>JAEAOA010001427.1:600000-1195446 GCA_016746295.1 Potamilus streckersoni | reverse complement strand
CACGGTTGATATGGTTAACGCATCCCCACTACGTTCTTTTACTATCTTTATTTCACTGTTCATTTTAATATCATCGTGGATAAGAAGACTCGTAAGTCCCCTATTATTGGTGCTTTCTCCAAGGGCAGTTATTTGCACAATTATTTTCTCCTGATCTGAATTCCCCCTCACACCACGCAAATCTAATTTTCTCAAACTGTTGGACACACAATTCACCTCCTTCAAAAACACATTCTTACTCAAATCCAAAGAATCTAGCTGATTAGATTTACAAGAAAAATTAACAAGTGCCATGTTCTTGCTCACATCCAAACCACCCAAATTATTAAAATCACATCTAATAGTTTTAAGCGCTGTATTACGGCTCAAATCCAAGTTTTTTATCGAATTATATTGGCATGAAAACACTGTTAACTTTGTGAAATATTCAATCCCAGTTACATCTTTAATTTTATTAATACTTATTAGGTCGCTGTTCAGTATCAAGTCTTTATCATACAAACTTATCTTACTAATCTTCAGCCCCTCCTTATTGTCCACCGTTGCAAACCAGGTTTGATCTTTCTCCTTTAACATCCTCTTAAAATTAGTGTCAGGTAAAACATATAGTACATCTACTATTACCTTTGCTGTTACTTTACCTTCGTCGTTACTCGTAGCTGTAATTGTAGCTGTACCTGGACTATTTGCACGTATGGTTATACCCGTACTTGTCTGTTGAACATACACCACATCTTCATTATCACTACTCCAGGTAAGACTTTTATCCTTTGCGGTTTCGGGTTCTACCGTTACAGCAAGACTAGCGGTCTTACCAGGTAACATATCTATTGAAGTTTTGTCTAACGTTAACCTATTAACAAGGATCGGCTTTTCAGGTGTAGCACATTCCCCTGCCAAGAAAAGTGCAAAAACAAATGCAGAAAACAATGGAACTAACATCCTGAAAATGATACCATTCGCAACCTGAGAAATATATTTCTTATTCATATTTATCTACATTAATTGTTATATCATACTTACTTAATACATGACAAATATAACACATTTTATGTATAAAAAATATTTTTTTTGGAATAACTATAAAACATTTTTGGATTGCACGGGAATTTTTTTTGTAAGTTGAATACCAATCCGTTTGTCAATGGCGAGGGTCCGTTTCCGCACTATTCGCAAGTGTTAATGAATCATACACCTAAATCATCTTGATCTCGCACAAAACCATTTGGGAACGCTCCGAAATCATTTGGGACTTCCCATTACCACGTTGGGACTTCCCATTACCACATTGGGACTTCCCATTGCCACATTGGGACTTCCCATTGCCACATTGGGACTTCCCATTGCCACATTGGGACTTCCCATTGCCACATTGGGACTTCCCATTGCCACGTTGGGACTTCCCATTGCCACATTGGGACTTCCCATTGCCACGTTGGGACTTCCCATTGCCACATTGGGACTTCCCATTGCCACATTGGGACTTCCCATTGCCTCATTGTCAATGACAATTACTCATTTGTCAATCGACATTGCTACATTAACACCTGTTATTGCTCCAATTCCACTTGGAATTACTACAAAAAAAAGACCAAACACGCTTGTTTGGTCTATTGCGTTACCCACCTGCATTACGGGCAGGCACAGAGACAGTCGGTCTTGATTAAAAACAATCCTGCTCATCTTTTAATCCTACAAATCATAATTCAGACATCTAACTCAAACCATTGCTTAGCTTCCCCAAAGCGTAATAGTTTTCGTCAATTTCTTCTTGTAAATTTTTTGACCCCAGCGTTTTTTGGGATTCGGGTCAAAGACGACAAGATGCCCGTGCGTCGCTTTGCAACGATCCATGTAGGCTCGCGTTTGTTCTAATCCTTTTTTCACAGTGGCTTGCAAACTGTCCTTCTCTCGCTTCACTTTTACTTCAATCACAATGCGTTGCTTAGGTTCCGGTCCCACAGGCCAAATCACAAACAAATCCGTTCTGCCTTTTCCCAAGCCGTATTCTCGCTCAATCCAGCCGCCACCATTCACCACACGTTGCAAGTATGCTTGTAACAAAAGTTGTGGTCCAGCTTCTCGGTACAACATACCTTTAAGCCAATGTTCAGAATGTTCACGATAGAATTGTTGAAATGCAGTCAAAAGTTTCTCCACGTCCAACAAATTTACACCATCGACATTTTTGAGATACCACACTTGAGGTTCGTGAGTGGTTGAAAAGCTAATTTGGGCTACGTAAGTGAGTTCTCTCGGAATGACTTCTCGGTAAATGTCGTTAGAAATTTCATATTGATTGCTGATTTCTGTTTTGGTAATCAATCCTAAATCAATACAGTAATTGATGTCATCACCAGGAATATTGTCTAAATTTTCAGAACCATTAACGATTGGAAAAATCACATTGAACACCCTTGGTTCTTCAAGTTTATCTGCCAATTGGTCGATGTGTGTGGCTCTAGAAACGACCATTCTTTCTTTGGCTTGTCGCATGATTTCACCTGTAATGGGTTTAGTGCGGTCTCGCATGTCTTTCATTCTAAAAGTAATTTCGTACGCAAGCGCATTGACGAGCCAAGGTTGTCCTTTAGTATATTCCCAAGCCAACTCTCGGGCTTCTTCTGTAAAGACTTGTCCCGTTTCGTCGGTGTGTTGTTGGTAAAGTTCATTGACTTCTTCTTTGGAAAAATTTCCCAACCGAATAGAATCCGCTTTGATGTTGAAAGCGCTGCCACCCGTGATGATTTCTTTGGTTCTGCTGGAATGGATTCTATAATCGCGAACGTCTCGCACTCCGCAAAGAATAATGCTTTGCGGAAAGGCATGAGGTTTGTCGTTGTAACCTGCACGAATTTGACGAAGCACACTAATAAGTGAATCTCCAATCAAAGCATCAATTTCATCAATCATCAAGATGAGCGGACGAGGATTGTCGGGTTGGGCATGGTCGTTTTTGGAATAATGAGCAATGGTCATTTGTAAAGCGTCGTCCCATTTGTTTCGTTTTACCAATTCTTCTTCTAATTGATTTCCGCTGGTATCTCCTAAATGTAACTCTGCTACACGAGTAAAAACACTAACAATAGCCCGCATGGCGCGTTCTACTTCTTCCCTCACTGCTTGCGCTCCTTCAATGTTTACATACAAGGCTCTGTATTTTGTTCCTGCGTTGAAGTGTCGCATGAGAGCATACATACATGTTGTCTTACCCGTTTGGCGTGGAGCGTGCAAAACAAAATATCGTTTTTGGTCAATCAATTCCTCTATTTCTTTCAAATGAATTCTTCGCAATGGGTCAATGGTGTAATTGTCGCTCAAAATTTGAGCCCCAGCATTGTTGAAAAAACGTTCTTTAAGCATGGTTTTCCTCGTTTATTTTAAATGTCGTTAGCTTCCCCAAAGCGTAATAGTTTTCGTCAATTTCTTCTTGTAAATTTTTTGACCCCAGCGTTTTTTGGGATTCGGGTCAAAGACGACAAGATGTCCATGCGTGGCTTTGCAACGATCCATGTAGGCTTGCGTTTGTTCTAATCCTTTTTTTACAGTGGCTTGCAAACTGTCCTTCTCTCGCTTTACTTTTACTTCAATCACAATGCGTTGCTTAGGTCCGGTCCCACAGGCCAAATCACAAACAAATCCGTTCTGCCTTTTCCAAGCCGTATTCTCGCTCAATCAGCCGCCACCATTCACCACACGTTGCAAGTATGCTTGTACAAAAGTTGTGGTCAGCTTCTCGGTACAACATACCTTTAAGCCAATGTTCAGAATGTTCACGATAGAATTGTTGAAATGCAGTCAAAAGTTTCTCCACGTCCAACAAATTCACACCATCAACATTTTGAGATACCACGCTTGAGGTTCGTGAGTGTTGAAAAGCTAATTGGGCTACGTAAGTGAGTTCTCTCGGAATGACTTCTCGGTAAATGTCGTTGGAAATTTCATATTGATTGCTGATTCTGTTTTGGTAATCAATCCTAATCAATGCAGTATTTGATGTCATCACCAGGAATATTATCTAAATTTCAGAACCATAACGATTGGGAAAATCACATTGAACACCCTGGTTCTTCAAGTTTATCTGCTAATTGGTCGATGTGCGTCGCTCTGGAACGACCATTCTTTCTTTGGCTTGTCGCATGATTTCACCTGTAATGGGTTTCGTGCGGTCTCGCATGTCTTTCATTCTAAAAGTAATGCTAAATCGCGAGCTTCTTCTGTAAATACTTGTCCTGTTTCGTCGGTGTGTTGTTGGTAAAGTTCATTGACTTCTTCTTTAGAAAAATTTCCCAATCGGATAGAATCCGCTTTGATGTTGAAAGCGCTGCCACCCGTGATGATTTCTTTGGTTCTGCTGGAATGGATTCTATAATCGCGAACATCTCGCACTCCGCAAAGAATAATGCTTTGCGGAAAGGCATGAGGTTTGTCGTTGTAGCCTGCACGAATTTGACGAAGCACACTAATAAGAGAATCTCCAATCAAGGCATCAATTTCATCAATCATTAAAATGAGCGGACGTGGGTTATCGGGTTGGGCGTGGTCGTTTTTGGAATAATGAGCAATGGTCATTTGTAAAGCATCTTTCCATTTTTCTTCTTTGATGATGCTTTGCACTAACTGCGCCCCGCTATTGTCACCCAAATGTAACTCTGCTACGCGAGTAAAAACACTAACAATGGAATGCATGGCTCCCTCAACGTCCTCCCTCATCGCCTGTGCTGCTTCAATGTTTACATACAGCGCTCTGTATTTTGTTCCTGCGTTGAAGTGTCGCATGAGGGCGTACATGCAGGTCGTGTTCCCCGTTTGGCGTGGAGCGTGCAAAACAACATATCGTTTGTGGTCAATTAATTCCTCAATTTCTTTCAAGTGAATTCTTCGTAGTGGGTCAATGGTGTAATTGTCGCTCAAAATTTGAGCCCCAGCATTGTTAAAAAAGCGTTCTTTAAGCATGGTTTTCCTCATTTATATTCTTATGCAAAGCTAACAAAAATAACGCTTATTTGTTTTTTTTGATAATAAGCAAAGCGACCTCTCTCGAAGTCGCTTCAATTTATTTCTTTCAGGGCTAACTCGAACAATGCCAAAATTCTACTCTTCAATAGAATAACTCATAGTGAGGTTAGTACTGTGAAAAAAGGACAAGGGTTAATAGCTTATGTTGCGTGTTGTGTGTTGTGTGTTAATGAAATAGGAACCTACATTTTCCAAATTATTTTGTAACATAAAATTCTCCTTTTGTTTAGAGTTTAGTTTGTTTATTGATGAATTAGTGCGGGGATAAAATGTTTTGTTGAATGTGAGTGAATTTTTTTTCTTGGTGAAGAAAATCATGGTAATCATTTAATCAAGTAAATCGCGGTTCAGACAGAAATAGGAGATAACCTAAAAAGATATTTTCATACCTACTTCAATTTGGTTTTGTTTGAACCAGTGTGCGTTTGTTTCAATAGCATATTTT
Source organism: Potamilus streckersoni (assembly GCA_016746295.1). Classification (NCBI taxonomy): domain Eukaryota; kingdom Metazoa; phylum Mollusca; class Bivalvia; order Unionida; family Unionidae; genus Potamilus; species Potamilus streckersoni. Next base: position 1,189,982 of record JAEAOA010001427.1, on the reverse strand, counting down.
GCGGGTGCAGGCGATGTATATAGAAGAGCTTCGTCCACGGGCTTCATTTGCTGAATGGAAATAATCACGCCCATTTCATTTACGAAAGCAATGTCTAGGGGAATATATGTGTTTTTCATCCAAAACGAGAGTGGTCTTGGAGAATCAAATACAAAAAGCATACCTTGGTTTGCTCCAAGTTGCTTTCTAAACATTAACCCATGGGAACGTTCTTCCTCAGAATCAGCTATTTCGACCCATAATGGCTTCCCATGAATAAGAATTTTATATTCACTTTGAATGGGAGCTAAGGAGTTTTTTTTCTGTTTTAACGTAATCTAATTTTTGACATCCCGATTCAAGAAAGAGAAATATGAAAACAAGCAATAGGAAGCACTTCATGTACATGGCAACAAAAAGGATTAATGAATTGATATTAAGAATGGATCTGCAAGTTCCTTTTTACGCTCTAACTCTGCCTTAATTTGCTCTTGTTCATGGACAAACCCATAGTCTGCCTGAATTTTGTAGTCAGCAATAAGCGAAATTTTTTCTTGGTTATCACCAACCCATTTTTCATATTTTTCGATGGTAAGCAAACAGTCTCTCCATTTTTTTAGCTGAATCAAACAATGGATGCGACCCAACAAAGATTTTTCGTAGAAATCGCTATCAGCATACTTAAACTCAATGTCATTGTAATAAATTTCAGAAGCGATGAAATTATTAATCTTTTGATAAAGTACAGCAGCGTCAAATGCTTTTTGTGCTAATTTGTTTCTTAATTCGTGGATAAGAGTTTCTGCCCATTTGATTGTGTCGATATGGTTCATTTTTTTAATTAAATCCTGTTCGGCTTCTTTGAACTTCATTATGCGCAGCGAGTCTATATCCTTCTGTGCCATTAACTCACGAATTTCAGTAAGATTTTCTTGCAATGCTTCCGAATCGGAAGGAGGAAAAGCATCGATAAACGCCTGGAGTTGCTGAATAGCAAGTACTGAGGATTGTTGATCACGTGAATAAATAGGAGAAAGTTTATAAAAACTCAACCCTATCATAAAAAAAGCCGTTCGTTTATACAGCGAAAATGTACTTGCCTGCAAAACACCTCTAAAAAGTTCAATTGCTCTTGTATAGTCTGCATTGATAAAATTTGACATCCCTGCATAAAAATGCACCTTGTCCTCAATGGACGTTCCTCTTGAAAATGGAACGATCTTTTCAAAATAGCGTTCGGCATTGTAAAAATCTCCCGAGTTGTAAAGGAAAAAGCAAAAGTCTGCTTGTTCAGTGAAAGGTTTGTCAGAAGGAAAACTTAATGAAATACATGAGTTCATTCCAAATATCATAGCGAGAACTACGGGCAAAAATAATTTTACTTTCATTTATCTTCTAATAAGGTTAAAAATGTGTCAATAATAAGAGAAACATTGAGCCTGACTTGAAAATCTTCTTTGGGTAGCGATATAGTTTCGTTATCATAACGAACGTAAGCCAGTTTAAAATTAGATTCAAAGAAACGCCAATAATTAAACAAAACAGTAACGCCTGCACTCCATCTTTGCTTTTGCGCGACAATAACATTGTCTATCTTATCAAAACTTCGTGGCGTTACATAGGAAAAAAATAACGAAGCGTGTAAATAGTCTGTGAACCAGTGCGACACTTCTGAATTAACAAAAATGAAATTATATCCCAACGGATGAACCATCCAAAAATCGTTATGCTGAAAGTAGCTTAATTTACTCCCGTAAGCAGAAAAAACATTTGGCAATGATGTACCTATTTCCGTAAGTAATTCCGTGCCATAAACAGAGGCAAATTGAAAAAGATTACTCATCTTAAATCCAGCCATCCACATCAGTGATTGTTCAACAGCTGAAACATTTTGCCCCATAATATTCCAAACAAGCGAACCATAAACTCTTACACCCGAATAAGAAAACAACACATCAAATCCCGTGTTGGTGTTGATTAATTGAGAACTATTGGGAACTTGTGCAGCGTAAACATTCAATGGAACAATAAAACTCCAATCAATAGATGAGGTGTTTGTGTTCTGAAAGGCTGTTTGCCAAACACCTAAAAGCACACCGAAGTTTTCAAATTGAGCTGAAAAATCAAACCTTCCCGCAGAAAGAATACCAGACATAGCTCCTGTATTAGGTTCAAGCACATAGGCTAAAAGGTAAGTGAATTTTACAGGTTCGGAGTTAAATTGGAGCATTAAATGATTTAACGGACGCAGATAGTACGAAAGCCCAAAATGAGACATACCCAAATCGGAAGTCCCATAGCCCCAATCAATGTAATCCCTGCCTAATTTCGCCCTAAACACACTCCCCGAATATGCCATATAACCTTTCTCTAATTGAAAAACACTATAAGGAGGAGAATAACTTTCATCATAAACACCCTGTTGACGAAGTGTTGCAGAAGCATAAATCCCAAATTCTTTTTGAAACGCAAACCCAAGCGAAACTCTGTTCTTCGACCTAACGCCAACAGGTATGTTTGCAACCTCGTTGTATAAACGACTTTCAGGAATGAGCGTTTCAGTAGCAGGTGGTGTCTGCCTGCTTTCTAATACACCCATTACCTCAACCTTTATGTGCATTTTAGCAATAGGGTGAAAAGAATTTAATAACTCCTTTAACTCCGTATTTAATTCCGTTTCCAATTTAGAAATCAGACTAAGAATAACAGGATCAGAAAGATTACTTTTGTCAAAAGAAAAAAGTGCCTGCGCAACATCCTGTCTTTCTAACGGACGAGGCATAGACTGCAACGATTTCAAATAACCCGCGGAAATTATTGTATTGATAACCTTATTTGCCCAATGATCCGGAAAAAACGTCTCACCCCCTGCATAAACATACCTTGTCACACTGAATACTAAAAGTAAAAGAAAAACATGTTTTTTCATAAATGATTAATGACATAAATGATTAATGATTTGCATTCAAGTTCTCTACTAAAAAGCATGGAATCCACGTCATACAATTTAGAAACACACCTAACTTAACCAAAAATAACTAAAATTTTACGTTTGAACACGTTCATTTTAAGGCTAAGTTATTCCTTTCAATAGTTCGGACAAAATCCCACAACACAGCACTTGGAATTTTGTGCATTTTATATCATTCGGCGAGATACTAAGGAATAAAGTGTGTCTAAAGGCAAGTGAAAATTTAAATATTACCGAATACCTATTATTCCATGTAATTAAACCCATTTCCCATGCTGTTTATTTCATTTTTCCTGTAAGAAATTTCATTTTTCCTGTAAGAAATTTCATTTTTCCTGTAGGAAATTTCATTTTTCCTGTAGGAAATTTCATTTTTCCTGTAGGAAATTTCATTTTTCCTGTAAGAAATTTCATTTTTCCTGTAGGAAATTTCATTTTTCGTGCAATTTCGCAGGTTTATGGCAGATAGGAGTACGAAAAATTAACTTGTTGGTTTTAAAAACACACTTTTTATGCACTACCTTCGGGGAACTGAAAACGACATTTCTGTATGAAAAAACGGTTTTAGGAAAACAAAAAATGGTTTTAGACAAAAAGTTTTTTGGAATGTACACGGGACGGGGGATTTAAGCAGCAGTGAGACGGGTACTACTTTTCCCTTTTGATTTGACGAGCAACATCACGGCTTTTAATTGTTTCCCGCTTGTCGTAAAGTTTCTTTCCTTTTGCGACCGCCAATTCAATTTTCACTTTCCCTTTTTTGAAATACAACTTAGTCAAAACAAGTGTTGAGCCTCCGTCCTGTGTTGCATGGTGCAGCTTACGAATCTCCTTTTTATGAAGCAATGCTTTTCGCTTTCTTCGTGGATCGTGATTATGAATATTGCCCTGCTCGTAAGGGGCTATATGCAAATTCTCAATCCATAGTTCCCCATTTTTGATAAAGGCATAACATTCCTCAAGACTTACTTTACCACTTCTAATTGATTTCACTTCCGTGCCCTGTAGCACAATGCCTGCTTCAAGGGTTTCCAAAACGAAATACTCAAATCGTACCCGACGATTCAGAATAGTTGAGGGGTTCATTAAGAAACCTCCTGTCCATTAATTCCATCCTCTTGGGGTGAGAGGATAAACAACCTGCCATCTTGCGATTCTACAGACAAAATCATACCTTCTGAAAGTTCGCCTCTAATTTTTCTTTGTTCCAAATTGGCAACAACCACTACATTTTTTCCAACTAAATGTTCAGGCAAGTAATGCATTGCAATTCCTGAAACAATCTGCCTTGTGTGTTCCCCTATTTTAACCTGAACCTTCAATAGCTTATCCGACTTTTCCACACGTTCTGCCTTTAAGATGGTGCCCACTCTTAAATCTATTTTTTTGAACTCATCGAAGGAAATACATTCTGACATAGGTGTTTTTGTTTGGTTATATTTTTTTTCAGTTTTTGGTGGATTGACTAATTTTTCGATTTTCATTAATTCGGCTTCAATAATTTCATCTTCAATTTTTGAAAACAAGGCTTCACTTTTTTCTGCTATTTTGTGCCCTTTTGCTAAGCAAAAAAGCCTGCCCTCGTCCCAATGAATATTTTCTTTTTTTACATTGAGCATTGAAAATATTTTTTCGGATGTTTTAGGCAGCAGTGGATAAAACATCACAGCCAAATTATAGCATAAGTTCAACCCCACAGAGACCGTCTTAGCCGCTTCAGTTGGGTCGGTCTTAATTTTTTTCCATGGTGCGTGTTCAGTAAAATAACGATTAGCCATTCTTGCCTTTTCCATTAATAAGAAAGCGCATTGTTTTAGATGAATATTTTGGAACGATTCTTCAATATCGGTATTAAGACGTTGCCATGTGTCGTCTAACAATTCATTCTCTTTATGCACAACGTCGGCGGGGACTTTGCCGTCATAATTTACGTTTGTAAAATCAATGACGCGCTTAACAAAATTTCCCAATGTATCTGCAAGTTCGCCATTAACTCTGTTTTGGAAATCTTTCCATGAAAAATCGGTATCATGATTCTCGGGATAATTTACGGCAATCGCGTAACGAAGAACATCGGGTGGATAAGTTGCCAAAAATTCATGGGCATAGATAGCATAACCTCGTGATTTAGAAATTTTTTTTCCTTCTATATTCATAAACTCGGATGCGGGGATACGGTTTGGCAAAATGAATCGGTTTTGGTGCTTGCCTTCATTAAGCGCCATAAGTATGGCAGGGAACATGATGGTATGAAATACAATATTGTCTTTTCCAATAAATTGAATTAACTCTTGCTCTACAAGAGCATCTTCAAACCAATATTTTTTCCAGTACTCTGAATCGTTCTTAACCTGTGTTGCCCATTCTTTTGTTGCGGAAATATAGCCAATCACGGCTTCAAACCAAACATAGAGGACTTTTCCGACAGCATCATCTCCCTCCAACGGCAACGGAACACCCCACGGAATATCACGAGTAATAGCACGGTCGGTAAGTCCATCGTCTAACCATGTTTGTGTATACTTTACAACATTCGTTCGCCATAGTTCCTTTTTCAGTTCTAACCACTTTTGTAGTTCATTTTGAAATCTTCCCAAAGGAAAATACCAATGGGTAGTTTCCCTTAGGATGGGCTTTTCGCCTGAAAGTTTGCTCACGGGGTTAAGCAGTTCTAATTGGTTCAAATAAACACCACAGTTTTCACACTGGTCGCCATTAGCTTCGCTAAAATGACATTTTGGACATTCTCCCTGCAAATAGCGATCAGCCAAAAACATATTCATTTTTGGATCATAATACTGGGATTCACGTTTTTTTACAAATACACCCTTCTTCTCTAACTCCAAAAAAATAGATTGTACTGTTTTATGATGAATATCCATTGATGTCCGCGAATAGCAATCAAACGAAGCATGAAATTTTTGCAACGTCGTCAAGTGAAGTTGGTAATATCTGTCAACCACCTGTTGTGCTGTAATCCCCTCCTTCTCCGCACGAAGAATAATCGGAATACCATGCTCGTCGGAGCCTGCAACCCATATCACATCTGTTCCCTTCAAACGTTCATATCGGACAAAAACATCGGCAGGTAAAAACGTTCCCGCCAAATGTCCAAGATGCAAAGGACCGTTTGCGTAAGGAAGAGCCGTGGTCACAATCACTCTTTTCTTTTTATCTTTTTTGTTCATTATTCCTGTTCTTCTTATTCAACTTTCTAACACCCACCCCCTTCCTTCCCCCCCTTCTTCGCCAAAATTACACAAAAATCTTTATTAAATGTATGATATGAGAATTGCTTTTGCGTATATTAGCATGCCTTGACAAATAGTTGAGTAATGGGTTTAACTAAAGCTAACAAATCCTATGACCAAACCCTTTTTAACAGAAAGCCAACACAGAAAGTGCGAATCCTTTTTGACTAATGCTGTAAATAAAACAGAGGCAATATTCGCCCTGCTCAGTAACCCTTCAGGTATTATTGTTTCCCACGTTATCCGAGATATAGGAAACTGCCCTATTTCCTTAGAGGAGTTTTCAATTTTAACTGCTGCAAACATATCCGCAGTATCTGAAATAGCAAAATCAGTCGGAGAAGATCGTGGTTTTTCGTCAATGCTCTTAGAAGGTGAAAAGTTTTCTCACTACATCCTTCCCGTAAATAATCAATACCTATTGCAGTTTCTTTTTCCAACGTCCGTAAAAGCCGGAAAAGTACGATATTACGCATCACTCGTCCAACAATCATTAGTCGAACTTTTAGTGATCGATAATCTAACAGAAGACTTAACCTCAATTTTTGATGACGATTATTTTTCCCTACTTGAGAAACAAATAGAACAGGCTCTTTCTTCAATGAGTAATGATTCAGAAGACAATAACAACATGAGTATTAACACTAACAATAATTAAACGATGAAAACGATAAAACTATCTTTAACTCTGATTCTTGCGACATGTACCATTTTCTCACTTTATGCATGTAATAAACAAGAACATGAGCAAACGTCAAACAAACAAAAAGAATTTCAAGTCAAAATTGAAGGAATGACATGTTCAAGTTGCACCGAAATGATTAAAGGAAAAGTTTCGGCTATTGAAGGAATTGAATCCATTAAAATAGACCTAAATTCAGGTAAAGCCGTCGTGCAATACTCGGAAGAATTGACCGACATGCAAAATGAAGTTGTAAAAACTATCTCTGATTTAGGTTACAAGCCCTCGATAGAATCACCCACAGTCAAATAATATCTTCACCGACGGTGATCCGTTATCTTACACAATCCCTATTGCGTTGATTTGACACCATAGCTGTCTCATAGTGTTGCTCCGTAAGCATACGACACCTCATTGCATGTATACAATGAGCATCCCCGACACGGAATGACGCAAACCCGACACGAAATGAAGAAAAGGCGTTTGTTTATGGGGTATGGGATGACGGGGGGGCGAGTTTGCTTGTTGGGGGTGGTTGTTCGTATTGCGTTGTTTGGAGTTCCAAGTGGCGTTTCATTACGCTGTCATTCGTTGAATAAGTGTTTCTATCCAATTTCGGAATCGTGGGCACTTTTCCATTATCACATTGAAACCGTTTTCCAAAGCAATCATTCCTCCATACAATGGCTTTTCATAATTTGGAATTAATCTTGCCAAACGCTTTGAAGGTGCATGTGTAGGTCTGTCGTTTATCATTTCAGGATTTGGAAATTCCTGAATGGTTTGTATCAACTCGTTTCTGTTTGCGTTTGGCAAGTCGGGAAATAGTTCATGAAATCCATTGGGTGCAGAAAAAAGCAGTCCTTCAAATTCGTGAAGCTGAATGTAAGGAATGAACCTTGGATCATTTATATCGTCAAAGCAACCTTGTTCAATCAATGCAATTCTTTGTTGCGGTGTAGCTAACAAACGACTTTCAGCGTAGTTCGGAAAATCATTCCTCAACCTGTAATAATCAATCAAGGACGTTGCGATTAAATCTTCTTGTCCACGAAGTGTTGTTTGAATGTTCTTTTTATATCGTGCTACATAACGAACATCACCGCCTTTGAATCCGGGACTGGTTTCAATAGTAATAGTTCTCACATTGCTTATTCCACAAGTGAATAAATATGGGTAAATAAGATTTGTTACAAACTCTTTTTCCGTTTGTCCTTCAACTAATATGTTTAATGCTCGACTCATGGCGTTCCTCCTAAAACATTTTTGCTCCATAATTCACCAAGAGAATACTCTTCTCTCCATGCAGCCAAAGCATCTTCACTTTGCCTCTTGAATACGGTTTGGTTATTTTCTCTTTCAACTACAATTACATCATCGGCGGTAAACAGGTCAACCAAATTGATTGACTGTGTTGAAACAATTATTTGCGTTTTTGTAGATGCGCTTTTTAGCATCGCTGCTAATTTATGAATGGCGAAAGGATGCAAGCCCAATTCGGGTTCGTCAATAATTATCACACTTGGCAAATGAGGTTGCATCAATAAAGTGGTAAGGCAAATCATCCGCAACGTTCCGTCTGAAAGATTGTGAGCAGTGAACAATTGGTCAGAACCTTTTTCCCGCCAACGCAAAAAAAGCTGTTGCGGATTTATTTCATCGGGTTGCAAATAGAACTTGTCAAAGAACGGTGCAATGGATTGAATGACTCTTTCAATGATTTTGAAATGTTGCGGACTTGATTCCTGCAAACGATATAAGAAAGCAGCAAGGTTTCCTCCATCTTCTGAAAGATTTGCATAGTCAGTTGTGCCTGATGGTTGCTTAACTTTTGAATTGAAACTGGTGTCGTGAAAGTGAAAAAGTTTAAACCCTTTAAATTGTGAACGTAAATATTTATTCCTGTAACCGTCATCCGTTTTCATTGCAGTTTCAGGATTTCCTCCAATGCTTATTTGTGAACGATTTTTTGATGTTTCGCCAGGTCTTGTGAAATTGCACCACTCTTCGGCAAAAATCAAATTGCCTGTTTGGTCAGGCACCATTTTAAAAGCGTATTCATTTTTCCAATCGTTATCAAATACTATTTTCCCTGTAAGAAAATCAGAACCTTTTCTTCCGAAGTAAAGAAAGTTTTCAGCCCTCCCGTTCTGACTAATGTAAAGTTGTATTTGCTGTTCGTAAACACGATTCAGAAACTTAAAGAAACTGATAAAATTACTTTTACCTGCACCATTGGGTCCAATTAAAACATTCATGCCTTTAATCTGAATGTCCTCCGTTTCCCTGATGGATTTGAAGTTTCGAATTTTGATTGAATGGATTGCCATGTTCTCTCTGTTTTTTAAATTGTTTTAAAATCAATCCCTGCTTCTTTCATTTGCAACACCGTATTTGCTTTCAGTTGGTCATTGCCTGTGAAAAGATTGTCAAGCGTAATCACTTTTTCGGGTTTGGCTGAAATGATGTCGTCAGTTATTCTTTGATTGAGATATGACCAATGCAATTATCAATTCTCTACCATTCACTTTAATTCGTCAAAAGTAATATTTGCAATATGATTTTTGACATTCCCGCACTTGTTTGTATCATTTCGCATTCCGTACACAGAATGACGCATTCCGTACACAGAATGACGCATTCCGTACACAGAATGACGCATTCCGTACACAGAATGACGCATTCCCGACACGAAATGACGCAAAAGTGATCACTTATATCGCAAAAGTGATCACTTATATCGCAAAAGTGATCACTTATATCGCAAAAGTGATCACTTATATCGCAAAAGTGATCACTTATGACGCAAAAGTGATCACTTATGACGCAAAAGTGATCACTTATGACGCAAAAGTGATCACTTATATCGCAAAAGTGATCACTTATATCGCAAAAGTGATCACTTATGACGCAAAAGTGATCACTTATGACGCAAAAGTGATCACTTATGACAAATACCAAAAATTAGATGTGTCAAATTTGCCCGTGAATTAAATTCGTCAAGCGTAATAAATCACAGACTGAAATGGTGACAGATATTAAAGGGACATTACTTGAATCCACAATATTAGAAACAAAATTTTGTTGCGACTTACCCGTGTGTAAGGGTGCTTGTTGCGTGCAAGGTGAATTAGGAGCGCCCGTTTCTATTGAAGATATTGAAACGATTGAGGGTTTGCTTGATGAAATAAAACCCATTATGAATCCTAAAAGTCGGTCAATTATAGAAAATGAAGGCATTTACGATGAAAAGGAGGGCGAGTACTTTTTGAAGGCGGTGGATTGCAAGGAATGTGTTTTTGTCTTATTTGATGATGAACATATAGCCTCCTGTGTGTTGGAAAAAGCGTATCATGAAAGAGGAATGAAGGGATACCGAAAGCCATTATCGTGTGCATTATTTCCAATTCGTTTGAAAAAAAGGTATGGGTTAGAAATAATGACTTATGAAAAATTGCCTATATGTTCTGCGGGTCGTGAAAAGGGTAAATCAAATAATATGTTGCTTATTTCATTTTTAGACTCTCATTTGCGAAAATATAAAGGTGAAGATTGGATAGAAGATGCCACAAATCATGCTAAAGAATTAACCGATACATTATGAAACAAGAAATTCAACATTCGCAAAAGCAAACCATTTCGGCTTCCCAATTACTCTATATCAATTTTCTTCAACTTTCACTTATTGAATTTGAGCAAAAAATACAGGAGATTTTGCTGGACAATCCTTTTTTAGAAATTGAGAGAATGGATGAGGAAATAAAATCTGAAGAGGATAGGGGAACGGATGAGGATGTGAATGAGTATGATATTCTTCCAGAAAGTGATCCTGAAGATGATATTGTTTATGAAAAGGATTATAAAGAAAAGGAGACGTTATCCGAAAAATTATTTGAGCAACTTATTCTGTTAAATTTATCTGAACGCGACATAATGATTGCACAAGCTATTATTGGTACTTTGGATTCATTTGGATATTTAACAGGCACGATAGAGGATATAAAAAAAAGTTTGAATGATAAAAGTATTGAAGATGAAGATATTCAAAAAGTGCGGGAGCTGATATGGAATTTGGATCCGCCGAGTATTGGGACGAGAGATTTGCGCGAGCGATTAATCGTTCAATCGAAGAAGAGATTGGATTATGAGAGAGTACCGCAAACGAGAGCGGTTATTTCCGATTCTATCCAACTATTAGAGAACCATTTTGATTTATTAGCAAAAAAAGAATTTTCGAAGATAATGTCTTTGCTTAACCTCACAAGCGAGCGTCTTAAACTCATCATTCGGTTTATTCAAAAATTGAATCCCAACCCTGCGGCTGATTTCAGCACATCCTCTGTTAGTATTTCACCTGATTTTATCGTTACCCGTGAGATAGAAAATTCCGATGATTTTATTATTGTACTGAATGACAGGCACACACCGCCTTTAAAACTATCTGCACCCTATATTGAAATGTTTCAAAGTCAAACGACTAAATCAAAAAGATTTATTTTTTTTCGGGAAAAAATCAACCAGGCGAAATCATTATTAAATGCCATCGCTTTAAGAAAAGATACACTTATGAAAACGATGTACTCTATTGTAAAACATCAAAAGGATTTTTTTAATTACGGTACAGAATGGTTAAAACCCCTTACTCTAAAGGAAATTGCATTAGATACAGGTTTTGATATTTCCACCATTAGTCGCTCGACAAACGGCAAATATGTTCAATGTGAGTTTGGATTATTTGAATTGTCTCACTTTTTTAGCGCATCCATTCCTTCTGAAACAGGGGGTGATGTCTCTAACCAAATAATTAAATCCATAATTAAGGTATTGATAAAGAACGAAGGTGAGAAGCCACTTACAGATGAGGAACTGTCCAAACAATTAGCAAACAAAGGATACAAGATTGCCAGAAGAACGGTTAGCAAATATAGGGAATCATTAGGTATTCCACCTGCGAAACTACGGCGTTCAGTTTAATCATTTAAGGTCTCTCTGAATTTTTCAATCATACATACAGCGTGTGCGGAAATACCTTCTTCTCTGCCCACGAAGCCCATTCCTTCACAAGTGGTTGCTTTTACGGATACACAATTTTCCTGAACATCCAGTAGTTTTGAAATTCTTCTTTGCATCTCTCCAATGTATGGAGCGAGTTTTGGTCTTTCGGCTAAAATCATTGTATCCACATTAACTATTCTAAAGTTTTGCTTTGAAATAATTTGCTTAACTTTTTTTAGAATGAAGGAACTGCTAATATTTTTCAGGTTAACATCAGTGTCAGGAAAATACTTTCCAATATCTCCCATAGAAGCTGCGCCTAAAAGAGCGTCTGAAATTGCATGCAAGAGCACGTCAGCATCACTGTGCCCAAGCAAACCTTTTTCGTAGGGAATAACGATACCCCCTAAAATTAACTGCCTTCCTGATTCGAGTTTATGAGCATCAATTCCTATACCTACTCTACGTTCATTCATATTTTTTTTGAGTTAATACTTGTTTGTTTAGACGTTAACCCAATAAAAATATGTTGACTTTTTTCTATAGATTGACTTTTCAACATTTCTTGTATTTCTTCATGCAATAGTTTAATAAATTCTGCACCACCATATTTCGCTAAGTAATAAAAAATATTAATGGTTCTTTCTTGCAATTTTTTTTCTGGGAGAATTGTTTTGTATAGTTTTTCAATTGAGATTAAGATTTCCTCATGCTTTTTCAACTCATTTTGAAACAATCTTTCCCGGATCATTCGCAAATGATAGTGCATTTTTTCTTGTGATTTTGCAAAGAAAGACTTAAAATCTGAAGGTTCATGCGCTAACGATGTTAAAACACTTTCAAGAAGTGCTTTCAATTTGGCTTCTGCGTCGTAAAAAAGAGATTCATAATTTACGTTCGACAAATAGGCTAATATTGTTTTGGTTAATTCATCCTTATTTTGAAAGAATAACTCTATTAAAGATTTTGTTGATTCATTTTTTTGGTCCAAAAAGGGATAAATTTTTAATTTTTCTAATGCGTGAATATGCTTTTGTTCTAAAAGGGTTGCGGAAACACGGGGAAAAATAATCGGCATGTTCATATTAAACTGTTCATAGACGTATCTGAGTTGAGCGAAATAATTAATTTCGGATGGACCTGCAACGTACCCAAAGGTAGGTAATATAAAATCCTGAACGATTGGGCGAAGCACAACGTTTGATGTAAATCTGTCTGGGCTTGTCTCTAATAAATCATACAAATTATAATCCCAAAACGATTGTTTATTTTCAAAGAGTACGAACCTTGATTGTTTCTTTTCAATTTTTGTTCGCTTCCCATTTTCCATGATAAAAAAAACATTGATAGGATTTCCTTTTATTTGGCTTTCATACCCCATTTCTTCTAACAAGGCTGTTTTTTCTATCAAAGCCGCCGAGGTATTCACGTCGCCTGTCAATTCTTTTTTGTAAATCGACTTACAAACATTTTTAATTTGGAAATCATCGGGTGACATCATTACGAGACCTGTACCCTCAAAAAGTTTATGAAATAATTTTGCAAACGCGTCAGTCAGCGTTACACCCTCCTTATATGATTTCTTAAAAGAGTTTCTATTTGTCCATAAAATTCTGTTTTTGGTAGAACTTGTAAGAAAGCACTTATAAATGACGCTATTGCAGGTGACAAATGCACTTTACCAACCATCTGCCGCTCTTGATAATTAGGTTCTTCATATCTAAGCGTTTTCAGTTCGCTTGATTCAAAAACAGTTACATTGGAAATCTCTTCAAAATCATGGTCTTCAATCTCCATCCAAAAAATAGGGACAAATTGGTACTCAGGAAACAAAGATGAAAGATAATTTGAATAACAAACTGTGGAAACGGCTTTGTAAATGGTATACAACGGACCTGTTGCAATACCAACTTGTTGCCCAGTAACAACAGCAAAAGCCTTTGTTGATACTAATTTTTCAATATTTTCCAAAACGTCGACAGAACAATCCCATTGAGTATTTTGCGATTTTAGTGCTGAAACCAAAGATTTTCTATCAAAATGCAATTCAGATAAATCCGAGCACCGCTGTCTTAAATCGTTAATATTTTGATAATCGTAGGAAAAAAATTTTCTCAACAACTCCCCTCTTTTTGAGGATAATTGAACCTCTTCTAACCTAACATAGTCCAGAAACAATTGGGAAAAGAACTCTCCTCCCTTGCCGGATTCAAATTGACTAAAATTAAAACAAGCACGGTGCGTTCCAGTGTGATTCATAGATTACTTACATTAGAATTACAGACAAAAAATAATTTGCTAAAATGAGTATTTTTTTGCTATCTTGCATAACATTATCTAAGTTTATCACGTAGAATCGAGAAAGTAATTACAAATTGTTACCTTATGAAAAGTTTACTTGTTCTCGCACTGTTTTTCGCATTGTATGGCAATGCGGATGCGCGAGTGTCTGTTATAGCTGCTTCTGATTCGGTCACACAAGCAGACTTATTTGCAAAAACAGAAGACGGAGAAAGGTCATTCTTAAACCAAATGGATCGTGGGAGTTTGCTCCCAAAGATCCAATTGAAATTCAAATCAATGAGGAGAAAACGGTGTTGCTTTTTGATAATGGAACGTGGGAATACAAAAAGGATATTTCAAAAGGAACCGAGCACGATAGTGTGCCATTAGACAAAGCAATACAGCCTTTAGACCCAGCACAATTAACAAGTACGAACAGTTCTGAAAGCACGCCAAAAGTTGATTCCCCGTCCTTGAGCAACGAACAGCCAAGATCTCTCTCCCAATCAAATTCCGATACAGCTAAAAATATGTCATCTGCTCAAAAAGTTCCAGACCCGCAAATTAATCAAACTTCTTCGGTCAATACAGCTCAGCAAAATAGTACTGTTAAAACAGTCAAAGGAAACAGAGTTGATTATCTCATTTCTTTTGACACAACAAAATGGAAAATTGACAACAGTGAGGTAGGCGAATACTCATTTGAATTACTTGGAAAAAATGCGTTCGCGATGATGATCGCAGGAAGGAAAAAAATGAGCCTTGAGAATCTGGAAGCTATTGCTGTTGCAAATGCAAAGAGTCAAGCACCAAACTTAAAGGTTGTAAGCAGAGATCAAAAAAAGATTAATGGAAAAGATGTTCTTTCAATACAAATGGACGGAAATATAGAAGGAATACCATTCACATTCTATGGATACCTGTATGCTGGTGAAAATGCGGCTTTGCAATTCATGTCGTATACAGTTTCAAAAATGTTTAGTGAGTATAAACCTGATATGGAATCGCTGTTGAGTGGTATGGTAATTGCCGAAAAATAGGTTAGGTCATCTGTAAAAACACGTCTCTTGTTTTTCGCTTGAATTCTTTTTCCAAATGCGTTGATAAATATGGATAGAGTATTTTATCTATCCCTTCAATGATATCCTCGGTTATAGAAATATCCATAACATCAGCAATTGTGCCTCTGTGTATTTGACAAATAGCCAACAACGTCTGTTTTGTACATATCACGCCCTGATAAAGTCTGTCTATTTTATGCGAAAACCCTCCTTCCCTAATATGAAAGTAAAATTTGCGGTTATCATCGAATTTTACCAAATTGCTCTCGAGTGTATGCTCATTTTGTAACATTTTTTCAAAGTTAATGCCAAATCCTAACAAATTTAGGACCTCCATCAAAAATTTGAAAACCAACAACCTTCCTTTATACCCAGACATTTCTTTTTTTTCCAAAACAGCAAGATATTTTTCTAAAAGTGAGAACAACATGCAATTTCTATCTTTCGAGACAGTGCAAAACAACATGATCTCAATAAAATCATAAAGTGCATTTAGCTTTTCAAGCGAACTATGGACTAAATAAAGACTTTTTTTAACGCTTATCTCCTTCGTTAGATGAACGGAAATTCCAGGCTTAAAATACAACACCGCAACAACAGTTGTCCCAACTAATGCAACAGAAGAACTGGAATGCTTATTTTTAATTCTAATACCTTTAACAAGCACGGATACCCTTCCATGTTCTCTTGTGTACAATGTAATTATTTTTGATGTATCTCCATAATTCACCTCTCGTACGACAATACCTTCAACTTTTTCCAACATGGCACATACTTGTTAAAATCAAATCATATTACTAATTAATTCCTCGATATTAACGATTCAATCACACTGCGCACTAAATTAGTGCGCGAAAATAAATTTTGCATGAACTCTTACTCAATAAAATATCTGCACTATTTATATTTGAGGTAAATTATCTCAACTAAACACTATGATTTGTTTGCTTTTGCTTTCTGGTGGAATTATACTTTTTGGAGTAATTGTGGGTATATTTAATCTATTTTACATTCGCAAGATAAAAGTAGCTAAAAAAAATAAAATTAATGTGTTCCCATTAATTTCTGTGCTGATTCCAGCACGAAATGAAGAAATGAATATAGAGGCTTGTGTCAGATCTGTATTTTCCCAGTCGTATCTTAATCTGCAAATCATAGTGCTTGACGATATTTCAACTGACGAAACTCTCACAATACTAAAAAAATTACAAATTGAGTTCCCAACGCTTCAAATCATATATGGTAAAGAGTGTCCAGATAATTGGATTGGTAAGCCATGGGCATGTCACAATTTATCATTACATGCCAAAGGCGAATACCTAATTTTTCTTGACGCTGATACCCAATTACAACCCAATTGTATTCAAACAATTATGTCTGAAATTATATCCAAAAAAATTGACATGGGTACATTCATTCCAAAACATATCACTCGCACGCTCAGCGAACGAATTTTCGTTCCCATACTAAGTATGTATGGTATTATTTCGTATTTTCCCTTATTTTACCGCTTCATTAATAAAAAATCATCCACCGTCATCGCTTGGGGCTATCTAATGATTTTTTCAAAAAACGCATATAAAACCATAGGCGGACACGAATCTGTCAAACATACCATAATGGACGACGCGGGTATGGCAAGAGTAGCAGCTTCATTCAACCAAAATATTGGATTCTACGACGGCTCCAATATTTTTTCCTGCCGTATGTATAGAAATTTCGATGACGTATATTCTGGCTTTTTTAGAGCATCTGTACCCTTTATTAGTAAATCCCCTTTCACATATATTCTTTTAAGCATACTTGGAATTTTATCTTATTCTTTCATGCCCGTTTGGTTCGTCATTTCTTTACTATTAGGCACTTCATTATCTACTCTCTTTTTTTACCTCGGACTATTTATTTCACTCGCTCCCGTCATAGTAAGACTATGCTTCAGTCTAAAATTTAATTTAGACCTACCCTCCGTACCCTTCCTATTCGTTTGCGGTACAATTATACCTCTCTTTTTAATCTATGTATCTTGGCAAATTCTTATGAAGCAGCCATTTACTTGGAAAGAACGTGTATACAACACTTAACATTACATGATGCAAAATATCGGAATCATCTTCGGTGGAAAATCTGAGGAACATCTTATATCAATTATTTCTGCAAAGTCTATTTTTAATGCTATCAATAAAGCCAAATTTAATGTTATCCCAATATACATATCTCAAGTAGGTGAATGGATTTCTCCAAATGTTTCCAAACACATTTTACAAATAGATTCAGAATATATCCTAAAAAAAAACCCTGACGAACTTAGAAATCATATTCAAAATTTATTACTAAACGCAACACCATTTAATTTTGATTTTTCGGTTATCGATGTCGCTTTCCCAGCTCTTCACGGTTCGTACGGTGAAGACGGAACAATACAAGGCTTGTTAGAAATCCATAATGTTCCTTATGTTGGATGCGACGTAACCACAAGCGCCGTGTGTATGGATAAATGCTTATGCAAACGTGTGTTACAAAGTTTTAACATACCTATGTTACCATTCATCGAAATTTCTAATTATGACTTCTCTCGTAATCCAACACAGGTTAATACTTTAATCGAACAACAACTCGGGTATCCCCTTTTTATCAAACCCGCAAAAAGTGGTTCATCAATAGGTATTTCCAAAGTTAAAAACCACAGAACATTAACAGACGCAGTCAAAATAGCAGCTATGTATGATACTAAAATTCTTATCGAAAAAGGACTTGACAAACCAAGAGAAATTGAAATTGGTGTTCTTGGTTACAAACATCAGTTCATTTTGTCTGCCTTAGGCGAAATTGTTCCCGCAAACGAATTTTATGACTTTACTTCAAAATACATAAGTGATACCTCTGACCTCTTCATTCCCCCACAAGCACTTTCTCCCCCACTACAAAAAAAAATCGAAACGCTTGCACTCGAAATATCCAATGGACTTAACATTACCGGCTTGTCAAGAATAGATTTTTTAATCGACAAAGCATCCAATGAGGTTTACTTAAATGAAGTAAATACTATGCCCGGCTTTACTTCTATTAGTATGTACCCAAAACTTTTCATGCACAAAGGAATAAATTACAGCGAACTCATTGACAAACTTATCGATATTGCCCAAACAGTTTATTCTAAAAAATCAAATCTAAAAACAACATAAATCTCTCCAACCAAACATCCGAACCATATTAAAAGATCACCTTGATTTTCTTTATCAAACAAAATTTCCCTCGCAATCCAAAAATGTTTTTTATTGAAAATATAACCAATCATACCAACCCATATCACAAATAACACAGCAACAATCCGTCTATCTGCGTGCAACCCACAGGCAGAAGCGAGCATGTTTGATCTTTTCTTTTGGGCAATCCAAAGTGCAAATAATGCAACTCCTGCAGGAAATAATGCAACTCCTGCTGGAAATGACGCAACTCCTGCTGGAAATGACGCAACTCCTGCTGGAAATGACGTAACTCCTGCCGGAAATGACGTAACTCCGGCAGGAAATGACGCAACTACGGCAGGAAATGACGTAACTACGGCAGGAAATGACGCAACTACGGCAGGAAATGACGTAACTACGGCAGGAAATGACGTAACTACGGCAGGAAATGACATAACTACGGCAGGAAATGACATAACTCCTGCGGGAAATGAGCACATTGCAGGTTGATATTGGAGCAATGCCGTAGTGATTTAGTTATCAAGCAAGTATTAATTCGTAAAGGAATGGCTATTTAAAGGCATCTAAGGCGATTGTTGGTTTTCCTGAATTGTCAAAAGCACCCAATGAGTAATTTTTCCAACCGTTGTATGCTTGTGGTTCCCAATACATAACTCCTAAGCCTTTGCTGTTAGAAACAGATTTTGTTTTTGAGATAACGTCGGTCAAAACATTTTTTGCCAGTTCTGCGTTGTCCCAAGGCATTCCTATTTCAACAATCATTACTTCTTTAGAATATCGAGAGACCATGTCGCTCATATTGGTTAAAAGTTTGTTGGTGTAGGATTGCCAATTGTTAGTTCCGTCTTTCAATAAATTGGGATAGAAGGACATTCCGATGATGTCCCATTTTGCATTATTATTTTTTAATACGTCAAAGAACCAGCGAAACAAATCATTATCCCATCCATTTGAAATGTGAATAATGATTTTGGCATTAGGGAAAATACCTTTTGCGACATCATATCCTGAATTAATGAGTTGAGCAAGTTTGCTAAATCCGTTCGGTACCGAAGCTTTACCGTCTGGCCACAACATTCCATCATTAATTTCATTTCCAATCTGTATCCATCTGACATCAATTTTTTCATTTTTCAACTTTGTTAAAACATCGGCGGTATGAGTTGAGACGGCTGCTTTCAATTCGGTGAAATTCTGATTTGACCAAGCAGAGGGTTTATATTGTTTGCCTGGGTCTGCCCAAGAGTCGCTATAATGAAAATTTACGGCTACCTGTAACCCAATACTTTTTGCTCGCAATGCCTTTGATAGAACATCTGCGGTATTACACCAAGGGGGAGAAGGATTGACCCAAACACGCAATCGGACGGTATTGAAACCCAAGTCTTTAAGGAGAGTCATGGCTTCCATTTCTACACCAAATGCGTTATAAAATTTTCTTTCAGATGCTTCCATTTCAGTTATCCAACTAACGTCTGCTCCTTTGACGAATGTGTTAGTGGCAATAATAACAGGGTCGGGATTGGGATGTTTAGAAGAATCCGCGCAAGAAAGTAGGAAGAAATTAAAAATACTAAGGAACAACATGCAAAGGTTTTTGTATTCGGTATGAATTAAGTTAGGTTTGTTCATTGTTTTCTTGGTTGATTTCAAATTTTTATCATTAGGGCCTACCCAACAATTTCTACCATTATTTTTATTGAGTGAATTGTTGACAGCCATATAAAAGCAAGTTGCAAAACTGCAATAGAAACTCAAGCAGAGCGTTTCATTGCACCAATAGGGTTATTTAATCAAAATCCAAAGGAAATAAAAACAGCATTATTATCTTTACATCGTGAAATTATTCAACAATCTGTGTAACTTCAGTAAATGTGTAACTTCAATAAATAGTAATTAAGCACAATGGTTATAAGATGAAGGCGTTCTTTAGTTCCATAGTAACCTGTAAATCATGATTCTTGAAAAAGCTATCATTACGGAAATAACGCGAGCGTTATTGGAGCAAATTATTAATGATGTCGTGTTATTTTCAAAAATTGATGAGTTGCGATTACCCTCACAGGTTAGGTATTTTTTTGCGCATGCGATTGTTTGTAAGATAGAAAAGTCTCTTACTACACTGGAGATTCCATTCACAAATAAAGACGATTACAGGTTAAGAAAGTTGATTAAAGATTTTTCGAGACAAATCATATCTCTCATTTCAATTCAAAAAAATCAAATCACCGAAGTTTTGGAGGATACGGTCAAACAAACGCTCATGTATCTTTTAGACCCGGCTGATGTTTTAGGTTCTATTTTATTTGAAAAACATGATAAAAGAAAAGGATCTGATCTTGTTTCCCAATTAAATCTGTTTAGAGAATATGAGTATTTAACAGGAATAATTTTAAAATTTTTGACTCGTTCGTCCTCACAAATTTTTACAAAGCAAATTCTCATACATACTGTTAGGCTCATTGATATTAAGGTTTTTGAAAAAAGAAGCTTAGAGCAAAAATTAATTGCAATAAAGCCTCTTTTTTCATTTCTTGCATTAACGGGTGAAGACAAAGTCAGTTTGGATATTATCAAGTTTTTTTACACGACAAGACGTTCAATAGAAATTGTAAATAAAATTGATTTGTTTTTATTTGAGCATAAAAACAAATTTGTTTCGTTTGAGGATTTTATTAAAATTGTTCAAAATGAACATACTGCTATCGTATTAGAAGACACGGGAGAACTTGAGTCGGGTGTTGAAGATGTCTATGTATCCGAGGAAAAGTTAACACATCTTAGTGCAGATGATCAACCCAAGAAAGAGGATAGTGACAAAAATAGCAGAGGCATAGAATTGCTTCACGGTGACAGAAGTAGTTTCATCTATCGCGAGGATAAGAATGACATTTCTTTTGAAAATGATATTTCGACGCGAGCAGACGCAACGTCCACGCACCCAGTTACTGAATCAAATACAAATCATACAAAACGAATTTTAGTCAAACCAAAACCAAAGTACATTTTTAAAACAAGAAGAGACGAGGATGAAGTTCAGCATGATGATATTAATAACGTTCTTGAACATCATGAGGTTTCAACATCGGATGTGACTGCTCACGATCAAAAAGTTGGAGAACCTATTAGTGTTGAGAGGGTCAATAAAGTAAAGCGGATAGCTGATTTAGACGCTTATTTTGATCCAAAAGAAAAAAAGAGGATAATAAAAAAAGTTTTCAAAAAGAACGAAGATCTATATTTGCAGTCTATTAGAGATCTAAACAACATTGAAACATGGCAAGAAGGTGTTAAGTACATTGAGAATGAAATATTTGCCAAATTTAAAGTGGATATTTTCTCCGATGAAGCACTGCTTTTTACTGACAAGGCGCATGCGATGTACATACAAACAGAACGAGAATGATTCCAAAACGATTGGAGATTTCCAATTTTTTAAGCTATTCCGAAGTACCTCAAATCTTAAATTTCGATCTATTCAGTTTGGTCTGCCTTGCGGGAGAAAACGGTGCGGGAAAATCATCTTTAATGGAGGCTATTCCGTGGGCAATTTGGGGGAAAGCAAGAGCTACAAACGAACACATAATCCGACGCGGGGCTTCTTCTGCTCGTGTCATTTTTGACTTCAGCCAAAAGCAACAAAATTACCGTATCATTAGGTCATCTCATCTAACAGAGCCAAGACATATTCTTGACTTGCAACTTATCTTGGATTCAAACAATCCCGACTCTGAATATTCATTTAAAAGTCTTTCAGAATCCACTATTAAAAAAACTCAAGAAAAAATTGATTCATTAGTCGGTATTTCTTATGGCACATTTGTACACACATGTTTTCTTTCCCAAGGCGAGGCTGATCTTTTTATGAAAGCAAAACCCGCGGAAAGAAAATTAGCTTTAGGAGAGATTTTACAACTTTCCGAATACCAAACCTATTCTGAAAAGGCTAACGAAAAAGTAAACACTTTAAAAAAAGATATAATAAAATATGAAGCTGAACGTAACGCTTTATCTTTTGACGAGAAGATCCTTCCTGCTCTAAATCTTCAAATTAATACCCATAAAACAGAACGCTTAAAAATTGCTGATGAAATCCGAGCACAGAAAGGGCGACAAATCGAATACGAACAAAAATTAGAACTCATCATAAAAAATGAAAAGGAATTAATAAAACTACAAACTATTTATAGCAATTTAGAAAAGGAGCATGAACAACTTGAATTTGACATCTCAACCGCGTCAAACAAGCGAAACGAGGCAGAAAAAGTCCTTCGGACTAAGCCTGATCTGGAGTCCAAGTTCAACAGATTAAATCTCATTCATTCCGAGTTAGAAATTGCTGAAAGAAAGTATCATGTAGCAACTAAACTTACCAACGACAAAGAGGCAGCAGAAGCCAAGCTGTTAGCAGAAAAAAAACTTTTTAGCACCAATGTAGTTCAACTTAATGAACAATGCCAAGCCATTATATTGGAAAGAAACAAGTCGCAAAACCCCTCTGAAATAAAATATGATTTACTTGATAAAAGCCAAAAGTTGCAATCCCATATCTCACAATTAGAACAAGCACTGTCAAACTATGAACAAGTAAAAAAAGACTTAGATACGTCCAAAAATGATCTTACTAAACACCGATCCGATTTAAACCACATTTTAGAAGATCAAGAAAAAATTACAGCGAGTGCCTTGCAACTTAAATCACTCAAAGAGCAGGTTTGTCCTACCTGCAAAACACAACTCAATGATAACACCAAAAGCGAAATTATCGAAAATTTTAGAAATGAGTATAAGTTCCTTGATAATCAAAAAAAAGCCATTGAACAAGCCCTCAAAGAATATGAGGATAAAACCAAACAACTAATGCTTCAACTAAAACGGTTGGATGAGGATAAAAAAACTCTTGATGAAAAAAAATTAGAATTAACCAAAATTAATGCTAAGCTACACCACATCGACGAAGACATTGCCAGAACTGCCCAATCTGAAGAGCGTCTCAGGCAACTCAAAATTAACATAAAGGACAGAGAACGTAACTTTAAAGCAATAGAAAACGATTTAACAAATACAATAAATCAAATTCAGCAGAACATAAAGAGTACGGGATATGAGCCGTTAGCATACGCAAAACTTAAAGAAGAAGCGACTTTGCTTGCGAAGAGCGAGAAGGATTATTACAAGCTGATTGAAGTTGAAAATAGCGTCGTCCATTACAATGAGGAACTTGAAAAACTCAAAGACAGATTAACTATCAATTCGAACGAGAGAAAAAACATTTCATCGCAAATAGCTAAACTCCGATTGAGCAATACTGACAAAGCAGAATTAAATAATAAGTTAAGTACTATTCAGCGAGATATTGAAAATCTACGAATTAAAGACTCGACCCTTGAAAATGAGATCATTCATCTAAGCCAGGAATGTGCCCGTTATCAGGACAAAGCAGAAAAAATTACAGCGCTTAATAACATCATTAAAGAAACAGAAATTGAAGCGAACGAGTATGACATGCTAAAACGTGCCTTCGATAAGGATGGTGTGCAGTCATTCTTAATTCGCGAATCTATTCCACAACTTGAACATACCACGAATAGTCTTCTCTCACGAATTACAAATAATAAGACAAGCATTAAAATCAAAACAGACGAGATTACAAAATCTACACAACCCAAAGTGCGACATGTTATGGATATTGATATTTCTGACGAGTCGGGTAATATTAGACCTTACGAAACATTTTCGGGAGGTGAACGTTTTAAGGTGGATTTTTCGCTTAGAGTAGGGTTGTCAAAATTATTAGCATCGCAACGTAATTTCAACATACAGCTTCTTGTCATCGATGAAGGATTCGGAACACAGGATTCTGAAGGCATTGCTGCACTCATTGAAACAATTCAAACTATTGAAAGTGATTTTGCCAAAATTATTATTATTAGCCATATTGACGAGGTCAAAGATTCTTTTTTAGAAAAAATTACAATAAAAAAAGATGCTTTACACGGCTCGAAAATTATCATAAACTAACTCCATGCGAATACCCGCAGTAGCCATTATAGGAAGACCTAACGTAGGTAAATCCACCTTGTTTAACCGAATCATTGGAACGCTTAATGCAATCGTTGACGACGAGGAAGGTGTTACCCGAGATCGCAATATTTATCTTACCTCATGGAATGGCAAAGAGTACTTTATTACAGATACAGGGGGGTACAATGAAAATCAAGATAGCATGAGCAAGGAAATTGTAAAGCAAGTACTATATGCCATTTCCGAATCGGACGTCATTTTATTCGTCGTTGACGCAAGAGTGGGTGTAGCGGTATTAGATGAGCAAATCGCAACCATATTGAGAAAAGAAAATGCCGTTTCAAAAACAATTTTAGTTATTAATAAAGTTGATACATACAGTATTGATACCCAGAGTGCTCCAGAGTTTCAAGCATTGGGTTTGCCGTTCTCAATAAACATTTCATCAGTCAACGGAAATGGTGTAGCGGATCTCATGGATGTATTTACTGCTCGTTTTTCCAAAAATATTGATGCCTCCCCTAAAAAAATGGATCTTATTCGCGTGGCTGTTGTCGGAAGGCCGAATGTGGGCAAATCCTGTTTTGTCAATGCCATTCTTGGCGAAAATAGACATATTGTAAATCCAATTGCAGGTACTACGAGAGATTCCATTGATTCATATTTTACACGAAATAAACACTCTTTTGTTTTAATTGATACTGCGGGATTACGCAAAAGAATAAAAATTCCACGTCATGAAACAATTGAATACTTTAGCACAACGCGTACCATTCGCTCTATTGAAAGAGCAGACGTAGTTATTGTTATGATAGACGCAGTAAGTGAATTAGACAGACAAGACATGCGAATTATTGACGAAGTAAAGAAAAAAAAACGGGGAATGGTTCTCTGCGTAAACAAATGGGATTTGATTGAAAAAGATAGTAAAACAGCAGATGCTTGGATCTCGGATTACAAAGCAAAGTTAGGAACACTATCCTTTGTTCCTATCGTTTTTATTTCTGCACTAACCAAGCAACGCGTGTTCAAAGTAATAGATTTAGCTCATGAGATTTGGAATGTTCGCAAAAAACGCATTTCAACGAATACTTTAAACAGCACACTCCTCCCGATAATTGCTAAATCTCCCCCTTGGTCAAAATCAGGTAAAGAAATCAAAATTAAATACGTTTCTCAGTTATCCATTGACCCTCCATTATTTGCCTTTTTTGGGAGTAATGCCAAACTTATTACCACGAGTTACGAAAGGTTTTTGGAGGGTCTTATAAGAAAACATTTTAGTTTTGACGGCACCGTCATAGAAATCCAGTTTAGATTGAAGTAATTTGCGAAATAAAAAGTAAATGTTTAATTTTTTTTATTAATTTCGCACTCAAAATACTGACTTTCTGATATCCTCTTAAAAAAATAACCTGAAAGGAGTTTTAAAGCGTGAACAATCGGTGTCGAAGTTAGTACGAAGATGTTGGTGCAAAAAATAAAGAAAAACAAGTAAACAAAAAATGGAAACAATAGATTTAGTAGTAACAGCAAGAGAAAAAAAAACAAAAGGTTATTTAAATTCAGTGAGAAAGTCGGGCAGAGTTCCTTGTGTCATGTACCGTTCTGGTGAAGAAGCAAGTATTTTTTCTGTTAGCTTATTAGATCTTCGTCCGCTTATCTACACGCACGAGTCTCATATTATTAAATTGAAATTTGAAGATGGTGAAGAAAAACAAGCTATCCTTAAAAATGTAGACTTCGACGTTGTAAGCGATCGTGCTATTCATGCTGACTTCATGGAAATAAGATCGGGTGAAGTCATTTCCATTGATGTACCTATTGCTACACACGGCGTTCCAGAGGGTGTTAGATTAGAAGGCGGTATGCTTAGCATAACACTTCACAAAATTCCAATAAAATGTAAACCCGCGGATGTTATCGGTCACATAGATATTGACGTAACACCATTAAAACTTGGTCAAAGTATTCATTTAAAAGATGTTCAAGCGTTACTTGACTCAACTAAACATCTGATTGCAGGAGATCCAGGTTCGTTAGTGCTTTACATTGCTTCGCGTACAAAAATGGAGGAAGTAACTCCTGCGCAACAAGTTACAGAGACAACAAGCACACAAACAGAAACCAAAGGAAAAGCAGATTCTAAATCATGAAATAAAATCCATCTGTAACTTTTTTTGATAAGATATTTGCAAAGACTCCTTTTCTTATATCGTTTTTTTTTGGATTATGAATTAAATTAACAATACAATAAGAAACATTATGAGTGTATTAGTAGGAAAAGAAACCAAGCTTGTGGTGCAAGGAATAACGGGAAGCGAAGGAACATTTCATACTTCCCAAATGATTGAATATGGTACAAATGTTGTGGCAGGCGTTACACCTGGTAAGGGAGGTTCAACTTATAAGGGAAATGAACAATACCCTTTCCTCAATGAAGTGCCTATTTTTAACTCTGTACAAGATGCCGTAAATAAGACAAAAGCCAATACCTCCGCAATTTTTGTACCCGCAGCATTCGCCGCGGATGCCATCATGGAGGCAGCAGATGCAAAGATAAAGGTCGTTATTTGTATCACTGAAGGGATACCCGTTTCGGACATGATTAAAGCACATGATTATATTAAATCAAAAAAGGGTGTTACCCTCATTGGTCCAAACTGCCCAGGAGTAATTACACCGGGCAAAGCAAAAGTAGGAATTATGCCGGGATTTATTCATAAACCAGGTCAAATTGGTGTTATCTCGAGAAGCGGCACCCTCACTTATGAAGCCGTGCACCAACTCACAAAATTAGGATTAGGACAATCAACTTGCATTGGAATCGGAGGTGACCCTGTAATAGGCATGCGATTTATTGATGCTGTAAAACTATTTGCCCAAGATAAAGAAACAAAAGGATTAGTGATGATTGGGGAAATCGGTGGTACAGCGGAAGAAGAGGCAGCTCAATATATTAAGCGATATTTTAAAAAACCTGTTGTCGGATTCATAGCAGGCGCATCGGCTCCAGAAGGAAGACGTATGGGACATGCAGGTGCTATCATCTCCGGCGGAAAAGGTACAGCAAAAGAAAAATTTGCATCCCTGCGTGCAGCCGGTATTCACGTTGTGGAAAATCCTGCATTAATAGGCAAAACAATGCTACAAGCACTTGAAAAAAGTAAATAAGCAAGCCAACCTTCCGACATGTGTTGCGATTAGTTAAAATAAGATGCATGAATTATGCTAAAATCGCTTTACATTAAGAATTTTGCTCTCATTGAAGAACTCACGATTAACTTTGGACCAAAGTTAAATATCATTACAGGCGAAACAGGTGCGGGCAAATCCATTTTACTCGGGGCATTAAATATCGTTCTAGGTGAAAGAGCCAACACAGACTTAATCCGCGCGGGTTCTGATAAAGCCATCGTTGAAGCAACTCTGAACATCACAAATAATTTTCGACTCATTAAGATTATCGAAGAACAAAATTTGTCTTCAAATTCACAAGATAACTTAATCCTTCTCAGACGCGAACTTTCCACAAAATCGTCCTCTCGTTGCTTCATAAACGATTCTCTTGTTCCACTCCATCTCCTCCGAGAAATCAGTGATTTAGCCATTGACTTACATGGACAACATGAGCATCAATCCCTTCTCCACATAGAAACACACCTTTCCATTCTCGATAATTATGGAAATCTAGAATCCCTGCGCGAAACTTTTCACAATGAATACCAACAAATCTTACAAGTAAAAAAAAGATTGGTGGACGTGCAAAAAAACGGCAGTAAACATAAAGCAACAAAGTGATTTATTTAAAATGCAACTCAAGGAGATTAACTCTCTCAACCCACAACCAAACGAAATAGAAACACTTTTAACAGAAGAAAAAATTTTAGAAAATTCAGAAGCCCTACTAAGAGATACTACAAAATTAGACGAGATCCTATACGGAGATGATAACTCCATTCACAATCAATTAGTAAAAGCAAAGCATATTTTAGATGACCTTTCAAAATAGATCCGCTTTTTACCAAGTTTGCATCCCACCTGTTAGATTGCCGTTCTGTCATTGACGATGTGAACCAACACGTTCAGAGCTATCAATCCAAAATTGAATTTAACCCCATTCATTTGGAGGAACTTAGAGAGCGTTCTGTTGCCCTGAATCAACTAAGAAAAAAATACGGAGGCTCACTTGAACAGGTACTTGCTTACAAAGAAAAAATTGAAAAAGAAGTCTCTTTAGTTGAAAACTTTGATGAAGAAATTGCAAAACTAAAAAATGAAATTGCAAACATCCGATTACGCTTAAACGAACGCGCTCTCCAACTTTCATTTAAACGGCAAGAAGTTGCCTCCCAATTATCTCATCTCATAGAATTAAAATTAAAAGAATTAGGAATTGCTAATAGCACGTTTCACGTGGATTTTAAAAAATCCGAAAACATAAACGGAGACGTATCATTTGAAGGAAAAACATACGAAGTGAACGCCTCTGGATTAGACACCATCGAATTTCTCATTAGTACGAACATAGGCGAATCGTTGAAACCACTTATCAAGGTCGCATCAGGCGGTGAAATTTCAAGAATTATGCTCGCGATAAAATCCATTCTTGCGAAATCATCGCAACTTCCCGTTCTTGTTTTTGATGAAATTGACACGGGTATTAGCGGGAAAATTGCACAAGCCGTTGGCTTCAGTCTAAAAAAACTTTCAAACTATCACCAACTCATTGTCATCACACATTTACCCCAAGTCGCAGCCATGAAAGAAACACACTTTCGTGTTGAAAAAAGCATTCAAGGTGAGCGAACTTACACAACAGTTAAACAACTATCTGATGCCGAACATGAAGCCGAGGTTGCAACACTACTTGCAGGAGCAACCATTACCGAAGCCTCTCTTCGCTCAGCTAAAGAACTCATCCACGCAAGTCGCAATATTTAAACACTCCCTCACAAAAACCCCCCAATATACCTTGCTGCCTTTTTATCCTCCTAAAATCGTTTAAATCATAAAAACAAACACAGCACGAAACTCTTACCCATGTAAATCCTTGTAATGATGCATCAAATACAACAACGTCGATACTAAAGAATAAAGTGTGTCTAAAGGCAAATGAAAAAAAAGGTAGTGTATAAAAAAGTGTGTTTTTAAAACCAACAAGTTAATTTTTCGTACTTCGTACTCCTATCTGCCATAAACCGGCGAAATTGCACGAAAAATGAAATAAACAGCATGGCAAATTCATTTTCCCAGATAGCAAACCCATTTCGCCAGTTGGCAAACCCATTTCGCCAGTTGGCAAAACCATTTCGCCAGTTGGCAAAACCATTTCGCCAGTTGGCAAAACCATTTCGCCAGTTGGCAAAACCATTTCGCCAGTTGGCAAATTCATTTCACCAGTTGGCAAAACCATTTCGCCAGTTGGCAAAACCATTTCGCCAGTTGGCAAAACCATTTCGCCAGTTGGCATTACTCCTTTGCTGATTGGCAATACCTCGTTGCCAAGTGATATTAACCCATTCCCGACCTGCTTTGCACAAAAAAAGACCAAACATGCTTGCTTGGTCTATTTCTGTGTTATTTGTGATATGGATTGCTGGCATTTCTTTTGAAGTAGTTGATACTTATTTCTCTATGTAAATGCGAAAGCAATCTATCGAAAAAGGATTTAAAGTTGTTTCATCAGTGGTTGCAAAATTTAAAAGAACATTTGAGCCTTTATGGGAATCCTTAAAATACCAAAGTAAATAGAGTGCATAAAAACTACTTGTATAATCTTTCGTACCGATGTAATTCGTTGTCGGAATAATTGCTTTAAAATTATTTTGTTCGGACGCATCATATCTTGTGTCGTGGCTTTTGTCTCTAAATAGCAAAGTATCAGCACCTGTTGTTTCTACTACCGCATAAATTTTATCCGTCTGATTGTTAACTAAAGAAAGAACGTACCATGTTGAAGTAAGTACAATTCTTTCTCGAGACATGATTAGCGGTGAAAAAACGACTCCATCAGAGATCCTTTGTGTAAAGATTTTGTCTTTAATACCCTTTTCAAAGTAATCAGGTGCAGACTTGTTAAAATTAACTTCAGAAGCGCCACCAGAAGGAAAATCATCGGTAATGAAATCGCCTAATTTTACCACGTTATCTGAACCATTTCTCATGCCGTAAAGCGTGTAAGTCGTGTCATCTGTAAGCAGTAAATCATCTGCTGTACTACCTTTAATTTTAAATTTTGAATCAGTGGTATTGGTAGTTCTAATTGTGGAGCTAATAACGTATGGGATCAACATATTGATTTCTGTGGTAGAAATATTTCGCACAAAACTTGCCCCACTTCGCAATGCGGTAGCTGTTGGTTTTGTTTCAGGATTTGTTTTCAATACCAACCCCATTGTGTAATCTGTTAAATTAGCGTCCGCTTGAATGCTAAACGCTACATAGTGAAATCTTTTGTCTGTACCAATCTTAGGTATTTCCGTAACCGTAACGGTTGCTTCATTTGTTTTGGCAAGTACGGCATTGCTTGCTTCAGAACATCCTGCTTCATTGCACGCTTTTAGAGTGTAGCTGTGGGTTGAACCTCCCTCTAATCCTGTGTGCGAATACTTTGTATCGGTAATGTCACCGCCAATTTGGGTAGTGCCATCAAAAAGGTTGTATTTGGTAGCGTTAGTTGTTCGTTCCCAAGAAAGGTTGATTTGAGAAGCGCTAATTGAAGTTGCGGTTAAGGTGGGTATTCCGATCCATTGTGCATAGATAGTTATGTCTGATGTTACTTTCGTTGTACCAAAAATAAATGGTGTGCCTCTTCCGTCTGCTTTAGTGTTCCAAATTACGAGCGTGTGTTTAGCACGGGTAGGAAGTTCTGCGGAGTTCACAGAAACAGTGCCTTCGTACGTAACAGAAATTTTTTTTGCAACATCTGGTGTTCCTCCATTTGCATTCAAGGTTACCGTGTAAGTTATTGCCGTCCACTTCGCATACAGCGTAATGTTTGCGGTAATAGTTTCTGTATCAAAGTTAAATGAGGTTTTTAATTCCGTTTCTTTGTACCAACCTACAAACAAGTAATTAGCTCGAGTTGGATCAGTTGGTTTCGTGGCTTTGTTGCCGCTTGTTACGGTGATGTTTTCAACATTAGATCCGCCGTTGCTGTTAAAGGTGATTGTGTACTTAGTTGGTTCAGGTGCGGCGCATTCGCCTGCGAAGAAGGTTATTGCAAGTAGGAGTGGGACGAGAACGAGTCGTTTAAGCTGTGTTCTGTGTTCTGTGTTCTGTGTTCTGTGTTAATGGAATGAGAACCTACGTTTGCCGTGTATGAAATATTATGTAACATGATATTTTGTGTTTAAGTTTTTGTTAAAAGACAATTAGATAATAGCGCTAAAGTAAAACATTTTTTGGAATATGAAGGAAATTTTTGTTTGATGAAGAAAATCAAGGTAATCATATAAATCTTGGCTCTATTGCGGAACGTTGAAAATAATTTCTACTACATGAAATAAGTTACATACATATCACCGCTACGTCACAAGAGATCCAACAAATTTTTTTAATTCATCTGAAGAGCCAAAATGTTCTACCAACCTTTTGATAACGACTTCACACACTGAAGGATCCACAAAATTTTGTGTTCCAATTTGAACGGCATTTGCTCCAACAAGCAAAAACTCCATTACATCTTCAAAACATGTTATTCCACCAATCCCAACAATTGGAATCTTTACAGCTTGTTTAATCTCCCAAACCTTAGCTAAGGCTATAGGTTTTATGGCAGGACCGGAAAAACCACCTGTGATATTTTTTAGCACTGATTTTTTCGTTTGATAATCAACAGACATTCCCACAAGCGTATTAATTGCTGAAACAGAATCCGCTCCTGCTTGTTCTGCTGAAACAGCAATATCAGCTATACTTGTAACATTAGGAGATAGCTTCACCATTACGTGCCTATTTGTTATCTTTCTTACTTTTGAAACTACTTCGGAAGTCGCACGAGTACTCGTACCAAAGACAATACATTCTCCCTTTACATTAGGACAAGAAAGATTGAGTTCATACCCATTGACCACGTCAGTTTCAGTTTCTATTCGGTGAACGACCTCACAATAATCATCTGCCGATTTACCGACGACATTAACAATAACTGCCGATTTAAGTTTTGATAAAAAAGGTATTTTTTCGCTCAAAAAAGCACCTACGCCAATATTTGCTAATCCAATTGCGTTCAACATTCCGCCTCTGACCTCCACAATTCTCTGAGGCAAATTACCCTCTCTTGGTTTGATAGAAATTGCCTTTGTTACAATTCCACCGACTGTGTTCAAATCAAAAAAAGCAGCAATTTCCTCACCATAGGAAGCGGTACCCGACGCTAACATTACAGGGTTGGGTAAACATAGTCCACGTCCCAAATCAACAACTAAACTCAAAATGTCTTTCTTTTATTTTAAACAGATAGTTAAACTACAAGCACATTCTTCAAAAGAAATTGTGGATACAAGAATTTTTCTATAATTGTTTCTAGTATTTCCACAGTTTAAGTGCAGCATCTATAATTTTCTTTGGATTCGGGAGGATTGCATCCTCTAAGACTTTAGCAAATCCAACTGGTGTATCTGTGGAACCCAAGCGAACAATGGGTGCGTCTAAGTACTCGAACGCATGTTCTGAAATAATTGCAGAGATTTCGCCACCTACCCCCCCCGTAACTTTATCTTCGTGCACAATCAAAATCCTTCCTGTCTTTCTCGCTGTTGCAAGAATTGCATCCTTATCCAAGGGTGCTACGGTTCTTAAATCAAGTACTTCTACTTCGCAATTATATTCGTCTTTCAAATGTTTTGCAGCGACTAACGCATGATGTACCGTAGTACCATAACTAATTATTGAAATATCATTTCCATATCTTCTGTACCTGGCTTTTCCAAATGGAATAACGATGTCTTGTTTTAGTGCTCGTGTTCTTGACCAAGGATTATTATACAAAAATTTAGGTTCCAATACAACGGTTACCCCTCTTGTTCTAAATGCCGATCTCATCAATCCTTGGACATCATCCCCAAAAGCGGGTGTTACGATTCTTAATCCTGGTAATGTAATAAAAGAGCTCTCTACATTTTGGGAATGATAAAGACCCCCTCCAATATACCCACCGGACGCTATTCTAATAACAATGTTAGGTAAAAACTGCCCATTGTTTCTCCAGTATTCATGGGATAGTTCAACGATTTGTTCCATAGCAGGCCAGATGTAGTCGGCAAACTCGGCACCTTCTATCAGAACCCAAATATCATCCCTATAGCGAGAAAATCCATTTGCGGTTCCAACAATAAAGTCCTCTGCAATCGGTGCATTAAACACACGTCTTGGGCCAAACTCTTTTAACATTCCCTTATCAACATTAAAAATTCCTCCTTTATCTTTTGACGCAACATCTTGTCCCCAAAAAAACGTATGTTCGTTCCTGCGAAACTCTTCTTTCTGTGAAAGGTTTAATCCTTGCAGCAAAGTGAGTTTATCTTCGGTGTAATACTGATTATCTTCATCGGGCGTATTCAGTTCTACCACTATTCCACTGTTGGGTATATTTTCTGCACAAACAAAATTAAAAATCGTGCTTGAATCAGGGTCTGGTGCCTTTTCACCAATCGCACACGCCTCTCGGACAACTTCGTCGCCTTCGTTCTCAATATATTGGATTTCGTTTTCAGATAAAAATTTATTACTCAACAAAAAACTTTTAAACTTAGGCAAAGGATCTTTTTTTCTATCATTTTCTATTTCCTCAACGTTTCTGTAAAGCAAATGATTATCCGAATTTGAATGAGACCCTATTCGTACACAATCCGCATGCACCATGACTGCACATCCTTTTGTTTGAATCGTTTCAACGGCTTCCTGCATAGCTCGCCATGAATCCACAACGTCCGTACCGTCACAGTAAAGCATTTTCAAATTAAGAAAGGATGAAAAATTTTCTGCAACAATAGGATTTGCTGATTGTTCAGACACGGGAACTGATATGCCGAAACGATTATTCTGCATTACAAATACTACGGGCAACATTTCCCGAGAAGCACCATTCACGGCTTCGTAGAAGTACCCCTCTGAAGCTGCAGATTCTCCACCCGAATAAAAAACAATCGCATCATCATTGTATTTCCGTATTGCCCGCGCAAGTCCAACTGCGTGCTGGGCGTGGTTACCTGTTACAGATGAAACATTTTGAATATGAATTGAAGGTTTAGCAAAATGGTTTGACATGTGCCTTCCATCTCCTGCTACATCGCCTTTTTTTGAAAGACCATTCAACACTATCTCGGAAGGTGTAATTCCACCAGCTAAACAGGTCATTAAATCTCTGTAATAGGGAAACAAATAATCCTTATTTTGCCTAAATGTAAATCCTAAGGCTAATTGGATCCCGTCGTGACCTTGACATGGCGCATGGTATGACCAACCCATTCCCTTTTTCAAATAAAGTGCGGCTTTTAAATCTAATTGCCGTCCAACATACATAGTTCTGTACCAAATCGTTAAATCACTTTTACTGACTGGAAATACAGTGGGTACAACTTTTTCACTTTTCGTTTTTGATTTTGACATAATTATTACTGATTAAATATTCTCTTTTTGACACTCTCTTTTTAACACGATTGTAAATTAATCCGCCAGTACAGCAAAACAATTTAAAATGAGCTTATTATTCAACGCTCTCTCCCTATAGCTCTTCGAGAATTTGGTTCTTGAATTGATCCACCTCTTCCACCCTCTGAGTTATTAACATCTCCTGGACTGTTACTAGGAACATTTTGGGGAGTATTTGGAGTATTTCCATAATTTTGAGTTGGTAGTGAATAAACAGGAGCAGGAGTTACATTAGGATTGGTGTTCTGCCACGAAGGGATAACTACCCCTCCTTGTGGTTGAGCAATAGGTTGTTGCTTCTCAACCGAGCCTTCTAAGTCATTCCGATTACTTCTATAAAACCTACGCCCACGAATATTGACATCATCACTTGTTTCAGTCGTACTATTTTGCGGAACGTAGCCTCCGTTTCCACCGTCTATATACAACCTATCATTGTGCAAAAAATTACCATAATCACTATATCGCCAATAATCATAATATGAGTAATAGGGTCGCTCTCTCCAATACCAATCAGTATTCCCCATTGAATAATAAATGTTTGGTACAATGCCTCCATAATATGGACCAAACATAGCTCCACGTCCATAACCACCCACCCAAACATTATTTCCAAACTCTAAACCCATTCCGTCATATCCACCATAAAAACCATAAGGAGAGCGTATAATCGGAGAATACACGCTGGCTCTGTTTCTATAAATATTTGGTAAATAAATCGGATCATCATCTTCAAAAGACACCTCTTTGTTCAAATCAGAATTAACCTCAGCCTGTTCCTCCTCATATTCATCTGAATATCGCGTTTCCAAATTATCTGCGTCATCATAAAAATAATTTGTAGCATATTTTTCATAAATCTGCTCTCGTTTCAAATTATTTTTTCCACTATTTACCTTCGTATTGAAACATCCCGATTCAACACAAACAATCAACGTCAAAATAAAAACTTTTTTATCCATAAATGCCATTTCATTCTATTTTTAACTCGTTTGAAAAACACTTTCACGTCTTAAAAAAGAAGCACTTTCATCACCCATTTTATTTAAATTTACAACCTATTTAAATAACAAAATTAAGAATTAAACAAAGTTAATATGTTTCGCATTTGCCGCTTTTTTTTATACACGATCGTATATTTTTTTAGCTCTACCTCGTTGGCACATATTATCAGCAAAGACGACAAACCAACTCACACAGTACTTCACCACGAACACAAAGTAAATAAAATCGGGGATCAGATAGATATTCTTCAAAATTCAAAACACACAAACATAAAACCCGTAGACCAACCCGTTCCTGCTTTAACACCAAAGCGGGATACATATATGTCTCAACCTTTCCTAATAAACACGTGGCTTTTTTTATTCCTCTTCATAGTTCTGCTCATAACCCTAAATAGCAAACAGCGTAAGCATATTCTTCCTTTATTAACCTTTCTAAGTATGTTTATATCTTGCTTGGACAATTCTACGCTTCACATTGTAGAAACAAACACAATTTCCAAAACAAGAACAACCTTTTTAGACAGTGTTTTTACACCTTTCAAAAAAGTTGTTCGTTATGACAATGCATATTATTATGTTGAAAGTAACGGTCTTCCGGTTCACAAAATGATGGTTGGCATTACAAATTGGCAGCAGCAAGTTCCCGTACCACACTCATTCACTGGGTCGAATGCGTGGTCAGTTCCACTGCAACCTACTTTTGAAACAACACCAAAAAGTTTAAAAACTAATTTTATGAAAGGTGCAGTAGCCATTGCTGCAAATGGTATTCCTATATTTAATCCTTTGAATAATAGAGGAGAAGATGCAAAAATTATTGGAGAACTAGATAATTGGGGCGGGCACTGCGGTAAAGCGGACGACTACCATTATCACGTTGCTCCACTTCATTTAAGTTCTACCGCATACCCACATTTTCCTATCGCCATTGCCCTCGACGGATTTGCCATTTATGGGTCAACTGAACCCGACGGAACTTCTGTGCAACCTCTTGACGAAAACAATGGGCACATTTACAAAAATTCTTATCATTACCATGGAATAAACTCATATCCATATATTATGGGTTCCATGAGAGGAAAAGTCGCTACCGATCCTTCCACTACTGCACCAGAAAACCAAATTACCCCACAACCGAGTTTCTCACCTGTACGTGAGGCTCAAAGTCCTCTGAATGGGGCAAGTATTGCTGACTTCAGTGCCCTTTCCACAAGAAGCTACAAACTAACTTATCAATTAAGTGGAAATAACGGTTATGTCGAATACAGCTGGGACGAAACAGAAAAGAACTTTACTTACAAACTGACTTCCCCAAGTGGTGCGGTTACCAATAACACATACACGAGGAAATAACATGGTACTCAATTACTGACTTACTTCTTCATCCGTAACTTTGACAATTGCTGAAGCAAGGTCTGATTTATCAACTTGAAGCGCATCAATAGCTTTTTCTAAAGCATTTTCTTCATTTTTGCCAACACTTTTACCGCTTCCGTTCAGAGTCGTTATAGTACTACCATCTTCACCAACAAATAAAATCGTTGCTGTTATTGTTTGAGAATAAACATTTCCCCCAAAGCCCTGAACCTCCTTTTTTGGTTCGCTTTGGAGTACGCACCTGACTTGAAGTGGTGATACTTTTTGAATCAATCCACCCTGATCCTTCAACATTGTCATAAGTTTTGTATACACTTCGGATTTATTCTTTTTCGACCCAATTCCAATAACTTCCAGACTATAGAAAAAAGGTTTAAACGTTACATAAATAGTAAAGTACAATTTTATTTTTTCAACTTCCCTCTTTAAACTGGGGAAAACTGATGGTAAATACATAAAAGCAGCAATTTCACTTTTCTTCTCTCGTGCCATTGCCACAGTAGGTACAAAAGTAAAGTTTGCCACTCCTTCACTATTTGTTTCTGCCTTTCCAATGACCTCATCCCCAAACTTAAAAACAATGGATCCTCCTACTAACGGTAAGTCGCTAATTTGAGCTTTTACAACAAACGGATTTGGCAGCTTTGAATTTGCTTTACATTTTTGATTATCGCCGTCCACCTTACTAATTACAAGTGAAGACATGGCATTCGCAAATGACTTGGTAATTTCCTGTAAATTCTCAATTTTATACTCTCGCCTGTCTTGCCCGCCCAATGAATTATAATATGCGATTTTGGGAAGTAAGAGGGGTAATAGTTCTCTTGCACGGGTCAGCGACTGCAAGGAAATTCCAAAGTCACCTTGTTTTAATGCACTCAACATCGATTTTTTTTCGCTTTGTACTTGCGAGACTAACCCGTCCAATTCAGACTGCAAAACCTCGAAATATGCATCTTTGCTTAAAACGGCCAAAGCATATACATTTCCATCTTTATCCTCAAATGTCTCGGCAATTTCAATGCCTGAAACATTTGAAATTTTTGTTTTGGTATTAGTTTGGTCTATTGTGGATTGCTCAATATCTTCAGCAAAATTTTTCATCAAGGCTTCGGTCTTTACGGACATAGTACCCTCAACGGACACCATTAACTGCGTAGCTATTTCCCTGCGTGCATTATCGACAGACTTCTCACGTGCGTTTTCACCTCGTGATACACCTATCCCCAACCAATACTGAGATCTGGCATATCGAGGGTGTTTTGATGTTTTAATCCATTCTGGAACTACCCGAGACGGACTTACCTGAGCAAAAACCATACTGCTACAAAACAAACAAAACGAAAGTAACCCCATAACAACAAAAACTTCTTTTTTCATCATATAGTTTCCCATTAGATTACGATTAAATGCTCTTTATACCAACTAAAATTAACTTTCTATTAACATTAATTCGCTGCAACTTAAACATACCCGACTCTTTCACCTTTTTATTAATATCCGCAAACATTTCCGATGTAGTCTCGTACTTATTTTGCCAAATCACATAATCTATTGTTTTTTCAGTTGCTACAATTTGCTTTCTCGCTTTTGTTACCGCACTCAACGATTCGTCAATAAAATCTGTAACCTCATAAACATCTTCAAACTTATTTAAAAATTTGAAAACCAATTTATACTGCCTACCCTTCTCCATATCACTCTTCCAATATGCATTTACACGTGATAGCACCTTTTCAATCGCATCATTCATAGCTTCCTCAATAACAACGGCATCGGCTGAACCAGGTCGCTCTTTACTATATCCAGTCTCCGTACCAAGCAACCGGGCTGTCGTCGTCTCATAAGCCCTACATCCCACAATTCCTTTTTTTCCAACATACGTGTTCGTTACTTCTATGGTGTATGTAATGTAAACATCCGACCCAATACTCATAGCCAACTGATACGACATATCTTCTTCAATTCCTTTCATACCGGCTTGCAGTTCAGTTAGTTCTGTTATCGTTTGAAGTTGCTCGGGAACGACCACCTCATATTGTCTTGAAGTTAAATAACCTTCTATCACCTGAGACCCTTTTCTGATATCAGGGTCATTTAATGCCTCCAATGGATTTTTGCCTTTGGGCACTTCGGGCAAAACCATAATAAAAGGGTTCCCAACTGATTTCAACAAATCCTGCCTAGAAACAAGTATCCCTTTATCGCTCAAATCCTTAACCAACTTTTCACGATTAACTCTTATGAACTTTTCTATTTTCAACCCGCTATCTGTTTTGATTCTCTTAATCACATCATTACCAACGTATGAAACGTAGCTCAATACCTTACTTGTGATAAAAAAGTCTTCTATTACTTGTTGAAATTTTTTCTTCTCCTCATCCGTTTGTAAAACAGGATCCGTTCCCGATAATAAAACGAAATAAACCGCAGCTTTTTGTGCATCTATCTCTGCTTTATCAATATCAACTCCCGCCCCTGTTGCCTTAATCGTAACATCAGTTGGAGAATAACTCTCAACAAAAACAGCTTGTTTTGAAAACGGTACATTCGTTTGAGCAAATAATGCACCCGCTACAAACATATACATCCCAAAAAACACTCTTCTTATTTTCCTCATTGCTTTCATTGAATTTTATTAAGTCTACAAATTGCACTTCCACTAAAAACGTCTCCTTCTACGCTATCTTTAATACGTTCACTACAAAACTAAAACCAATACAATTAAACAACCTAAATATTTTAAATTGGACGTTGGTCGCAAACAAAATGTTAAGTCTGGTAAAGGGCTGTGCAGGATAGGCTTATGTATGGTCATCAGTCAAATCCTTCAAATTATGAAAAACCATTTGGACATCGTCATCATCTTCAATTTTGTCAATCAGGGAAAGCACATCCTTTCTCAAATCCATATTGTTTAATTCTATAGTGCTCATTGGAATTTGTTGCAAATCAGAATTGAGAATTTCGATTTTTTTTGTTTCCAATAAAGCGTGGATATGATGAAACCCAGTAAATGTGGTGTAAATCCATAAGCCGTCTTCATCTTCGAGAATATCATTAGCTCCAGCGTCTATGAGTTCTAATGAAAGCGAATCAATATCAGAATTTTTTTTTGATATAGTAAAGATGCCTTTTTTTTCAAACAAAAAATTTACAGCACCGTCAGTAGCAAGAGCGCCTCCAGCTCTTGAAAAATAACTTCGTAGGTTAGCGACTGTCCTTGTAGGATTATCTGTTGCAGTCTCAACCAAGATAGCAATTCCGTGAGGGGCATACCCTTCATAAACAATCTCCCCAAATGTGCCCTCTGATTTAGAAGATGCTCTTTTAATTGCGCTTTCAATTTTTTCTTTTGGCATATTCAATGATTTTGCGGTTTGAATAGCCAAACGTAATCTGGGATTGGAACCTGGGTTCGGTCCATTTTGTTTAACAGCCAAAGAAATCTCACGACCTAACTTTGTAAATGCTTTGGACATTTTCGCCCAACGCGCAAACATTTTGGTTTTCCTTTTTTCAAAAATTCTTCCCATTATGTAAAAATTTAGTTAACCTTGTAATATGTAATTTTCATCTTGAAAAAATAATGATACAAAAATACACGTTCATTTTAAAATTTAACAAGGCATCTACGCCACCTCTCTCATATGAATGAATTGATTAATCTAAATTTGTATGTTCTAAAATTCATTTCTATTTTTGCCAACTTGTATTGACGATATGTCAATTGCGGATTGTTTATGTTAGATTGAGATATGTTAAAATGAAAATAGCCATACAAGGAGTAAGAGGTGCGTTTCACCAAATTGCGGCGGAGGAACGATATGGTAAAGGGGTCGATGTAATGGAATGTCCAACTTTTGAGGATGTTTGTAAAGCCGTTTCCCAAAAATTTGCGAATGCGGGTATGTTGGCAATTGAGAATACCACCATTGGTTCGTTCCTTATGAATTACAAGCTAATACGAGAATATGAGCTATTCATTATTGGTGAGGTTTGCCTGCAAGTTCATCATAATTTATTGGCGCTTGCAAATCAAAAGATTGAGGATTTGAGAATTGTTCGCTCGCAAGATTATGCTATCGCACAATGTTCGGAATTTTTAAAAAAACATGATCATCTCAAAACAGAAGTTGTTACGGACACCGCTCTGGCTGCAAAAAATATCGCGGACAAACAGGAAATGAATGTTGGGGCTATTGCAAGTGTTCGAGCAGCAGAAATTTATGGTTTGCAGATTATTGCAGAAAAAATAGAAACATGTTCCCGTAATTTCACAAGGTTTTTAGTACTTTCAAAAAACCCTAATCCCGTAAAGAAAGATTTCAATAAAGCAACCCTTTCATTTGATGTAGAACATAAACCAGGTGCATTAGTAACTGCATTAAATGTGTTAAAAAATTTTAATGTGAACATGTCAAAAATTCAGTCTGTTCCACATCCAGAGTTAGCATTTCAATACATGATGTTTTTAGATATAACTTGGGATAGCTATGAAAATTATGAAAAAGCAATTAGTGACCTAAAAAAACATACCTTTAACTTGGCTATTTACGGTTTGTATTCGGAGATGAAGATTTAGGAATAAAAGTAACAGTATTAATTAAAATGTTTAATCAGTATGAAAGTAGCAATTCAGGGGGTGAAAGGAGCATTTCACGAAATTGCAGTTAAAGAGAAGTTTGGAAAAGAAGTTGAGGTCGTAGAATGTCAATCCTTTGACGACGTATGCCAGGCCGTTATTGAAGGATCGGTGGATACAGGTATATTTGCCATTGAAGATACTACGGTTGGGTTTTTCCTTCCAAATTTCAGGTTAATTTTGGAAAACAATCTTTTCATAACCGATGAGATTTATCTGCAAATCCGACACAATTTAATAGCATTACCGAATCAAAAAATTGAAGATTTGCGCGTCGTTAGGTCACAAGACATTGCAATAGAAGAGTGTAAAGACTTTTTAAATAAATATCCGCATCTCTCGATAGAAGTAGTAGCAGATACAGCTTTAGCTGCGAAACACATTGCAAACAAAAAGGAAAAGGGTGTTGCCGTAATTGCAAGTTACCGAGCAGCAGAAATTTACGGATTAGATATTGTGAAGGAAAAGATTGAAACCATAGAACATAATTACACACGTTTTTTGCTGGTTTCTAAAGTGCCTAACCCACCTAATAGTTCACAAAATAAAGCAACGCTATTGATTGATGTAAAACACGAACCTGGTTCTTTGGTTTCAGCTTTGAATGTATTCAAAATTTATGACGTGAACATGTTAAAAATTCAATCTGTTCCGCACCCTGAAATTCCATTCCAGTTTATGATGTATTTGGATGTAACTTGGGAGAACCAAGAACATTTTGAAAAAGCTATTGAGCAGTTAAAGAAACGTACGTTGGATTTAATTGTATGTGGTTTGTATGTTGAGGGGAAAATCAATACGCAAGCAACAGAAAAAACGCACCATGCTACAATTAGAGTCGATGAAAAAGGAGTTATGGATATGCCCAAACAAAAAATTTTGAATGAAATTGTTGCTCAGGATTGGCGTAACTGGATTCCCGTAAGAAACAACATGCCTGCCGATTATTTTTTGATTTCAGGACCTTGCAGTGCTGAAACAGAAAAACAAACAAGACAAACCTTGGACCAGTTGCTTGCCTTGAACAAAGTAAGTCTCTTTCGTGCTGGCGTGTGGAAGCCACGAACACGTGCGGGTGGTTTTGAAGGCAATGGTGTTACAGCGTTGAAATGGTTACAAAAGTTTCAGGAGGAAACAGGAGAGCACGTAACCGTTGAAGTGGCAACAGGACAACATGTTAAAGAATGTTTGGACCACGGAATTAACATTTTATGGATCGGAGCAAGAACATCAGCAAATCCTTTTTCGGTTCAAGAAATTGCTAATGCAGTTCAAGACACAGACGTGGTTGTAATGGTAAAAAATCCTGTGAATCCAGACTTGGAACTTTGGATTGGAGCCATTGAACGAATCGCAAATGCAGGAATTACAAAAATTGCAGCTATTCACAGAGGGTTTTCAGTAGCAGAAAAATCAAAATATAGAAACTACCCCGCATGGAGTTTACCATTACAACTACAAGAACGATTCCCACAACTTCCTATGATTAACGATCCAAGTCATATTTGTGGAAAACGAGAATTCTTATTTGAAGTTTCCCAAAAAGCCATAGACTTAGGTGTAAATGGATTTATTATCGAAAGTCATATTGACCCGAGCAAAGCGTGGACCGATGCCGCACAGCAACTTACTCCACAAGCATTAAATGAGATGCTTGCAGCATTATCCTGGAACCGTACCAATTCAAAAGAAAATGAACCAAAAAGATCTCACTTAGATCCTTTGAAAGAGTTTCGCGAAAATATCTTAAATCTGGACAAGGACATTATCAAGTCACTTGGAAAACGAATGGAAATTGTTCGTGAAATTGGGGAACATAAGAAAAAACATAGAAAAGAACCAGAAGATCCTGAATACTGGAATTTAGCACAAAATGAAAGAGCATTGGTCTGTAAAGAACTGAACTTAAACGAAAAGTTTGTAATCGAATTATTTAATCATATTCAATCAGAATCAATCAGCATTCAAAAGTAAATGGGTTTTAGGGATAAAATAAACGCTACGGGATGTGTTGGTTTGTTAACAACGTATCGAAATAGATGTTTTCTGCATTTCGTTCCAAATAGTATACGACTTTTTTCTTCAATCAAGTTTTCTCGCTTCAAATGATAAAGTATCTCAAACTAAAAGTTAGTTCATTACCCTTTTTTTGCAAAATGAGCGTGACGCTTATTGTTTTATTTTCAACGTGCCTTAAAGAAACATTAGCAAACGAATCAGAATACTTAATTGTATGGTGGAATGTCGAGAATCTGTTTGACACGGTGAATGATCCAAGAAAGAACGATGATGAATATACGCCAACAGGAAAAAGAGAATGGACGGAGCAAAGGCTAAATAAAAAATTTGAAAATCTTGCCCATGTGATTAAAGATATTTCTAAAAGAAATAAAAAGCAGTTTCCTGATATTATGGGTTTTTGCGAAGTGGAAAATGAACCTTTATTAGATCAACTTTACAAAAAATATATCAAAGCTGCAAATCATAAAATTGTTTATCATGAGTCAATGGATTCACGGGGAATAGACGTAAGTTTTGTTTATAACTCAAAAACATTTAGACTTATTAACAAGAAAGTGATTGGCGTTAAAATATACGATAAACCAACTCGTGATATTTTATTAGGACATTTTA
The DNA here is from genome assembly GCA_016746295.1 of Potamilus streckersoni. Taxonomy (NCBI): domain Eukaryota; kingdom Metazoa; phylum Mollusca; class Bivalvia; order Unionida; family Unionidae; genus Potamilus; species Potamilus streckersoni. The sequence goes on along the minus strand of JAEAOA010001427.1, from coordinate 1,145,211 downwards.
AAGACCTGAAAAAGGGCTACGATTTATACGTATTTTTAAACCACTGGCCATCACGAATAGGCGGGGAAGAAAAGACGGAACTGAAACGAATTAGTGCTGCTAAATCACTTCGTCATGCAATTGATTCATTATTAAAAAAAAATGCAGATGCAGATATTCTACTTATGGGTGATTTTAATGATGAACCCATTGATAAATCAATATTGACGTATTTGAAATCAAGCGGATCAAGAGACTATGTTAAAAAGGGTACAAAGGGTGAATTATTTAATTTCACTTATTCGTACCCGTTTGGCTCAATATTTTATCAAAATAAATGGTTAAAATTTGACCAAGTTTTGGTGTCAAAGGGAATGTTTGATTCAAAAGGTTTTTTTGTCAAAGATGATGCTTTTGATATTTTTTCTGTAAATTATTTGAAGCGAGTTGAAGGAAAAAGAAAAAAGCGTGAGGTCGTTTTTAGAACATATTCAGGCGGTGAATACCTGGGTGGATATGCAGATCATTTGCCAGTACTGCTTCGTATTAAAGCACATTAAGCAAATATGAATTAAACAATGGGCTGTTTGGCTTAATGGGTCGTTTGTTATGAATCACACAAAATAGAAATTAAATGTTTTGTGGGAGCAGGAAAAAAAAAGTATTTTTGCCTATAATAAATTTTAGATATTAAACCTATGAAATTAGAAGTAACCATCAAGCGATTTAATCCAGAAGTGGATTCAGCAAAAGGAATAGAGAAGACGTATATTACAGAGGCAGATCCGCACGAGCGAGTTTTGGACGTACTTAATAAAATAAAATGGGAGCAAGACGGCACCCTTAGTTACAGAAAATCGTGTGCCCACGGAGTATGCGGAAGTGATGCTATGATGATTAATGGTGAAAATAAATTAGCTTGCGTAACCCTTGTGAAGGACATCAAAAGTGACAAGTTATTTATTGAACCTTTGCCTGGCGCTTCTGTCATCAAAGACTTAATTGTTGATATGGATCCATTTTGGAATAAGTACAAGACTGTTTTACCTTATCTCATTACGGACGAGCCAACCCCCGAAAACGAGCGTTACCAACACCCCGATGACCACTTATTAATTGAGGAATCAACTAAGTGTATTTTATGCGGCGCTTGCTCTTTTTCCTGTCCTTCTACATGGAGCGACAGTGAGTACTTAGGACCTGCCGCTTTACTAAAAGCATATCGTTTTATTTTTGATTCCCGCGACCAAGCTGCTGACCAACGACTAAAAATTATTGATAACAACAAAGGCTTGTGGAAATGTTACACTATCTTTAACTGCGTGCAGGCATGCCCAAAAGAAATAGACATTACAAAACATATTTCAGCCTTAAAGCGACGTGTTGTAGAAGAACAATTCTAACCCATTTGAAGTAGTTTAATACAGTTCTTCACCTTTACAGAAATAAGCCCGTAAGAGTTCTGAAATAAGTTACGCATTGTGGCTTCAATTATAGTAGCTTGAAGGCTAAACAAAAAATAAAAAGAGTTATACTGCTAAAGTTACAATGCTAAAAGAAATCAAGCATGGCTGAATTAGAAAAGGAAAAAAAATTTAAGATAAGCGAACTGTTCTACTTTGTATCATACATGCTTGAATATAAGTGGCAGCTCCTTTTAGCCTTCATTGCATTGATTATCTCGACAATTTTAGGCATGCTTTTTCCAAGTATTGTCTCGCTCATGGTTGACCATTCAATCGTTCGCGTAAGCGATACCCCAACGGTAAGTTCTTTCCTAAATAAGTGGTTACCCTCCGATATTAATTCACTAGCACTTTTTTTAATCTTTGTGTTAATGATTCAAGGAATGCTATCATACATTCAATCATTTTTCTTCGTGAAAATTGGTGGACAAACCGTTGTGGAAATAAGGAAAAAACTTTACAGTCATTTGATTGAACTCCCAATGACTTTCTTTCTGAAAACAAGAACAGGTGATTTATTAAATAGATTAAGTTCGGATTTAGCACAAATTGAGGATGTCCTTACTTCAGGAGTATCTAACATGGTGCGGGAAGGAATGCTGCTCTTATTTAGTGTGATTTTAATTATTTACACATCTCTTGAGCTTTCACTCGTTATGCTTAGTGTTGTCCCTGCTGTAATTGGTTTAACGATTTGGGTGGGTAGAAAGGTACGGTCTCACACTAAGGATGCACAGTCTCAACTTTCTCGCAGTACAGTTCTTGCAGAAGAAAGCTTTCAGGGCATTCAAACAGTCAAAGCGTACTCTTCAGAAATTTTCGAAAAAAACCGTTACAACTCCTCCCTGATTAGTTTTTTACGCATCTTTATTAAACGTGCGCAAGTACGTGCCTTGCTTGTTTCTGCTATCATGGCGGGTTTGTTTAGTGCAATCGTAGTCGTATTATGGTATGGTATGACACTTGTTCAAACAGGCTCGCTTACTTTGGGCGAACTTACTGCATTTGTAATCTATACCGTTTTTGCAGGAGGTGCAGCAAATGTGGTATCCGACGTCTATAGCCAATTCCAAAAGGCAGCTGGAATAGGCGAACGAATTACCGAAATGCTCCAAAAAGAAAAGGAACATTTAGGTGATACTACAAGCTGGGGCGGTTTAAAAATCAACGGAGAAGTAGAATTTGAAAATGTATCATTTAATTACCCTACACGTCATAATATAATCGTCTTAAATAATATATCATTTAAAGTACGCAAAGGCGAACGCGTCGCTTTAGTTGGACCAAGCGGGTCAGGAAAAACAACCATTACTGCACTTCTTTTTAGATTTTTTGACACAACAAAAGGCAGAATCTTAATCGACGGTAAAAACATTAATAGCTATCCTTTAGCCATGTTCAGAAAAGAATGTGCTATTGTTCAACAAGATGTGTATTTGTTCGGTAGAACCATTTACGAAAATATTGTATATGGAAAACCTAATGCAACACGGGAGGATGTCATCGCCGCCGCAAAACAAGCCAATGCACATGAATTTGTCTCACGCATTCCCGAACAATACGATGCGCTTGTCGGCGAACGGGGAATTCAACTTTCAGGGGGACAAAAACAACGCATCGCCATTGCTCGTGCTATATTGCGAAACCCGAAAATACTAATCCTCGACGAAGCAACGAGCGCACTCGATTCAGAATCCGAAAAACAAGTACAAACCGCTTTAGAATTGCTCATGGAAAACAGAACGTCCATTATTATTTCCCACCGACTCTCAACAATTCGTACAGCAGACAATATTCTCGTTCTCGATCACGGCAACATGATAGAACAAGGAACTCACGATGAATTGAATAAAAAGCAAGACGGCGTTTATAAAAACCTGTCATATCTACAAACCACTTCGGCTACATAATTCAGATAAATAATGTTAATCTACCCTCACAGAAAATTAAATTCCGCTTTAAATAAAGTGTTAAATCTATGCCTCCATGCTTCTTAACTTTCTGCTCCTGAGCGGAACACTCATTCTTGCTTCCCAAGACACCTCTACGTTCAAAGCAAAAGAAGTCAATATTACAGCCAAGTCCAATAACACATCTCACGTATGGGAACTCTCAACATCAAACCAATCCTTATCAAACACATTTCAACTTTCCGACAAAGTCAAATTTCTTCCCGGCGGTATCCTCTTGAGAGACTACGGCGGCGCTGGCGCAATTAAAACACTAAGCGTCCGCGGACTACCCTCATCAAACACAAATATTTTTATTGATAGAATGCAACTGAACGATTTTGCAAACAGCGTCATCAATTTTGGAAAAATCATTCTTAACAGCAATGAATCACTACAACTCTCATTTGGCTTCCAACAAAACAAACATACACCCACAGCCTCCTATTTCACTTCACCTGCTTCAATCAATATCTTATCCTTACCTGAAAACACCCATAACAAAAAATTTAAAATAGACACTCACATCCTAATAGGTAGCTTCAACACACTCTCATCATCTATTCTCTTTCGCTATTTTCTTGATTCAACAATGTCTATCGCTGCTGCATTAAGTGGAATGACAACGACAGGAAAATTTGAATATGATACTCAAAAAGATGGAAAAAAAATCACTCTATTCCGTGAAAACAATGATGCCTCTCAAAGCCAAGTCTCTCTGAACCTTACATATCAACTAACAAAAAGCGAAAAAATAAACCTCGCCCTATTCGGATGGTTTGCAGACAAAGGTGTTGCTCCCTCACGCATCCTCGACAATTTTAGCACTCCCGCCGCAAGACTAAAAACTAACGACATCATAATCCAATCCGAACTCACTACGAAAAAAATTAAAAACGCAGAACTCAATATCCTAACAAAATACACGTATGGAGAATTTGTTTTCAACGACACATCTACCACTCCCAAACCTCTGCATGACATACTCAATCAACACGAAACCTTTACCAACGCCTCGCTATCGCATACCCTCTCTAATAACCTCTCATGGTTCGCAACCTCCGATTTTAGATATGCTACCCTCTCAAGCAATCGCTATACTCATTCACCCATACGCTTCACAAACGAAACCGTCCTCGGACTTCATTTACAATTCGAAAATGTTAAACTTACCAGCTTCATCTCAACTACAACGTACCTAAATACAACACAAAACTCAAACCTTGTACAAGTTCGATCATCAGTAATACCACGCGGAATTGCCTGCTCCTTACACACATTTGCTAATTTCGAAATATACTGCTTCTTTAAATGGACAACACGAGAACCCTCCTTTAACGAAAGATACTTCCAAAACTATGGCAACACCAACATCCAACACGAATCCTCAAAACATATATCCCTTACTCTCTCATACACACTACTCAATGAACAACCTGTTGATCATAGTGAAACTTTAAGATTGAGCATTACCGGATACGCCATTTGGACAGAAAACAAAATTCTCTCAGTTCCACGAAACGCTTACGCAATAAGCGTCAAAAATATCGGACAGGTTGAAACAATAGGAGCATTAGCAATCTTGAACCTCAGCATACAATTCAACAAATGGAAATCCGACTTCTCTACGGAAATAGCCTATAACGCAACTTTAGATAAAACACCTCTTAGCTTTACTTATAATCAACAACTCCCTTATATCCCACAACTAACCATAAAAGGCAGTTGCTCCGTAGCATACGACATACTATTCCTCAATATCAACCTTGACTATGCTAGCGGAAAATATTTCTTACCCGAAAACCTAAGCCAAAACTTTATACCATCCTATGTTACAACAGACATAACCACAGGCGCCTCCTTTCCTTTCTCAAATCAAATTCGCGCAACGATAAAAATAGAATGCTTCAATATATTTAATACCACGTTTGAACTTATTAAAGGATACCCCCTACCCAAACGATCATTTTCATTCGGAATTATGTTATTCTTTGAATCATAAACATTGTGTAGCCTCAAAACAAAACCCTTTTTTCCATTCCCAACGGCATTACTCCATTAACACCTGTTATTGCTCCAAATAAAGAAAAATCATTTGGGAACGCTCCAAAATCGTTTTGTAACGGAGCAAAATCGTTTTGTAACGCTCCGAAATCCTTTCGGTATTGACCGAAATATCATTTTTTTTCAAAAAAATCATTTTACTTCTAACCATTGACGTTTTTTCTTTCCAAAAAAAAAGACCAAACACGCTTGTTTGGTCTATTTCTGTGTTATTTGTATAAAACCTTAGCTTTCTTCTAACTTATACAACTCCTAATTCAGACTACTTGCACGCTCTCGGATTCGTTGCCTCGTCTCCTGTGTCTGGGTTGTAGTCGCATATAGAATGAGTGTAAGGGCTTGCGTTTGTTCCTTCTCCGTCGTAAACATCTATTTGAACACTCGTAGCCAATTTCTTAACTTCCTTTAGCTCTGTGTTTACCGCGCTTGTTATTATCCCTACGCTTTTATGAATCTTAATGCTCGTAAGCCCACTGTTGTTCGTACCTGCGCCACCGGTTGTAATTTTTAAACCACTCACCGAACTCGAACGCATCCCTCTCAAATCCAAACTCGTCAATTGATTTTCATTGCACCACAAAGTCTTCAGACGCACGTTCTTGCTCACATCCAAACTCGTCAATAGATTAGAAAAGCACCACAAAGTCGTCAGATCCACATTATTGCTCACATCCAAACTCTTCAATTGATTGCCGTTGCAATACAAAATCGTCAGATCCACATTATTGCTCACATCCAAACTCTTCAATAGATTGCTATTGCACCACAAATTCGTCAGAGCCGCATTCTTGCTCACATCCAAACTCGTCAATTGATTGGAATAGCAATACAAATTCGTAATAGCAGTGAAGTATTCAATACCACTGAGGTTGGCAATATCGCTGGATTTAACATCTAATGTACCCGTAAATTCATTTGCTTTGGTTATATCTAAAACGTTCTCTTTGTCGTCAATATTAGAAAACCAAGAAGTTTTATTGGCGGCAGCTATGCCTTTAAGTTTATTTCTAAAGTTTGCATCAGGGATATAGAAGTAAGGACCTACATTTACGGTAACACTTGTACTGATTTTGCTTCCATCTTTGCTTGTAGCAGTTATGGTTGCGTCTCCTTTTGCAAGGGTTGTGATTAAGCCGTCGGTAGTTACAGAAGCTACTGTTTCGTTGCTACTTGTCCAAGTGAGATATTTATTTGCAGCATTAGCGGGAGAAACTGTTGCAGTAATTTGTATTTTTTTTCCGATGTATGTCTCAGATAACGTTGTTTTGTCAAAAGCAATAGATGTCACAGCTATTGCCCATTTCGCATACAGCGTAATGTTTGCGGTAATAGTTTCTGTATCAAAGTTAAATGCGGTTGTTAATTCCGGATCTTTGTACCAACCGACAAATACGTAATTAGCTCGCGTTGGATCAGTTGGTTTCGTGGCTTTGTTGCCGCTTGTTACGGTGATACTTGCAACCGCTGAACCTTCGTTGCTGTTGAAAGTTACAGTGTAAGTTATTGCCCATTTCGCATACAGCGTAATGTTTGCGGTAATAGTTTCTGTATCAAAGTTAAATGCGGTTGTTAATTCCGTTTCTTTGTACCAACCGACAAATACGTAATTAGCTCGCGTTGGATCAGTTGGTTTCGTGGCTTTGTTGCCGCTTGTTACGGTGATACTTGCAACCGCTGAACCTTCGTTGCTGTTGAAGGTGATTGTGAATTTAGTTGGTGCGGGAGAAAGGCATTCGCCTGCGAAGAATGAAAGCGAAAGCAAGATGAAGGTTAGCAGTTTAAGCCCCTTTCTGTGCTGTTTAGTAAAGTAAAAACCTACATTTGCCAAGTATGAAATAGTATTTAACATAATATTTAATTTTTAAGTTCAAACTAAAAGACAATAAAATAATAGTGCGAATATAAAACCGATTATTGATATTGAGGGTGAAGTTTTCAGTTCTGACACGGTTACAACACTTTATGTTCTTTCAAAATCATTCTTACTTCATCCACAGACAAATCTGTAAGTGCAGCAAGTTGTTCAATGCCAAAGTGTGGATATTTTTTTACAATAATTTCAATATTCCTTTCTAATTTTCCTTCTAATTTTCCTTTTTAGGCAAAAGTGCGTTCAAAAAGTCAATGAGTGAGGGTTTGCTTGCTTCCTCCCCGAAAATCTTCTTAAACCCAAAATCCGTGAATGGATTGACGTATTTCGCTTTCATGGTTTTATTTGTAACATGCGGTTAAATATGGCAAAATTACACAGAATGAAAGGTTTTCATGACGAAAAACCATTTTGAGTTCGCTCAAAACCATTTTTTGTTCACAAAATTTCATTTTTTGTTCACAAAATTTCATTTTTTGTTCACAAAATTTCATTTTTTGTTTTCAAAATTTCATTTTTTGTTTTCAAAATTTCATTTTTTGTTTTCAAAATTTCATTTTTTGTTTTCAAAATTTCATTTTTTGTTTTCAAAATTTCATTTTTTGTTTTCAAAATTTCATTTTTTGTTTTCAAAATTTCATTTTTTGTTTTCAAAATTTCATTTTTTGTTTTCAAAATTTCATTTTTTGTTATCCCTATGATGATGGTTTGTTTTCGCACTCGTGTGGTACTTTTGTTCCAGAGTAACTCTATTTTTATGGGAGTGTCAGGTTGGAAGGATACGTTCGTTTAAGTGCGTTGTAGCAGTGGGTTGCTTTTTCTTTGGATTCAAAAATAGCAAAAACGGCACTACCACTACCTGACATTAATGACACAGAAGCACCCTTATCAAGCAATTCTTTTTTTAATTGTTCTATTTTGGGAAACTTGGGTAAGATGCCGGCTTCAAAATCGTTTTTCATTTCATTTAGTTTTTTGCCTTTACAGATAGAGTAGAGAAACGAAACGTTTTTTTTTGGTTTTGGGAGATGTAGTTGTAGGTCATTGTAGGCTTGTGCGGTTGCAACGTGTTCGTTTGGGAATGCAATCACGATTGGGTAAGGAAAATGAAATTGGTAGGGTGTAATAATGTCTCCGATGCCTTCGGCGATTGCAAGTGGTGCATTATAGATAAAGAATGGAACATCTGCACCCAATTTTGCACCTAATTGAGCAAGTTCAAAAACACTCAAATTAGACTTGAGCAAATGGTTAAGAGCAATAAGTGTTGTCGCAGCGTTAGAACTTCCGCCGCCGAGTCCTGCTCCCATTGGAATCCTTTTGTGAAGTTCAATGGAAATAGGGCGTGATATTCCGAGTTTATTCTGCAATAAACGTGAGGCTTGGATGCAAAGGTTATCTTCGGTGTTTAAGTATGTATTTGTTTTATTGATGATAGTCATCTGTGGTGTGGGTGTTAGTGTAAAGGTAAGTGTGTCGTGCCAATCTATTCGCATAAAGACGGTTTGAAGTTCGTGGTATTGGTTTGGTAATTGTGAAATAATCCAAAGTCCAAGATTTATCTTTGCATTAGATTTCATAGTGATTTGGGGCAGCATGATTATTTTAATTTAATTGTTATGAAAAGGTATTTTTTTTCTTTGTTCTACTTCTTGTTAAACTATGCCTCGTTGATTTACGCACAGGAACATAGTAACATGGAGGAGCGGATTGCGAAGTATGTTGAAACGAATCAACCTCGCAAGTTGCTCGAAATTCCCTCTGAAAGTATTTCTGAACTGGATGCGTTATTTCTCAACGCTTTACTTCGCACGAATGCTCAAAGTGCTATTAAAGCATACAAGCAAATCTTAGCAACACATGCGAACTTTCCTTATGCATCAATATGCAAAAAACGTTTAGGAGACTATAGCATAACAGCAAATCTAACAGCCATGTTCATCGCTTCTGATTCTACTTCAAAAATTTTTGATACGGCATCAGTCTCCAAAGTACAAAGTATATCAAAAGATTCAATACGAAATGACGATGTTACCTTAGTTCAAACAACACAGAGCCTGACTTCAACCACAGACAAGCGCGAGTTTGTTATTCAGTTCGGTGCATTCTCGTCTAAAGTAAGTGCTGAAAACTTTGCAAAGTTACTGTTACAAAAAGGAATTACGACAACTCTCACAATAGCAAACATTGCTGGGAAAAAATTAAACAAAATTATTTCAAAAAAGTCATTTACTAACTACGATGATGCGAAAGAGTTTGGAAAAACAAGTACGTTTAAATTTTATATCGTAAAGAAGTAGTGGTGCAATTCACTCAAACTTTCCTTAAAAAAAGCCGTCTCATTCTTATCTTTGTTCTTTTGATAGGTTGAATTGCATGGATAAAGTTCAGTCAAAATAAGTAGAATAAAACAAACTCATAAAAAGATAAACTATGATATATGATTTTGAAATGATAAAGGAGAGGTACGGACGAATTCCCGCCTCTATTGAGAATATAAGAAAGTTAGTTGGAGGAAAAGCCCTCACATTAACCGAGAAGATTCTTTACAACCGAGCAGATGCGCTTCCAGCAAGCCCGTTTTCTCGTGGTAAAGATTACGTTGATTTTCGCCCTGACCGCGTGGCAATGCAAGACGCAACAGCCCAAATGGCACTTTTGCAATTTATGCAGTGCGGTAGAAAAAAAGTATTTGTACCAAGCACTGTTCACTGCGACCACCTTATTCAAGCCAAAGTGGGAGCCAAAGCCGACTTAGCTTCCGCTGTTGAAACAAACAAAGAAGTCTATGACTTTCTTGCTTCCGTATCAAATAAATATGGTATTGGATTTTGGAAACCAGGGGCAGGCATTATTCATCAGGTCATTTTAGAAAACTATGCTTTTCCAGGTGGAATGATGATTGGTACAGACTCACACACAGTAAACGCAGGTGGATTAGGTATGATTGCCATTGGCGTTGGTGGTGCCGATGCCGTTGACGTCATGGCAGGTATGCCGTGGGAACTTAAATTCCCCAAACTCATCGGCGTAAAACTCACCGGTACACTAAACGGTTGGACAAGTGCCAAAGATATTATTTTGAAAGTCGCTGGCATCTTGACTGTTAAAGGTGGCACAGGCTGCATTGTTGAATATTTCGGAGATGGTGCTGATTCGCTTTCATGCACAGGCAAAGGCACCATCTGCAACATGGGTGCAGAAATTGGTGCAACCACATCCATATTCAGCTACGATAAAAAAATGAGCGAATACCTTCGTGCAACCTCGCGAACGGACGTTGCCAATGAGGCAGATAAAATTGCACAACATTTACGTGGTGACAGTGAAGTTTACGCCTCGCCTGAAAAGTATTTTGACCAAATTATTGAAATCAACCTCTCAACCTTAGAACCACATTTGAACGGACCTTTCACACCTGACCGTGCCATTCCGCTTTCCAAAGTCAAAGAAGAAGTGAAAGCCAACAACTGGCCCGAAAAATTATCAGTAGGTTTAATTGGTTCTTGTACCAATTCTTCGTATGAGGATATTTCACGTTCAGCGTCGATTGTGAGACAAGCTATAGGTAAAAAATTAAAAGCAAAGTCAGAGTTTACCATAACACCGGGTTCGGAACTCATTCGTTACACAATTGAACGTGACGGGTTCATTAAGGACTTTGAATCCATCGGTGGAGTTGTTCTGGCAAATGCCTGCGGTCCTTGCATCGGTCAATGGTCACGTGCTGGTTCAGAAAAGCAAGAGCCGAACTCTATTGTAACATCTTTCAACAGGAACTTTTCTGCGAGAAACGACGGAAATCCAAATACGCATGCTTTTGTAGCATCGCCTGAATTAGTTACAGCACTTTCGCTTGCAGGTTCAATCACGTTCAACCCATTGACGGACACGCTGACCAATACGGACGGGCAACAAGTCAAACTCGATGCTCCTATGGGTGAGGAATTACCAACGAAAGGGTTTGATGTCAAAGATGCAGGTTACCAGTCTCCAGCTGCAGACGGTTCAGCGGTTCAAATTTCTGTAAATCCGAAATCTGATCGTTTGCAATTACTTGACGCGTTCAGTGCATGGGATGGCAACGAAGCAAAAGGGTTAAAACTGCTTATCAAAGCAAAGGGAAAATGTACGACCGACCATATTTCAATGGGTGGAAAATGGCTCACGTACCGAGGACACTTAGACAATATTTCTAACAACCTTCTCATTGGAGCCATTAATGCCTTCAACGAAAAAGCAAACACCGTAAAAAATCAACTTACAGGAGAATATGCTGCCGTCCCTGCCGTTCAACGAGCGTACAAGGCAAAAGGAATAGGCTCCATTGTGGTTGGTGATGAGAATTACGGTGAAGGTTCTTCACGAGAACATGCAGCGATGGAACCGCGTCATTTAGGTGTCCGTGCCATCTTGGTTAAATCTTTTGCTCGTATCCATGAAACGAACTTGAAAAAGCAAGGTATGCTTGCACTCACGTTTGTAAATAAAAGCGATTACGATAAAATCCGTGAAGATGACACCATTGATATTTTGGGATTAACGTCATTTTCTCCCAATGTTCCTTTGCGATTAGTACTCAACCATGCCGATGGGACAAAAGAGGAAATTTCTGTAAATCACAGCTACAATGAAGGACAAATTCAATGGTTTAAAGAAGGCTCTGCGTTGAACTTGATTAAAAAACAAGTCGCTTCGCAAAAGTAAGTTTCAGTTTGTTCATATTTTTCATAATTTCACAGGGACCTCCGCGAAAGTGTGGGGTCTTTGTGTTTTAAATTTAATCAACCCATGTTCAATTTTACACAAAACAAAAAAGGGAGTACCAACTCCCTTTCCTGCATGTTTAATACTTAACCACCCTTTTAATAACCTGTATTTTGTTTTAAGTTTGGATTTGCACCCCTATAGGTTTCAGGTATAGGATAAAGATTAGCATTCTGCGAATTTACCGTAATACTATGCTTCGTTCTGAATGCAGTGGTTCTAAACTGAGAATAACCTGCTTCTGTTGCAGTCGCAGCTGGTTTATCGAAATCACCCCAACGAATAAGGTCTGTTCTTCTATGCCCTTCATTAACGAGCTCACGTGAACGTTCGTCTTTAATATCGTCAAGCGTAACTGACGCAGCTGTAGTCGAATAGGTTTTTCTATTTGCAGCAACAAAAGCAACATCAACTCCGCCAGCGGCTCTCTTTCTTATAAAGTTCACATCAGCGGCAGCCCCTGAAGCATTACTTTGCCCAACACGAGCCTCAGCACGCATTAAATACACATCTGCCAATCGAAATATTGGATAATCATTATTTGGATTAGCCTGTGTAAGACCAGGTCGTGGTACAAATTTGAATACTCGGTAGCCAGTAAATGGACCCGTTCCAAAACCGTTGTACTCCGCGTCATTCTCAACGGTACTCGTATATGACTTTGTCGCATCGTCATACTTGGTTCTATATCCAATTTCTTTGGTGTATTTTACATTGAGCCCCTTTCCTGACTCTGTATCGCCAGTAAGTTTAAAACTACCTCCGATTCTCTTGTACTGTTGACCACGAACAAACATTGCAACTCTTTTATCTGTTAAATATGTGGTTACAGGTGTATTATAATAAATCGTATCTGTACCACTCAACATGTAGCCGGAAGCATTCGGTGCAAATGTTGCCGTATTGCTTGTATCATAACGATTTACAAACGAAGGCAATGCTGCTGGTCCATTCCAAAAACCAGTTGGCGCACTATACGTAGTTGCAGCACTGTAATGCAAATTAGGGTAGATTACAGCTCTAATCAACTCTTTGGTTTTTGCTTCATCCCCTACCGCTGCCCAAATAATCTCCTTAGAGTTACTATTGTCATTATCGAAGTTATCGAAATAATTTGCCTCTAAAGAATGTGTTCCAGCACCAATGACTGAAGTGCAAAGCGTTTCAACTGCACTCCATTCTGGATCTGTACCAGCATACACCTTTGAATTCATTTTCACTTTAGCAAGTAGAACCTGTGCTGCCAGCTTAGAAACTTCACCTGCATCTTTTCTATCAGCTGCTGCATTTGGAAGTACAGGAATAATTTCATCAAGTTCTTTCACAATGTAATTGTAAACATTTGCTCGTGTTTCCAATTTTGGAAATTCACCTGCTTCCAAGAGTTTCGTCACTAAAGGGACATCACCATACATATCGATCATCTGCCAATAACAATAGGCGCGAATAAACCTTGCTTGTGCTCGATAATTTGCAATATTGGGAACTATTGTTGCTTCAGTCGTTTCCGTGTTTGCAATAAAATCATTAGCTGTTGCAATAGCTTTTGAGAGTACTCCATAGGCTTCCCCATATCTCCAATCTACGGCTGTTTTATCGAAGTCGTGTTGATGACATTGTCGCGGACGTCCGGCATCATCCCAATGTTTTCCTTCCCTTACTGGAATTACCAGTTCATCAGCTGAAACGGTTTGCGGTGCCCAAATATTCCAAGAGACCCCAAAACCGGCTTCGCCAACAACCGAGCCATATACTCCAGCCAAAGCGTTTTTAACACCAAGGTCTGAAGTATAAACTGAAGATGGAGACAATTTCGTGTAAGGTGTCTCATTCAAGTCCGTACATCCCACCCACAGCGACACCACGCTAAGCCCGCAGACCAATTTTAATAACTTATTCATTTTTCCTCCTATTGATTTATATTGATACATTTATGCCAAAAAGAAACGTCCGAGACTTTGGATATCCCATGTAGTCCATCCCCTCTGACGCTACGCCGTTCGCTCCTGCACTCTTACTCACTTCAGGATCATTGCCTGAATAGCCTGTAATTGTGAAGACATTTTGGACTGTTGCATATATCCTCAGCCTAAAATTATCAAACCTATAATTGTAGCCAAGCGTAATATTATCCAATTTGAGAAACGAGGCATTTTCAACCCACCGAGATGAAAGATAGCTTGTACCCACAATATTGTCGCGAAACGCAACACCAGTGACATTATTACCAGAAATATTGTTTTTATTTGACAATTCCGCAGCAGTGTTGTTGTATACGCTATTACCTATGTTTGCCCTAAACGTAAAGGTCAAATCAAAATCATATACCTTAAGGAAACTGGTAATACCCATTATGACATCGGGAGATGCTTTGCCCAACACTTTTGGAGTACCAGCGGTATAAATTTTTCCATCTGGTCCAAGAGCTTCACCTGCTGCATTTCTACTTGACTCTTGGTAACCATAAAATACATAAGCAGGTTGGTTTACCATAATTCGTTGAATATATGTACCCGTTGCACCGCCGCCGCTTACTGCACCAGTTTGAATCCCATCTGCCGCGACACCTTCAAACAACGATGTAATTTTATTTTGATTCCATGCAAACGTAACTCCCAAACTCCATGATACCATTTGCGGAATATCAATCAAATAACCGTTAAATGACGCTTCTAACCCAATATTTTGCATCGTCCCCACATTTTTAACCACTGTACTTGCACTGGAGGGTTGAGTTGCGGTTATCGTAAGCAAAAGATCCTTCGTATCTTTAATATAAAAATCAATTCCTCCATAGAACCTATTTCCTAAGAACCCATAATCGACACCCACATTGAATGAACTTGTTTCTTCCCACTTCAAATTTGGGTTTGCGTCAAGTACTGAGTATTTTATGTAGCTCGTTCCGTTGTAAACAACTTGTTGGTCCAGCGCACCAATAGAGTAAGATGGTAAATACTTGTAATTGCCAATTTCTTGGTTTCCTGTTATACCGTAGCTTACTCGCAATTTTAAGTCTGAAAGAACGTCTTTGGACTCTGCCATAAACTGTTCATCTATAATTTTCCATGCAACAGCAACGGAAGGAAAAATGCCCCATCTATTTCCTGAACTAAATCTTGACGAACCATCTCCTCTAACAGTTGCAGTCAAAAGGAAACGACCAAGCAAATCAAAATTAACACGACCAAAGAAAGAGGCTAATCTGCTCCCTTCTTTTGTGTTCGTCGCAACTTGTTTTTCTCCAACTACATTATCCGCACCCAAGGCGTCAGTCGCTGGTATATAGACAGTGAGTTCGGAATTAGTCGTCAAAATGTCTTGGTATGAATAACCTACAATTACATCCAATAAACTATTGATTTCCTTAAATTCCTTGTTATAATTTAAGTACGTCTCAAGTGTCTTTGTAATCCTGGAATTATCTTGACGAATGGCACGACCCGCACCTTCAAGAAAATCTCTATTTGCCTTTGGATAGTAGATATTCCTGAATCCGTTCGTAATATCATAACCGAGATTCACTTTCACTTTCAAATCTTCGAATTTATGAATCGAATACTCGAATTGTGCATTTCCAAATGTTCTAAACGACTCGCTAATATCCTGAATTTGTTCCAACATGGCGATAGGATTTCTATACTGCACATCTTGAGGGAAATTATACGTTCCATCGGCATTGTAAATTGGAGTACCAGGGGAGGTTCTCAGTATATGTGTCATCACACCACCTTCATAACCATTTTGCTGACCTTGCGCAATGCCTTTGTCTTTATTAAAAGATCCCGTGAAACTTCCTATAAGTTTCAGGTGATTATCAAACATCGAGTGGTCCAAATTAACTCTTGCTGAAAACTTCTCTGCATAACTATTTCTCAAAATCCCTTGCTGGTTCAAGTAACTTGCAGAAACACGATAGCCAAAATCTTTAATTCCTCCCGATAGTGAAATATTATGATTATGGGTAAGCGCCATTCTAAACGCCTCATTTTGATAATCAACTAACTTATCATCCGCAACGGTTGATCCAGACTTTGCCTTCCATTCAGATGGAGACAAAATGTCATAACGTTTTGCGATCATAGAAAAACCAACATACCCGTCATACGAAACATTATTTGCCATACCCACTGAACCTTTGACTCCCTTTTTTGTCGTGATAATGACAACGCCATTAGCACCACGTGATCCGTAAATTGCAGTAGCAGATGCATCCTTTAGCACAGTAATATTTTCAATATCACTTGGGTTAATGCTACTAAGTGGGTTTTTTGCAAGTGTATTCACTTCAATTCCTGAACGATCTCCTCCAACATCGAAACTCCCATTATCAAGTGCCAAACCGTCGATAACATACAGTGGCTCATTGCTTGCGGAAATGGATGTTCCACCTCGAACTCTGATTGAGCTTGCAGCACCGGGTTCACCTGTGGAAGTAACCATCTGTAAACCCGCTACTTTACCTGTAAGTAACTCTGTCGGAGTGGTCATCACACCTATATTAAAGTCCTTTTCGGAAACTGGATTAACCGCACCGGTTAAATCTGATTTCTTTTGGGTGCCGTAACCAATCACAACTACTTCGTCAAGAGACTTCGCTTTGGGTTTCATCCGTATCACTAGCTCAGCCTGACCATTCACTGCCACTGTTTGATCTTCGTAACCCACATACGTTACGACCAATTCAGCGGTCGGACTAAGTGAAAAGGAAAACCTTCCGTCTAAATCCGTCTTTCCACCAAGATCGGTGCCTTTTACCTTCACAGAAGCCCCTACCAACGACTCTCCTGCTTCATCTTTCACAATTCCTTTAACATCAATCTTCTCCACCTCCGTCGTCCCCACATTCTCTTGAGCATACAAATATGCCCCCCTCCCGCTTAGCGATAGATAACCAGCTACCACAAGTAGCCCTATCGCAAATATGATATTCCTATTCATATTTACAGTCATATTAAGGTTTAAATTAATTAATAAAAAAACAGTCACTTTGTTTTCACTAATTAGCTAACAAAGTAACGAAGTAATGTTAATAAAATTTTCAATACAAACCAAATTTTTAGATAAAAAAGATAATAACTTGGCAGTTATCTTTTTTATGTTCTTCATGCGTTTAGTTATGTTGGTTCAGTGTGAGTTCTACTTCAGCATAGTCGCACACACTGCCGATGGGAGGATTTCGTTTTCTTACTCTGACTGTTACATAAGTAATTCTATTAGATAGCGCCATAACAGATTCCGTCATTAACCTTGCCAAAGTTTCCAACAAATGAAAAGAGTGTGTCATCATCAGAGATTCAACAGCAGAATAAATCAAACTATAGTCTAATGTGGCATGAATGCTGTCCGTATTTTCCGCATAGTATCCAACAGCAACATCTACTTCGTACTTATTTCCAACTACTTGCTCCTCTTTGGTTACGCCATGCTTGGCAAAAAAAGCCATGTTGATAAGACGAATGGTCACCAAATTCTCTTTCATAATATCATATATTTTACTGGTATCCCTAACAAAACTCGCAACAAGAAAAACATCTTTGTTACGTTGTTTAAATTTACTATTGCTTTATGAAAATGGGCACTAACAACCATACACCCTTCGCATCCATTATGATTATTTTAATTAAAGGTTCAAGATAATTTAAGGGGTTGATTTTTTATTATTTTGAGTAATGCAAGATACAAGTTATTTTGTTTTTCACTATGTTTAACTCTGTAATGTCGTTTATATCCATAATCAACTAAGCCGTCATAACTCTTAAAACCATCCGTATATAGAGTAGATTCTTTACTCGCTTTTTCTTCTATAATAGGCATTATTTCAGCCATAGAACAATTTTTAATGAGTTGAGTGTATACTTTTCCCTCTCGTTTCAACATCCCAAAAACAGGTATCTTTCCTTTAGCTCCTCTCCCTCTTATGCCTCGCACTCGCCTTGCTCCGAAATAACTCTCATCCAACTCTATCTCTCCTTTTCCTAGAAGACTCTCTTGTTCACAATTCTCCGCTACGCGATCTCTAATTTTATCAAACAATTTATTGATGGTTACTCTACTAATCTTAGTCAATTCACTTACCTTTTTTGCCTCTATATCTATACAAAACAACCGCACAACCTCCCTGAATTTCTTCTCCGAAATCCAGGAACGAATTATATACTTATTATTCATTGTCCTTCAATAATTTACAAAGATATCCTATCCCTTAAATTATCTTGAACCTACTTTAAGATGGTGTCTATTGTGGCACTGTTGGCATTACTTTTTGATAAAATAGGTATAAAACAGAATAGAACGGTTGGTGTGTTAATTCGAATGCCTTTGATACGGTTCCTGTGTAAAAAAATGTTGCCAATGCCAAAGTACAACAGAAATGGCTGCACATCCTCTCAATATATCGAGAGAGAAAAAGCGATCGGGTGTTTTTTTATTCTCGGTTATTGGACGAGTTTTTTCGATGTGCATACTTGAACCTATCGCTTTTGTATGAAACTAAATAATCTCTATACGACAAAATTAATAGTTATTTATGCACTGAACAAATAATGTATTGTGAGTTTTGAGTTTTGTAAATGGGATGCTTAGTTTCTATGATGATACGCGTTCATCGTAACGATGATTTTTCCGCTTGTAAATTTTCGTTCACAAATTTTTCGCAATAATCTTTAATGAGTGTTCTAACCTTTCTAAATTCCACTTTTACCTCTTCATCCGTTCCGATTGCTTTTGCTGGGTCAGGGAAGTTGCGATGAAATTTTTTTGCCTTCGTAGGAAAATAGGGACAACGATCTTTTGCATTGTCGCAGACGGTAATGACAAAGTCAAAATCCACATCCGCATATTCATTGATGTGGTTAGAGGTATGATGGGAAATGTCAATATTGTCTTCTTTCATGGTGGCGATGGCTTTGGGGTTCACGCCATGCGTTTCCACACCCGCACTGTAAACTTTAACTTGGCTTTTATCGGTAAAAAATTCTAAATATCCATGTGCGATTTGACTTCTGCAACTATTGCCTGTGCAGAGTACAAGAACCTTCTTCATTTTTTATAGTATTTTGATTTTAAAATTTTGCTTGTCTTAACTAATAAAATTAACACAGGAACTTCTATCAATGGGCCAATCACACCCGCAAAAGCTTGTGGTGAATGAATGCCAAAAACCGCAATGGCAACCGCAATGGCTAATTCAAAATTATTTCCTGTGGCAGTAAATGAAATAGCAGCGTTTTGGTCGTAAGGCACGTTCAGAGATTTATTAATAAAAAAACTCATAAAAAACATGATTAAAAAATAAATGACTAATGGAATTGCAATTTTGAATACATCAAATGGAAGTTCTAAAATTTTGTCCCCTTTGAGACTAAACATTAAAACAATGGTAAAAAGCAACGCATACAAGGTTATGGGGGAAATTTTAGGAATAAATTTTGTGTTATACCACGTTATGCCTTTTGAACGAACGAAAAATTTTCGACTAACATATCCTGCTAAAAACGGAAGCCCTAAATAAATCGCCACACTTTTGGCGACCTCCTCCATAGGCACTGAAATACTATAATGACCCACGCCGAATTGTTGTGGAAGCACATTGATAAAAAGCCAAGCGTAAAAACTATATGTCGCAACTTGAAAGATGCTGTTTAAGGCAATGAGCAATGCACCATATTCGCGGTTTCCACCTGCTAAATCATTCCAAACGATGACCATAGCAATACAACGAGCTAAGCCAATAAGGATGAGACCAACCATATAATCAGGTTCGTTGCGTAAAAAAATAATTGCCAAAACAAACATCAAAATTGGACCAACAACCCAATTAAGAAATAACGAAAGTGAAATTATTTTCGGGTTGCGAAAGGCTTGCGGCAGTACGGAATAATCAACCTTAGCTAAGGGAGGATACATCATTAAAATGAGCCCAATGGCTAAAGGAATATTTGTGCTGCCTACGGAAAACATGTCAAAAACAGTTTTGAAACTTGGGAAGAAATATCCAAATCCAACGCCAATAACCATGGCTAAAAAAATCCATAGAGTTAAATAGCGATCTAAAAATTTTAGTTTAGGTTTCATGTTTTTTTGAATTTAGCAGCATTGCTTTTGGGTAAGATGGGTTTTGATTTCTGAAAAATAGTCGAAGAGTTTTTCAATTGATTTTTCGTCAATGCAATAACAAATGGCAGTTCCTTCGATGGTGCCTTTTATTATGCCTGCATTTTTCAGTTCTTTCAAATGTTGCGAGACGGTTGGTTGAGCGAGAGGTAATTCGTTTACAATATCCCCACAAATACATGTGCCCATTTTCATGAGATATTCAATAATGGCGACTCGTGCAGGATGTCCAAATGCTTTTGCGAGCGAAGAAATTGCATTGTGATCATCTGTAAAAAGGTCTGTTTTGGTTGTTCCCATTTTCATTTATTTTATATTGTTATATTGCAATAATACGATAAAAAGTATTATTATGAAACTTTTTTATGGGAGTTGAGAAAATCAACAGAATAGAATTGAAGATAGTAATAACATAGAGAAATATAGAATGAACACGGTTTGAACAATAATCAATTCATCACAGAAATAGCACGATAGTGAAATTTCTTATGGATAATATTTTTCGCGCTTTCATAAATTTATGATTTGGCAAATTTTCGTTAAATTGAAAATTGATCAAAATGATGACACAAATGTTTTCCTATTGACAAATCTCCATTCAGCAGCGGAAATATTTTTATAAATAGGATGCGTAAAACCTGCTAATTTTTCATCTGAATATTCTACAAATGCTTGTATGGTTTCTACTAATTTGGTTTTTTCGGAATTAAAATCCATATCTTTTTCAAAGGTAATAAATTCTTTTGCTGTTGGAAGATTGGGATTAAATTTATCCTCCGATAAAATTGATTTTTTGATATGGTCTGCAAATAGTAGTTTAATAAATATATTTGGCTTTAAAATTAAATGAGACATAGGAACTTCTAAGCCCTTCCTACAATGAACAAGCATTTCGGTAGCACTTAACTTACCCCATTGAGGATGTGCATTTGCGTTAATCTTAATTAACCGATTTAAGAAAAGTGGTTCATTTTGTTTTGTTAGTGATAATAACATAAGCAATTTTTTTGAATTAAAATGAAAAGTTATATTGCAATATTACGATAAAAAGTATATTAGGAAACATTTTTATGGGAGTTGAGAAAAATCGACAGAATAGAATTGAAGATAGTGATAAAATAGATTTTTTAAGTTACTACGGTGGTGCGACTATTTAGCGATTGATATATGTGCGAGTTTCAGGATTTCGTCGACAGACTTTCCTTCATTGAGAGCAAGTCTTAACATGTTCGTGCCTGCAAGTTTATCAAAAAAGTTAGGCTGATTGAATTTGAACGAGGTAGGGTACTGTTTAACAAGAGTAACAAGAAGGGCAACTGCTGCGTGAAAAGGTTTTACTTCATTTCTGTTAGTGATTTTGAAATAAATACCGTAGCACTGTTTACCCTTATATTTAGGGGAATTTACTTTACCATATTGGCTTTGAGGAACAAAAGATATTGGGCGTAGTTCTATGCCTGTAAAAAATGGCTTAGGTAAAGCCAAAATGAGTTCATCGCTATTAATAAAAGGAGCACCTATGATTTGAAAAGGTTTGTCCGTTCCTCTTCCTTCGGATACGTTTGTCGGTTCGAGTAAAACAGAAATTGGATAGCAAATAAGAGATTCTTGGGTTGTGAGATTAGGAGATAGAGGTAACATAATACTGTGGAGGTGGGTTGAGTTTGAAGATAAGATAAGTTCATCTAAGAATGATTCCTTAATGTAGTTTTTCATGTTAATAATATAGAGGGTTAACGTTGGAAGTTCTGTTTGTTGAATGTGTTTAGCTATTTCGGTGGTGGTCATAGCGTGAATAAAGGGTATATTAACTAAACTGACAAAGGAGCGAAAAGTTGTATCAAGAGAGAAACCATCTTGTTTGAAATATCCGATTGGATTGGGGCGTTCGAGGACAACAAAAGGGATATTGACACGAGCTGCGGCTTTCATAGCGAGAAACATGGTTGAAACAAAGGTAAAAGGACGTACTCCCGCGTCCTGCAAATCGAATACGAAAATGTCGATATTTTTTAGCATATCAGGTGTGGGTGTTTTTGTTTTTCCGTAGAGAGAAAAGATAGGAATATTGTGCCATGTTTGGTGCGGAATGGTTTCACCCGCGGTTTTATTCATCCTGAAGCCGTGTTCAGGGGCAAAAATCGCTGTAAGATTAATGTTGTTTTCTATGAAGAGTTGGTGAGTTGGCACTCCGAATGCATTTAAGCTGGAATGATTTGAAATTAAGCCAACACGTTTGCTTGATAAGATATCAAATTTTTGTGAAGTGAGGACATCTATCCCCAACGTTACTTGACCGAATGCAGTACTTGCAAATGCGAAGGTAACTGCGCAGGCAAAAAGAAAAATGTTAGGATGCGCTGTTTTCATGAGTACTTTCTTTTTCGAGTGTGAGCATAACTAACGTAGCAAGGAGGAGAAGAACAATAACGCTAACGAGATGTGTGTAACGCTTGTGAAGTGAGGCATAGTATTCACGGAATGGCTGTTGGGTTTGTGCTATAGCGTCAAAGTTTACAATGATATTTTGTCGCAAATGCTCTAATTGCGGCATAAGAAAAAATATAGTGTAAAGAGAAATGGTTATTGCCGTAATAATGAATAAAGTTTTGAGGGTAGTTAATCTTTTTTGAGATGAGAGGAGGGTGGATTTTCTTTTTGTAAAGAAGTATTGCAAGAACATGGATATAATAAGAACAGAAGCACAAGAAAGCTCGATGGTATGAATGCGGGTAATAATATGTGCATTAAGTTCCCCTGCAAGAGTAATACTTCCAGCATATTTAAACACGGTTCCTGCTACAGCAAAGCCAAGAGTAATCAACGATCCAAGCCACACACCGATTGCTATAAATTGAAGTGTTTTAATAACGGATGTCATATTGATTAAATTTGAAAAGAGCAAGTCATTTAGAAATGAATATTTTATCTAACAAGTACGATATTACATCTGTGTTTGAAATTACGCAACTATTAATTAAGCATAATTGGAGTCGGAAGGATGTATTTAATCATTTGCTACGTGTGATTCAAGCAAAGTTGCTTGTGGGTCGTGGTGTAATACTTGTTGCACGTGGGGATAAATTTGTGATAGAAAATATAAAGGGTGTGGATAAAGATGTGAGCAGAACCTATTCAAGTTTAAGAGAGGTAGAATCTGTTCTTGGATTGAGTCATAGTTTTACGATTTATGTTAATGAGGTGATATGGGGATATTTATGCCTCGGTCGTTCTCTTATTTATGGCGCAGACTATTCTGAAGATCAGATGCTATTTATTAATGCACATATTGGATTTATTCAACTATCCATATATCATGATTTATTTGCACAAAAAAAGTCGGATTTATTGAGGAGTACGAATAAAAGTATTCAACAAATGATGTCGCTATTCGACCTTTCTCAGATATATCAATTAACAGAATCGAAGGATTATGCAATACGTACATTTTATAGGATACTCGCAGCTGAATTTTTAATTTCTCGGTTCATTGCATTTTCATTAAATAAAGCTGATAAAAGAGCTCAACCGAAGATTTTGCTGAATATAAGCAATGTACCTCATTCTACGGATATGAGGGAATGGCTTAGCGACGCGCCAATGAATACCTCACCTTACACTAAAATAGATCATGCTGATTTTTCTGTTCGTTGCCTCTTTGAAATTGGAGATGAACAAATTATTATTCTGTTAGGCAAAAGCAAGCACAATAAAGATTATGCAAAGGAATTCATCATGCTTGCGCTTCAACAATTGAAATATTTTTGGCACTACAAGTACATTATAGAACAGACTGTGAGACAAACCATAGAGAAGCAGGCAAGAGAGGAAGAGATGCGAATTGCTTCAGAAACGCAGCGAGCGCTGTTGCCACCAGTAAAAACATTTGAAGGAGTGGATTTGTTTGCATATATGATTCCGTCCAAAGAGGTCGGCGGTGATTATTTTGAAATGCTACCGCTTAACTCCACTCAACTTTTTATAGCAATTGCAGATGTATGCGGAAAAGGAATTTCAGCAGCAATGCTCATGGCAAATTTACAGGCTTCTTTACGAGTGCTTTTACTTAATGAAGTTTTGCCAATTTCACTTTCATTGATGGTTCAAAAATTAAACATGGTACTTTATCATTCATTAACAAGAGATAGGTTTATTACCATGTCCTGTGCAATCATAAATACTATTGAAAGGACAATTGCAAGCGTCAATGCAGGTCATAGTGCTCCGTTTTTAATAACAAAGAATAATCAAGTAAAACGACTTTCAAAAGGGGGCACTGTTCTTGGAGCATTTTTAAATCTCACTTACGAGGTTCAGTATTTGAATTACAGTGAAGGTGATTTACTGTTCTTCTACACGGACGGTGTTACAGAAATGAGAAATGAAGCTAATGAAGAATTTGGAGAAGAAAGACTACTATCTCTTCTTACAACAAACAAACGCGAATCAACCTCAGAACAAATAGTAATCACAATTCAACACAGTATGATGAATTTCATGAATGCACATTCGGCAACATATTTAGATGATGTTGCCATTCTTTGCATAAAATTTAACAAATAGATGCTCATATAGGTCACTTTTCTAACAGGAAATTACATTCGGTTATCTAAACAAGCCATTTTGAATCATTCAAAACGCTGCTTTTTTTGTCTCAAGGAAAAATTTTGTAAGTTTGTAATAATTAAATCCTTACATTTTGTCAAAAAAGATGCTAAATTAACGTATCCCAATTGGTTCGCACGATAGAGAACTTACTATATTTGGTGTGCTTTCATACTAAGGTTTCATGTTTTAAACTCAAAATTAAATTGATAGAACTATGGCAAATACGGTATCACAAGCATCTGCGGGTGCTTCCTTCCTTATTAATGACACAAACGATATTTTTATTCCTGAAGATTTTAGCGATGAGCAGAGACAAATTGCTCAGGTTACACGAGATTTTGTTCAAAAAGAAATTTTAGAAAATGTAGATCGTATTGAAAAGCAAGAACATGGGCTTGTTCCTTCTATTATTGAAAAAGCGGGAGCGCTGGGTTTGATAGGGATTACAGTGCCCGATTCATTAGGCGGATTGGGTTTAAGCGTGAAAGATAGTTTGCTTGTAGCAGATATTTTTGGAATGGCAGGTTCTTTTTCTACAACTTATGGCGTGCAATCTGGAATTGGCATTTTACCTATTTTGTACTATGGTACCGAGGAACAAAAACAAAAGTATATTCCACAACTTGTAACAGGCGAAAAGAAGGCATGCTATTGCTTAACGGAGCCAAATGCCGGTTCAGATGCAAACGCAGGAAAGTCTAAAGCTCATCTTTCCGATGATGGACAACATTACATTTTAAATGGTCAAAAGATTTGGATTTCAAATTCCGGTTTTGCCGATTTATTCATCGTGTTTGCTAAGATAGACGATGACAAAAATCTTTCTGCCTTCATTGTAGAAAAAACGTACGGCGGAATAGAGCTTGGAGCAGAAGAAAAAAAACTTGGAATACATGGCTCCTCAACAAGGCAAGTTTTTTTTAAAAATTGCCCTGTGCCCATATCTAATATACTTTCAACAAGAGGAAATGGGTTCAAAATAGCAGTAAATGTCCTAAACATAGGAAGATTGAAATTAGGTGCGGGTATTCTTGGAGGAGCAAGATGGGTTCTTAACCAAGCTTTTCAATACGCCACCACACGGAAACAATTTGATCAAACGTTGTTTTCATTTGGTGCCATCAAAGAAAAAATAGCAAATATGGCTTCAAGAATTTATGCGACAGAATCGATAAGTTACAGAGTAGGAAATGAAATTGATACAAAGATGCTGCAAGATAAACACAAAACGGATCAGTTTGGGGAAACCTATCTTAAATCTATTGAAGAATTTGCGATCGAATCGTCCATTGCAAAGGTTTACGGTTCAGAATCACTTGATTTTATTACGGATGAAGCAGTTCAAATTTTTGGAGGTATGGGCTACTCTGCTGAGTTACCAATTGAGCGAAGTTATCGCGATGCTCGCATTTCTCGGATATATGAAGGAACTAATGAAATTAACCGTATGCTTATGATAAGTATGTTATTTAAACGTGCGGTTAAAGGAAATCTTGATTTTACAACTCATGCGCAAGCTGTTGCCAAAGAACTTACAGCCGTCCAAAATCCACGACCTGTTAATGCAGATGTTTTTGGAGAAGAAAAAGACATTCTTTCTGGCTTAAAAAAAACCTTTTTACTAATTGGTGGAAAAGTGGCACAACTTTATCAAGCCAGTCTTGAAAAGGAACAGGAGATTTTATTAAGACTTGCGGACATTCTTATTGAAATTTATGTGGCTGAATCCGCTATTCTCCGCGCTGAGCGTCTTCTGCAAATTCAAGCAAGTCGTTCAGCATATGGTGTCAAACTGGCGAAACTGTGTCTTTTTGAAGCCATTGGTAAAATTGATTTAGCCTCAAAAGAAATCGTTTTGAGTTTACCAAAAAATG
Source organism: Potamilus streckersoni (assembly GCA_016746295.1). Classification (NCBI taxonomy): domain Eukaryota; kingdom Metazoa; phylum Mollusca; class Bivalvia; order Unionida; family Unionidae; genus Potamilus; species Potamilus streckersoni. The sequence continues at coordinate 1,118,519 of JAEAOA010001427.1, read as the reverse complement.
ATGAACAAAAAATAATCTTACTTGGACTTAAACGGTTTATTCGATTATACAATTTCAACATTCGAGATTTACGAAGAGAAATTGCAAATAAATACGAACCTACCCTGTTTCCATTTCTCAATTAAAATACATTAACGTGGTATTATGAAAATACTTGTTCCCATTTCCAAAGTGCCTGACACGACGTCAAATATTGTGTTTTCGGAAAAAAAAGTTGCACTTGAAGAATCCAATATGTCATTTATTGTTAATCCTTATGATGAATGGTACGCGCTAACAAAATCTCTTATCTTAAAAGAAACCCTTTCAGAACCTGTTGAAATTGTACTCCTTTGCGTAGGGGACGCGAACGTTGAACCCCTTATTCGTAAAGCGTTAAGCATAGGTGGAGATCGCGCCATTCGTGTTAATGCCGAGTCACATGACTCTAAATTTATTGCATTCCAAATTTCCGAAATAGCAAAAGCAGAAAAATACAATTTAATTATTGGTGGTAAAGAGACAATTAGCTATAATGGTGGGCTTGTGCTTTCTATGGTTGCCGAGTTTATGGAAGCTCCTTTTTTTAACGAAATTACAAAATTAGAGTTCAAGGATACAGCATGGATAGGGCAGGTTAATGCAGAAGGCGGGTATCAGGTACTAAAAGCAAAACCCAACACGCCGGTTATTGCAAGCTGTGCTAAAGGTTTAGCAGAACAGCGGTTTGCTTCATTGAAGGGTATTTTGTCTTCAAAATCAAAAGCAATAGAAGTGAAAGAACCAGCTCCATTTACGGAGGTTGTTTCTACACTTTCCTATGAGTTAATGCCGCAAAAAAAAAGTTGTATCTATGCCAAAACACCGGAGGAACTTTTTGATTTTTTGAAAAACAATATAAAAACGATTTAATTTTTATCAAATTATGAAAGCAATTATTTCCTGCATTTCATCGTCAGAAAAAAAAGTTCGTTATTCGGAATTGGAAATTGTCTCCGTGGGCTCAGCTTTAGCTAAACAACTTAATCGCACGTCCATTATGGTTGTATTTGGTGAATTTTCACATGAGCTTGAATTTACACGGATAGGTGCCCAAAAAATTTACCACATTACAAATACTCAAAGATATGACAACGCATTTGTCTCAAAAGTGTTAAACGAAATTGCAATTACAGAAGAGGCGGATATTTGCATTTTACCACATAATTCATTTGGTAAATCGGTGTCGGGTCGGCTTTCGGTTAAATTAAATGCTGCATGTGTTTCAGGTGTAACGGCATTTGAAGAGGTTTCGACACAATCTTCAAAGTTAAAAAAAAACGTTTTTTCTGGCAAAGCACTTGCTCATGTATTGGTAACAACACAAAAGCAAGTTTGGACGTGGGTTGCTAATTCGTTTCCTGTTTCAAGTGATAGTTCGAACCAAGAAAATACGGCTCAACTCATTCCGTACAATGTAGATTTTCCTACGGATATAGATATTCTCGAAACCAACAATAATCTTACAACAACTATTTCGCTCCCGTCTGCTGAAAAAGTTGTTTCGGGTGGACGTGGCTTAGGAGGACCGGAGCATTGGGAAATGATAGAAGAGTTAGCAATGCTACTTGGTGCAGCAACAGCTTGTTCACGACCCGTGTCAGATTCTGGTTGGAGACCACATCATGAACACGTAGGTCAAACGGGATTGACCATTCGTCCTAACCTCTATATTGCTGTCGCTATATCTGGTTCCACGCAACATCTTGCGGGTGTAAATGGAAGTAAACTCATTGTGGTTATCAATAGCGATCCCGAGGCTCCTTTCTTTCACAGTGCGGACTATGGAATTGTAGGTGACGCCTTTGTCATTATTCCAAAACTCATAGAACTCATCCGTAAGCATCAATCTTAATTAAATTGACATGAATCCAAATCAACAAAAATTAAAGGCAATTTCTGAAGGAACGTTGAATCCAAAAGGGTTTTCTTTTTTTAAATATTATCACGTGAAAATTACAAGTATTTCCACAGGTTTTGTAGAAGGTACATTCACAGTTTTACCCGAGTTCTTAAACGGTATCAATACACTTCACGGTGGAGCCTTTGCTTCCATTGCAGATGAATGTAGTGGATTAGCAACTTATACACTTGGATTGCCATACAAATTCCCCACATTAAATTTCAACATTCATTATTTAAGACCCGCATTTGCAGGAAACATTATTGTAGTTTCGGGTAAAATTATTAAACATGGAAGACGAATTGTGTTTATAGAAGTAGAATTTTATTCTAATGAGACCCTTTTAGTTAAGGCACTTTTTAATCATAGTGTTGTTTCTGACGCATTATGATATTTTTATTTTTAATTCAAAATATTCTGTTAAATTTGCAACGTAATAGAGTTAGTTGTCGTTAATAGTTAAACACATAACAAGAAAGTATGATCTCATTAATTTTTCTTCTATCTCCACCACCGCAACCTGGAGCGGAAGAGCCTCATTTTCTTATCACATTTTTACCTTTTATTTTGATATTTGTTGTTTTGTACTTTTTCATGATTCGTCCACAACGAAAAAAGCAAAAAGAACGAGAAGCGTTACTTAATGATATTCAGAAAGGAGATAAAGTGATAACTATCGGCGGCGCACATGGAAAAGTCGCAGGACTTGATAACGAAAAAAATTTGGTATGGATTCAGTTTTCTGATACAGTCAAAATTCAATTCGATAAAAGTGCAATCGCAAGCGTTGAGAAAATAAATTCTGCAGCCTCAACAAGTACGCAACAATTAGAAACAGCAGACAAACTTAGTGCAAATTAGTGAGTTGACATGCCTCAATTAAACCTCCCACATGCAACGCTTATTTTAGAAACAGGTGATGCATTCAAAGGGTTCGTCTTTGGATCAAAAAAGGAAGTAGGAGGAGAAATTGTTTTCAATACTTCGCACACGGGCTATCAAGAAATTCTCACCGACCCTTCTTATGCAGGACAAATAGTAACCATGACGTACCCACTCATTGGGAATTATGGTACAAATGCGCAAGACTTAGAATCTTCTAAAATTTGGGCAAGTGGAATTATTGTAAAGGAACTATCCACTATGGGTTTCAATTTCCAATCACAACAAGGATTGAATTCTTATTTGGAACAAAACGATACTATTGGTTTTGGAAGTATTGATACCCGCCATATTGTTAGAATTATCCGAACAAAAGGTGCGCTAAGAGGCTACATTGCTGTCGGTGATTATTCCGTTGATGAATTAAAAGAAAAGGTGTTTTCTGTCCCTAAAATGGAGGGCAGCGAGTGGGTTAGCGTAGTTTCTCAAAAAAAAGTGAGGAGTCTAACACCCAAAAAGAAATTGTTTCATGTAGTTGCAATCGACTACGGTATAAAGCAAAATATTGAGCGGTTGCTTTTAGAAAGGCATTGTGAGATAACTGTAGTACCGTTTGACATGACCGCCGAAGAAATTTTTAAATTGAACCCAGACGGTATTTTTCTTTCAAATGGACCTGGTGATCCAAGTGTGCTACGTCAATCTATATCTACGATTCAATCATTAATAAATCCAGATAAGGAACATCCCGTAATTCCCATTTTCGGAATTTGTTTAGGTCATCAACTGCTTTCACTTGCATTCGGTGCAAAAACATACAAACTCAAATTTGGACATCATGGATCTAATCATCCTGTTAAGCATTTAGTTACAGGTAAAGTAGAAATCACTTCTCAAAATCATGGATTTGCGGTTAATCCAAAATCGTTACCCTCGAGTATCAAAGTAACGCACGTCAATTTGTATGACGGCACACTGGAAGGTATCCAACACAAAACTCTCCCGTTTTTTAGTGTGCAGTTTCATCCAGAAGGTGCGCCAGGTCCGCATGATTCAGTTTATCTATTTGATAAATTTATTGACTTGATGAAAAAAAATGTAGTGAAAACGAATAGTCATATTTTGAATTAAAACCATATTTTATGTCTAATAACAATGGAGTGAAAACACGGCACGCTACAGTATTGGAGGATGTAACCATATTATTTGCGGGAGATTCAGGTGATGGAATCCAACTAACTGGAGCTCAATTTGGTGAAACTAGCGCGATTTTAGGAAATGACCTCAACACATTTCCAAATTATCCTGCAGAAATCCGAGCTCCTGCGGGGACACTTGCCAGTGTTTCGGGTTTTCAGGTTCATTTTGGCAGCAAACTTATTTTCACACCGGGAGACGAAGCGGATGTTTTAGTCGTTATGAATGCTGCTGCGCTTAAAGCAAATCTTAACAAGCTCAAAGAAGGCGGCATAATCATTGCTAACACGGGAGGTTTTGATGACAAAAATCTTACCTTATCAAAAACACCCGCTAATCCATTAGAAAATGGGTCATTATCACAATATCAAGTTTATCAGGTAGACATAACCAAACTAACTCAAACCGCTTTAGAAGGTCTTGGTTTGGGAACAAAAGAAATGCACCGTTCTAAAAACATGTTTGTTCTCGGCTTGGTTTACTGGTTATACAATAAAACGCTCGATCATAGCATTAATAATTTGAATGCAAAGTTCAAAAAAAATCCGACCATTTTAGAAGCAAATTTGCGTGCGCTTAAAGCTGGATATCATTACGGAGAAACTGTAGAAATTTTTTCTACAAGGTACGAGGTAAAACCCGCAAAAATGAAGCCAGGTCAATATAGACACATAACGGGAAATCAAGCAGCCTCACTCGCTCTTATTTCAGCGTCCCAAATTTCTAAACTCCCTTTGTTTTTCGGTTCATACCCAATTACACCCGCATCTGATATTTTACACGATTTAGCTAAATATAAAAACTTTGGTGTAAGAACGTTTCAAGCCGAAGATGAAATTAGTGCAGTTTGTTCAGCTATTGGTGCCTCCTACGGCGGAAGTTTAGGTGTAACCTCAACTTCAGGCCCTGGAATGGATTTGAAATCGGAGGCTGTCGGACTTGCCATTTCAATGGAAATTCCGCTTGTCGTTATCGATGTTCAACGCGGCGGCCCCTCCACAGGATTGCCCACAAAAACTGAACAATCAGACCTGCTTACTGCAATGTTTGGACGACACGGCGAAGCCCCTGCCATTGTACTTGCCGCATCTTCACCTTCTAATTGTTTTACTTTTGTCTATGAAGCATGTCGTTTATCCTTAGAATATATGACCCCCGTTATTTGCTTGCTTGATGGTTTCATTGCTAATGGAACGGAGCCATGGCTTTATCCAAACGTTTCAGATTTACCAAATATTAACGTAACATTTGCCACACCTCGCAATTCAAACGAAGAACCGTTTTTACCATACAAAAGAAATGAAAAACTTGTCCGAGAATGGGCTATTCCCGGAACGAAAGGACTTGAACATCGTATAGGCGGATTAGAAAAAGCTGACGTTACGGGAGAAGTTTCCTACGACCCTGACAATCACGAACGAATGACTTTTTTACGAGCGGAAAAAATTGCACGCTTAGCTCAGGATATTCCAGAACTTTCTATTAGTACCGGTGTAGAACGCGGCGACGTCTTGCTGCTCGGTTGGGGTGGAACCTTTGGCAACCTAAAAACAGCAACCCTTGAATTGGTTGAAGAAGGTTATAAAGTTGGACATGCACACCTACATTATTTGAACCCTTTTCCAAGAAATTTAGGACATATCCTTAGCCACTTCAAAAAAGTTATCATCCCCGAACTAAACACGGGACAACTTATTCGTTTAATCCGTGACCGTTATTTAGTGCCAGCCATCGGTCTAAACAAAGTACAAGGATTGCCGTTTAAAGTAAGTGAAGTAAAAAATAAAGTAATTGAAACCATTAAATCAAAATAATCATGTCAACCGATATACTTACTCCCGTTTTAGAAAAGTTGCAACCCAAGGATTTTGCTTCAAATCAAGATGTTCGTTGGTGCCCTGGTTGCGGAGACTATTCTATTTTAAAACAGGTTCAAACAGTACTCCCTGAACTGGGTGTGGAAAAAGAAAAAATGGTTTTTGTATCCGGAATAGGGTGCTCGTCACGTTTTCCCTACTATATGAATACTTACGGCATGCACACAATTCATGGGCGCGCAACTGCAATTGCAACAGGTCTTAAAATATCCCGACCCGATTTAGATGTTTGGGTTATTACAGGTGACGGAGATTCGCTTTCCATTGGAGCAAACCATTTTGTACAAATTCTTCGTCGTAATGTAGATGTCAATATTCTGCTTTTCAATAATGAAATTTATGGATTAACAAAAGGGCAGTATTCGCCTGCTTCTCAAATGGGCTTAGTTACTAAATCAACGCCTTTTGGATCTGTAGATTCTCCACTGAATCCACTTGCACTGTCTCTCGGTTCCGACGGAACATTTATTGCCCGGACCATGGATAGAGATATCCCTCACTTGCGAAGTATGATTACACGCGCACACAGTCACCGTGGAACATCACTTCTCGAAATTTATCAAAATTGTGTCATCTTTAATGACGCCGTTTTTGAACCTTTTACCGAAAAAGCAACCAAAGCTGAAAATGATCTTTTTTTAGAGCATGGAAAACCCCTCTTGTTTGGAAAAACTAATAACAAAGGAATTAAATTAGACGGATTAAAGCCCGTCTGTGTTGACTTAAAAAACGAAAAAGAAAGCGTAAATGACCTGTGGATACACGACGAACATGATTTGACAAAAGCCAGTTTACTCACACGGTTCTTTGAATTGCCTAATAGCGAACTCTTTTTACCCCGTCCTTTCGGCGTAATTTACGAAAAAGATAAACCTACTTATGACAGAAATGTTAACGAGCAAATTGAAACCATTACCAAAACACGAGGTAAAGGTAATTTGGACAGTATTCTTTCAGGAAACGAAACTTGGACGATAGTATAATCAACGAAACTTTGGTTACCAAGGCGCAACTAATTAGATGTTCCATTTCTTCATGTATTCTGCATTTAAACGCATACTTTCTAATGGAGTTTGAGTATCGTAACGCTCCTGTTCCACAATAAAATACTGCATACCGTCAGCTTTTAAGACAGGCAGTATTTTCTTAAAATCTATGATTCCTGTACCTAAAACGCAACTTGCATTTTTCTCTGTAATGGGTTGACCCGACATTCTATCTTTTACATGACAAAGCTTAAAGCGATTAGGATACTTTTTAACCCACTGAACAGGATCTTCACCCGCGGTAATCACCCAATAAATGTCCATTTGAAAATAAACTAAATTTGGATCTGTTTGCTGCATAAAAATATCTTGCGGATACTGACCCTCTAATTTAGTGAACGAATAATCGTGATTGTGATATGCTAATTTTACATTATTCTTTTTACACATCTCACCCCAAACATTAAAACTTTCTGCTATTCGCTTATAGTCATCAATAGTCTTTTCAGGCTTATCCTTTTGCGGTCCGACATAAGGAACAATTAAATACTCAATACCTACTTCACCAGCACGGGCAATTTTTTCTTCAATATTTTCTGAAATATCAAAATGACTTGAAACAATGCTCATTCCGAAATCGCTAAGCAACTTAACAAACTCGGTGTTTTTCATACCAAAAAACATACCCCCATTATTATACTCAAATGATTCAATTAATTTATACCCTGAATCAGATAAATTTTTCAGTGTCGACTTCAAATCTTTTGCCATTTCATCTTTCACAGAAAAAAGTTGCACCCCAAACTTATCGCTAATTAAATTCCCTGATACACTTAAACTATTTTTAGTCCTGCACGCCGCCGCAGGTAGTACGCTTGCCACAGTAAGCAGCATTCCACAATCCTTTAAAAACTTCCTTCTATTCATAAAACAATTATTTTAAATGTTAACATTATCAAACACGGACAACGTCAAAAGTAATAATTTTCTAAATAAACTCAACACCAAAAAATAACTTTTTCACTTCATCGGAAAACGAGTAATAAAAAATGCAACTTTCCTATATTTTGTTTGTCTAAGACAGAAGTGCGCTGCCCATTTTTACTTCTTGATAATAGGTCAAATGCCCTAAAATAGCCATTTTATTTCTTTACATTTGCCAAAGTAACCATGAAATAATAATGCAGCAAAGATTCATAATAATTTTATATTTGTTATAAATTTACGTTATATTTATATGTTTAATTCTTTTAATACACGGAATAGTATGAATGGAGAATATTCAGGTAATTTTTCGAATAGGGTTAAAGAGGTCATTCAATACAGTCGCGAAGAGGCATTTAGGTTAGGACACGACTACATTGGTACAGAACATCTCATTTTAGGTATCATCAGAGAAGGTGAAGGAATAGCAGTAAAAATATTAAAGAATCTGGAATGTGATATTTACAGATTAAAAAAAGAGATTGAAGAAGCAATTCGCCCTTCAATAGTAAGTACAATGCTTCGTGACATTCCTCTGACCAAACAAGCAAAAATGGCTATCAAGGCAGCAGAACCTGAAGCTAAAGTCTTCAAATCAGATGTGATTGGAACTGAGCATTTATTACTTACTATTCTAAAAGATAAGGAAAGTATTGTAACAAAAATTCTTTTATCATTAAATATTGATTACAAATCAACACGTGTGGAATTGGAAAACATCATGTCTGGAAAATCACCTTGGGAACCTGTAAACATGGACGCTTCGTCACAAATAGCGGGTTCATTTGGCGATCCATTGAGTGGTTATTCAACTACAAACGATCCAAAGAGACGTGCAAAGTCAAAAACACCCATCCTCGATAGTTTTAGCCGAGATTTGACCCAACTCGCCATAGAAGATAAATTAGACCCTATCATTGGACGTGAAAAAGAAATTGAACGAGTAGCGCAAATACTTAGTCGCCGTAAAAAAAACAACCCTGTTCTCATTGGCGAACCAGGAGTTGGTAAAACTGCCATCGCGGAAGGTCTCGCGTTAAGAATTATTCAGAAAAAAGTTTCCCGAATCCTATTCGAGAAGCGTGTTGTTGCGTTAGATTTAACATCCCTCGTTGCAGGAACTAAATATCGTGGGCAGTTTGAAGAACGGATGAAAACGGTGATGAACGAATTAGAGAAATCACAGGATGTCATTCTATTTATTGACGAACTTCATACTATTGTTGGCGCTGGAGGCGCTTCTGGTTCTCTTGATGCAAGCAATATATTCAAACCCGCACTTGCACGTGGGGAACTACAATGCATCGGTGCAACCACATTAGACGAATACCGCGAGTATATCGAACGAGACGGAGCGCTTGACCGTAGATTCCAAAAAGTCATGATCGAACCCACAAATATCGATGACACAATAAAAATCCTCGCCTCCATAAAAAGCAAATACGAAACACACCACAGCGTTAAATATCCAGAATCATCAATTATTGCTGCCGTCAAATTAGCAGACCGTTACATCACCGACCGCCAATTACCCGACAAAGCCATTGACGTAATGGACGAGGCTGGTGCACGCGTTCATTTAGCAAATATTCAAGTGTCCAAATCCGTCATAGATTTAGAACAGCAAATCGAAGAAATAAAAGAGCGAAAAAGTCAGGTGATAAAAGCCCAAGATTATGAGGCTGCAGCAACGTTTAGAGACAAAGAAAAACAACTGCTCACCGCTCTCGAAACTGAAAAAGAAAAATGGGAACTGGAAGAATCTCAAAAGGTTTATGAAGTAGAAGAAGAAACCATAGCCACAGTTGTTTCTATGATGACGAGTATTCCCATCCTCAAAGTGTCCCTAAATGAATCACAAAAACTTTTAGATATGCCCGCTACATTACGACAAAACGTAGTTGGGCAGGAAGAAGCTATAAGCAAAATTTCAAAAGCCATTCAACGCACACGCACAGGATTAAAAGACCCCGCAAGACCTATTGGTTCATTCGTCTTCTTAGGTCCCACAGGAGTCGGAAAAACAGAACTCGCAAAAGCTTTAAGTCGTTACCTTTTTGACTCCGAAGATGCCCTCATTCGCTTAGACATGAGTGAATACATGGAACGATTTACAGTGAGTCGATTACTCGGCGCACCTCCAGGCTACGTCGGCTACGAAGAAGGCGGCATATTAACCGAAAAAGTCAGACGAAAACCCTATTCCGTTATTTTACTTGATGAAATAGAAAAAGCTCACCCTGATATTTTTAACATCCTCCTGCAAGTATTAGACGACGGAATAATTACAGACGGCTTAGGTAGAAAAGTAGATTTTAGAAATACCATCCTCATCATGACATCCAATATCGGCGCAAAGGACATCAAAGCAATGAGCATGGGATTTGGATCAAATTCTTCAACCCAAGAAACAGAAGCAGAAACTGAACACGCAACGCTAAAATCAACTATTGAAACAGCAGTAAAAAAATTCTTTAACCCAGAATTTATAAATAGAATCGATGATATCATCGTTTTCCGACAACTTGAAAAAGAACACATTTTTCAAATTATTGAAATCCTTGGAAAAAGACTTTTTACAAAAATCAAACAACTCGGAATAGTTTTAGACTTTACCAAACAAGCAAAGGAATTTCTGGTTGAAAAGGGTTACGACAAAAAATTTGGTGCACGACCTCTAAAAAGAGCCCTCCAAAAATATGTCGAAGACCCTATTGCAGAACAGCTACTAATGCACAATCTTAAAGAAGGCGACACGCTAAAAATCAAGTACAGTAAAAAAGCAGGTAGTTTAGTTTTTGACATTATACATAAAGAATCAGTCGTCGCAACATAGAATTTTATATCACCATGTTTTTTGGAGAGCCTCGCTCTCCATTTTTTTTTATAAAAATTTTTTTTTGAAATAAAAATGTATTACCTTGCGATCGAACGTAGAGTGGTTCCGCGTTCAATTATTAACCAATAACTTATTGTACAATGATAAAGGTAAAGTATAAAATAGTCGCTCTGCTTATAGCGAGTTGGCTAAGCATATCAACCGAAAACGTTCTTTATGCTCAAGAAGAAGCCTCACAGCCTGAACAGCCCGCACCGTCAATGAAGGTTGATGTTAGAGGAACCGTACGAGATGAACGCGGAGAGCCTCTAATTGGAGCATCGGTTCGTATCAAAGGAACAGACCAAGGTGCAAAAACCAATGTTGAAGGTCGCTTTTCACTATCCTTAGAAAAAGAAGATGTTCTTACCGTCACCTACTTAGGTTACGAAAAGCAAGATGTCTTGGTTGGAGATAAAACCGAACTCGACATCAAACTGAAACCACAAGACCGATTAGCAAAAGAGGTGGTGGTAACGGGTGTTGGTACAGCAACTGACAAACGCAGGATAGGAATAAGTGTTGAAAGCGTTGCAAACGAAGATCTATTGAAAACGTCACCCGTAGCGGATATGTCATCAGCGTTAGTTGGTAAGATACCTGGCGCTCTTATTCAATCAGTAACGGGTCAACCGGGACAACAGCAAAATATTCAATTGCGCGGTATTAACTCGCTTTCGACCACACAGCCGATGATTTTAGTCGATGGAGTTGAAGTTAGTACAGATAATAACGTGAATGGATCCAGTTCTGCGGGTTCACAAAATAATTTCAGTAGTAGATTAGCAGATTTAGACCTTAGTAATGTTGAGAGGATCGAGGTTGTGCAAGGTGCGGCGGCTGCAACTATTTATGGAGCACAAGGGGCTAATGGGGTTATTCAAATATTTACGAAACGTGGGAAAAAAGGGCAGAAAATAAAAATAGATATTTCGTCCAGTGTTGGTTTCAGTAATCCTATTCTCTTGAATAATCCACAACCTACAAAGCATTATTTTCAAACAACAGCGGATGGTTACTTAGCAAATGGGGACAATAGACTTGAAATAGATAAAGAAACAGGAGTCTGGGCAACTGTTCCATCGCCAGACGCGTCGCGTGTGTTTGATAAGCCATATAAGGAGGAAGTTTATAACCATTTAGACCAATTTTTTCGAAAGGATGTACTAACAATGAATCATGCCGTCGCCGTAAGCGGAGGATGGGATAAAGGAGGATGGTCTCTTGATGTTTCAAAACGTACGCAAGAATCCACAATCAAAGGAAATGATGACAAATATTCTGTTAGATTGAATTTAGATTTTGAACCAATTGAAAATCTCAAAATTTCAACGGGGACGAATATAGTATATGGTACAAACACAGCGGGGACTATTACAGGTTCAGACGATACGGAAAGTGGAATTTCATACGCGCTATTTGCTTATCCATTTATTGATTTGAAATACAAAGACAAATTAGGGAATTACGTCGCAAATGCCATACCAGAAGGAGGCTCAGCAAATCCGTTTTACTCGTATGATGTTAAAAAAACCAACGCTGAAAATACAAGACTAATTCAAACTATCGGTTTCAACTACAGCCCCATTAAGTTTGTTGAACTTGATTACAAATTTGGTCTTGATAGATACTTCTATAACTACACAGAATTTACAAAAAACCAATTAGCGTTTTTAACAAGAGGCGTTATTACTCCTGACGAAGGAAGACTTTACAAAAGTGCAGAAACTGCAACCAAGTACAACTCCATTATTTCGGCATTTTTGAAGTTTGATTTAGCAGACGATTTTGGTTCAAGCTTTGCCTTAAAGTCAACTACACAAGTCGCATTCGATTGGAGGTGAAATGATTACGAACAACAGGTTGCTCAAGGAACGGGAGTTCCATCTTACTCGGAAAATATTACGCTTAACCAAACGTCAACACCATCCGTTAGTGCATATAAGTCAGAATTTATAACCTACGGTGTTTTAGTTAATCAACGGTTTGAGATTGGAACCGTCTTCGGTATATCGGGTGGATTTCGTATTGACTGGTCATCAGCATTTGGTACGGGTCAAACCCCTTTCGTATTCCCAAGAGCAGATATGTATTTTAGAATCTCGGAGTTGGATTTCTTTAAGGAAGCGAAACTAATTCTACCCCAATTCAAGATTAGAGCGGCTTACGGCGAGGCTGGCGTTCAACCTGGTGTTTATGACAGGCAAATAACTCTAAGCGCAAATCAAATAGATGATAAGTCGTATCTCTCTAACAGAAGTGAGCAAAAAAATCAAAATCTTTCAGTACAAATTTCAAAGGAGTTTGAAGTTGGTACAGATTTAGTATTCTCAACGGCATCTGAAGAGTGGTTCAATGCAATTGGATTAAGTCTTACATACTGGCAAAGATGGAACAATAACATTATAGGTTCAACGAACGTGTCTGGCCAAACATTTACTGTTCCAGTTCCTCCTTCGACAGGATCAACTAGTACTAAATCAAATGCACTTGACATAGCCGCTCATGGTATACAGTTTTCCTTATCTCCCTCAATTTATTCAAGTAAGGATTTTTATTGGGGTATGACGTTTAATTTTACTCGCAGTGTTTCTACAGTTACAAAAATTGCGGGAGGATCCGAATTAGCAATTGGAAATAATTTTGTTATTCGAGAAGGACAAAATATCGGTGCGTTTTTGGGTTACAAGCCACTTACGAGTATTGACGAACGAAGATCAGATGGTACTTACTATATTGATAGAGAAAATGTCGGTAACTATAGCATTGCATCTACAGGTTATGTCGTCAATAATACTTCAAAACAAGTTCAGTTTACTGACCAGAAAACAATTATTGGAGATGCAACACCTGATTTTATCCTAAGTATTATCAACGACTTTTCCCTTTTTGAAAGAAGTTTGACTGTATCATTCCAGTTAGATTGGAAACAAGGAGGTAATATTTACAATCAAACTCGCCAATGGTTATATCGCGACTATGCTCATAAAGATTTTGAAACACCAATTACGGTAGGAAACGAAACAAAGGCATGGGCATCCTATTACAATAGTTTGTATAAAACTAATGATCCCAATGGCGCATTTGTTGAGGATGGTTCGTTTCTTAGGTTGCGTAACGTAAGTATTTCTTACAATTTTGCGCACTTGATTCAGTCTGACGTTTTAACAAAGTTGCGTTTAACTATAAGCGGGCAAAATTTGTTTACGATAACTAAATACACGGGTCTTGACCCTGAAGCAGCTTCTGGGTTAAACAATCCGGTATCAAAAGGATTAGACCAATTTTCATTTCCTAATCAATGGTCTTTGAATGCAAGGATAGACATAGGATTTTAATTTTTTAACAATTAATCAAAGTATATTATGAAAGGTATATCATTCAAAAGGCTAATCTTAAGCCTGTTTTTAGTTTTTTTTGCTTCATGCGAAAAAGAACTTGGTGTTATAGATCCAAATGAACCAACCACTGCTGCCCTATCTTCAGAAATAGGAATAGTAAGTTATTCAAGAGGATTTTACAATGTCATGCTTGTAGGATTTAACTACGGAGATTTTGTATGGGTTACGCAAGTTAATCATGAAATTATGGGCGATAATATGTATGTTCCTTTCGGAAATATGAATTGGCGTTGGGTTAATCAACCAACAAGTATTACATTGGATGACGGTACCATTGTAAAACCACCTGAAGAGGGAGAACAAAAGGTTTCACTTAGAAATAGAAATACAATAGCGTTCGGTTTCGATAACGCGTTCTGCCATGAATGGATTTCAATGTATAAGGTTATTAACGCTTCAAACGTTATGCTCGAAAAATACGAGGGGGTATCATTTACAAGCGATGGAGATGTTAAAAAGCAAATCTTGAAAGCTTGGGCTGAATATTGGAAAGGGTACGCTTATAGCCGCATTGGACTAATGTACACAGCAGGCATTATTACCGATAAAGCAGGCGAACTCAAAAATGAATATGTTTCGAAAGAAAAAATCTTGGAGGAATCGTCAAAATGGTTGCAAAAAGCAACCGCAACATTGGATGGAATTATGAACCAGGACGTCCTAAAATCCTTTGTACGCGACATAATTCCAACCAAATATGCATCGCCTTCCACAACGTCGGAGTGGATACAAGCCATTGCTTCGCTAAATGCAAGAACGCTTATGGCATCAAAGAAGGATAAGGACAAAACAACTGCTGATTGGCAAAGTATTTTAGATTTAACAAAAGGGGGAATTCAAAAAGGGGGATTTGAATTTCATCTTGTAAATGATAATAACAATTTCTTAACCTCAACTACCATAGGTGAAAGATTGACGCCAAAATTAGGGTGGCATTTTGTGAGCCCAAGATTGGTTCAAACTATCGATACTATAAACGATATGAGATTTAGAAATCATTTTATTAGAAAACCCACATTGATCCACAATCGATTTGCACGAGGGATACAATTTGCTACACGATGGGGAATCAAAGATGGAGGGCGTTATGGTGCGACAGGTAAGGTCGGAGCCAATAAATCTTACATTGGACCAACTTACGAGGAAAATGAGCTTATGAAAGCAGAGGCACTGCTTCGTCTTGATCAACCTGTTAATGATGCTCTCACAATCGTTGACGGTGTACGAACATATCAAGAAGCAGGACTTACTGCAACAAGCGGAACAGGTAAAACAAAAGACCAAGCGCTTGAGATTATTCGCAAAGAAAGACGCATCGCCCTTTTTACCCGCGGTGTCGCATTCTATGACGCTCGACGCTATGGCGTAATTGATCCGGTATCAGAAGGTGGTGGATTGAGAGGAGCGTGGGTGTTTAACTCAGATGAAGCATTTAATACCAACGCAACTATTGATTACAATTACATGAATTACTGGGATGTTCCCGCAAACGAAGTTGATTTAAATAAACCTTCGAGTGGTTCCGCATCAGTTATGTCCCCGAAGTAGTTTTTACCTACTCCAAAAAAAGCCCGAGACACACTCGGGCTTTTTTATTTACATCCTTTCCTTAAAGATTGTCTCAATTCAAGGCATTTGTGTTCACTTATTCGGCATTTGTGTTCACTTATTCGGCATTTGTGTTCACTTATTCGGCATTTGTGTTCACTTATTCGGCATTTGTGTTCACTTATTCGGCATTTGTGTTCACTTATTCGGCATTTGTGTTCACTTATTCGGCATTTGTGTTCACTTATTCGGCATTTGTGTTCACTTATTCGGCATTTGTGTTCACTTATTCGGCATTTGTGTTCACTTATTCGGCATTTGTGTTCACTTATTTGGCATTTGTATTCACTTATTCGGCATTTGTATTCACTTATTCGGCATTTGTATTCACTTATTCGGCATTTGTATTCACTTATTCGGCATTTGTATTCACTTATTCGGCATTTGTGTCCACTTATTCGGCATTTGTATTCACTTATTCGGCATTTGTGTTCACTTATTTGGCATTTGTGTTCACTTATTTGGCATTTGTATTCACTTATTCGGCATTTGTGTTCACTTATTCGGCATTTGTGTCAGAACCATTTGGTTTTGTGTTAAAACCAATCGTTGATGACGCTTTAAGTCCACTCTTTGCTTTACCGACAACAGTACTTGCCAAAAAAAAAGACCAAACGAGACTTGGATGCTCGTTTGGTCTGATAACTCACTCCATTCCTTGACGAATTTATTCACATAAACCAAACATAGATCACTTGTTACTACCTACAAACACAGCGCAAAAATTAATTATTATTCAGGGATGCACACTTTGCAAGTATTATATAATGACTTCCACCTTGCATACAAAGTTATATCACTTGTTACGACGGTCGTAGCGAGAGAAAATTCGCCCCCACTACTGTAGTACCAGCCCATAAATGTATGTGTTAACATATCGCCTACCTCTATCCGTGGCGAAGACACCTCTCCTACGGTTTCACCTTCCGCTACCTTCTTAGTATGAATGGAAGATCCATCATCGAACTTGCCCCCGTTTGCATCAAAAGTAACAGTGTAAAGAACATTCCACTTTGCATAAAGCGTGATGTTACTTGTAATGGTTTCATTTGCAAAATCAAACGCATAAATTAAATTGGCATCCTTGAACCATCCTCTAAATGCGTAATTTGCTCGTGTTGGGTCTTCGGGCTTAGTTACTTTCTCACCATGATTCACCGTGACATTAGAAACAAACGAACCACTGTTGCTGTTAAACGTTACCGTATAAATAGCAGTCCACTTTGCATAAAGCGTAATGTTTGCGGTGATAACTTCGTTTGCAAAATCAAACGCATAAATTAAATTGGCATCTTTATACCATCCTCTAAATGCGTAATTTGCTCGTGTTGGGTCAGCGGGCTTGGTTACTTTCTCACCGCGAATCACCGCAACAGGATCTATCGTTAATCCTTCAACTCCTGTGTTAAACGTTACCGTAACTTGATCTGCTGGATTTACCCGCCATTGTGCGTAAATGGTCATATCCGCCGTTACCTTTGTTTTACCGAAGACAAATGCAGTTCCGCTTCCGTTTGCTTCTGTGTTCCATCCTGAAAGTATGTAATTTGTTCTGGTTGGCAGACCCGAAGTTGGAAACGTTGCTGTGCTTCCTTTATCAACGGTTATGGTTGTGGTACTTCCTGCTGTGCCTCCATTTTCGTTGAGAGTGAGGATAAAGGTTTCTATCCATTGTGCGTAAATAGTAATGCTTGCCGTTACCGTTGTTGTACCGAAGACAAAATCCGTTCCGCTTCCGTTTGCTTCTGTGTTCCATCCCGTAAGTCTATAACCCGTTCTGGTTGGAAGACCCGAAGTTGGAAACGTTACAAATTTTCCACTTCCAACGATTATGCTTGCAGTGGTTCGTGTGACTCCACCTTTTGAAGACAAATCACCACCTGATGAAGTAGTTATCCAAGTTACATCTTTTGTATTTGTCGCGGTGCCACCATTTGCGTCAAGGGTGAGGGTAATGGCAATTACCCACTGTGCGTAAATGGTCATATCCGCCGTTACCTTTGTTGTACCGAAGACAAAGTCTGTTCCTGTGCCGTCCGCTTTCGTGTTCCATTTTAAAATTGTGAAACCAGCTTTGGTTGGCAAACCTGTATTTTCTGGCACGGTTCCCCCACTTGCAATGGCTATGGTTTTGGTTGTAACTGGTGCTGTTCCACTGCCATTTGTGACAGTACCGAACCCGCCACCATTTGCATTAAGGGTTATTGTAAATTGAGTTGTTCCGTCGGTGGTTGTTCCACCTGTAGTTGTTCCACCGGTTGTCCATTTTGCATAAAGCGTAATGTTTCCCGTAACGTTCCCGTTTGCAAAGGCAATTTTGTGCTCTTTATCTATGTACCAACCTTCAAATGTATAACCTTCTTTTGTTGGATTACTTGGCATTTTTATCTTTTCGCCAACGGTAATAGTTTGTTGAGGAATTGAAGTTCCTCCGTCTGTGTTAAACGTTACGGTAACAGTGCCAGTAAGATTGAAATCATCGCAACCATAAGCGAAAACACTAAGTACCAACAAAAATGGAACGAGAAACGGCGTTAAGTATCTCTTACTCTGTCCGTTTTCGGTTCCTGTTTTCCCAAATAATTTTGTCGTTTTCATAACAAATATTAGTTAAAAGATTAAAATTAAATTAACAAACAAAAAACAAATATAAGGTAATGGGTTTTGATAGGCAAATAAAATCCTTTGGGTGCTTGTGGAACTTGCTAAGACAACCTTATTTTAATAAAAAGAACTCGGCATGACCCTTTAAGTTCGCTCAATGACCCTTTCCAAACAGAGAATTCCATTTTTCCTGTAGGAAATTTCATTTTCATATACAATTAATCGTCATTGTAGGCGCACAGTTTGTAAAATCCTACTAACCTTAATCATACAAATCATTTAATCCTGCAAATCCTGATTCAGACAACAAGCAAACAAGGGAGCACGTGCCCCCTTGTTTTAATTGATAATCTTGCAAATCCTTTAATCCTGCAAATCCTGATTCAGACTACGGTGTGCATGCTCTCGCCGTACTTGCTCTTGCTCCTGTTCTTGGGTCGAAGTCGCAAATAGCTTGGGTGTAAGTAGTACTACCCGAAGCGTCGGTGTAGGTATCTATCTGTAACCCTGAAATTGCGTTCTTTGCATTTTTCAATTCTTGATGCGTAGCAACATCGCTATGCACCTTAATGCTTGTAATCCCGCGGTTGCTGTTTCCACCGTTATTTCCTGCGGTGGTTATGTATAAGTAATTTACTAATCGCATACCCCGCATATCCAAACTCTTCAAGTAATTTGAATAGCAAAGCAACGTCGTCAAATTCACATTCTTGCCCACATCCAACGTCTGCAATTGATTGTTATAGCAACTCAACCACGTCAAATTCACAGCCCCGCTCACATCCAACGTCTGCAATTGATTGTTATAGCAACTCAACCACGTCAAATTCACAGTCCCGCTCACATCCAACGTCTGCAATTGATTGTTATTGCAATACAAACTCCTCAAATTCACAGTCCCGCTCACATCCAATGTCGTCAATTGATTGTTATTGCAATCCAAATGCGTCAAAATCACATTCTTGCCCACATACAACGTCTTCAATTGATTGTTATGGCAATACAAACTCCACAAATTCACATTCTGGCTCACGTCCAAACTCGTCAATTGATTGTTAAAGCAATTCAACCACCGCAAATTTACAGACCTGCTCGCATCCAATGTCGTTAATTGATTGTTATTGCAATTCAACACCACCAAATTCACATTCTGGATCACATCCAAACTCGTCAATTGATTGTAAGAGCAACGCAAATCCGTCAAATTCACATTCTTGCTCACATCCAATGTCCGCAATTGATTGTCAGAGCAATGCAACTTCGTCAGCGAGGTGAAGTATTCAATACCTTGCAGGTTTACGATGCTGCTACTATTTACATCCAACACGCCCCCAAATCCACTTACAGCGCCAATGTTTAATCCATGCACGCCGTCAATAACGGAGAACCACGCTGCATTGATACTCATCAACTTATTTCTAAAATTTTCATCGGGGATGTAAAAATAGTTTCTCACAGTCACTGCAACAGTCGCACTCTCGCTGTTTTCTGCTGTGCTTGTAGCGATAATATTCACCGTTCCTGCGGAAACAGGAGTAATCAATCCTGTAGCACTTACGGTAGCTACGGCAGTGTTGCTACTTGTCCAAGTCAGACCTTGTGGAGCATTTTCGGGCAAGATGGTTGCCTTCATTTGTGTTGTTTTTCCAAGCAGTGTAGTATGCGTGGTTTTGTCAAGGATAACTAATAATGTCGTCCACCTTGCATAAAGCGTAATATGTGCGGTGATTGGTGTGTTAAAATCAAACACGTTAGTTAATGTTACGTCTCTGTACCAACCCGCAAATATATAATTTGCAAGAGTTGGATTGCTCGGCTTCACGGCTTTTCCCCCACTTGTAATGATTTGGTCAACAATGGCATTTCCTCCGTTGCTATTAAACGTTACCGTGTAGGTATTTATCGTCCACTTTGCATAAAGCGTAATGTTTGCGGTGATTGGTGTGTTAAAATCAAACACGTTAGTTAATGTTGCATCTCTGTACCAACCCACAAATGTATAATTTGCAAGAGTTGGATCAGCAGGCTTAGTTGCTTTCTCACCATGATTCACCGTGACGTTAGGAACGAATGAACCGCTGTTGCTATTAAACGTTACCGTGTAGGTATTTATCGTCCACTTTGCATAAAGCGTAATGTTTGCGGTGATTGGTGTTTTAAAATCAAACACGTTAGTTAATGTTGCATCTCTGTACCAACCCACAAATGTATAATTTGCAAGAGTTGGATCAGCGGGCTTAGTTGCTTTCTCACCATGATTCACCGTGACGTTAGGAACGAATGAACCGCTGTTGCTATTAAACGTTACCGTGTAGGTATTTATCGTCCACTTTGCATAAAGCGTAATATGTGCGGTGATTGGTGTTTTAAAATCAAACGCGTTGATTAATGTTGCATCTCTGTACCAACCCGCAAATGTATAATTTGCAAGAGTTGGATCAGCAGGCTTAGTTGCTTTCTCACCATGATTCACCGTGACGTTAGGAACGAATGAACCGCTGTTGCTATTAAACGTTACCGTGTAGGTATTTATCGTCCACTTTGCATAAAGCGTAATGTTTGCGGTGATTGGTGTGTTAAAATCAAACACGTTAGTTAATGTTGCATCTCTGTACCAACCCACAAATGTATAATTTGCAAGAGTTGGATCAGCAGGCTTAGTTGCTTTCTCACCATGATTCACCGTGACGTTAGGAACGAATGAACCGCTGTTGCTATTAAACGTTACCGTGTAGGTATTTATCGTCCACTTTGCATAAAGCGTAATATGTGCGGTGATTGGTGTGTTAAAATCAAACGCGTTGGTTAATGTTACGTCTCTGTACCAACCCACAAATGTATAACCCGACCTCGTTGGGTTGCTCGGCGCCGTAGCTTTTTCCCCACTTGTAATGGTTTGGTCAACAATGGCATTTCCTCCGTTGGTATTAAATGTTACGGTAAACTGATTGGGTGGATTTTGCGTCCACTTTGCATAAAGCGTAATATGTGCGGTGATTGGTGTGTTAAAATCAAACGCGTTGATTAATGTTGCATCTCTGTACCAACCCGCAAATGTATAACCCGACTTCGTTGGGTTGCTCGGCATCACGGCTTTTCCCCCGATTGTAATGATTTGGCTAATAATGGCACTGCCTCCGTTGGTATTAAATGTTACGGTAACCTGATTGAATGGATTTTGTTTCCACTTTGCATAAAGCGTAATATTTGCGGTGATTGGTGTGTTAAAATCAAACGCGTTGGTTAATGTTGCATCTCTGTACCAACCCGCAAATGTATAACCCGAACTTGTTGGATTGATCGGCATCACGGCTTTTTCCCCGCTTACAATGGTTTGGTCGTCAATGGCACTGCCTCCGTTGGTATTAAATGTTACGGTAACCTGATTGAATGAGTTTTTATTCCATTTTGCATAAAGCGTAACATGTTCCGTAATGGTTTCAGTTGCAAAATTGAACACATTGATTAATGTTGCATCTTTGTACCAACCCGCAAATGTATAACCCGACTTCGTTGGATTGATCGGCATCACGGCTTTTTCCCCGCTTACAATGGTTTGGTCGTCAATGGCACTGCCTCCGTTGGTATTAAATGTTACGGTAACCTGATTGAATGAGTTTTTATTCCATTTTGCATAAAGCACGATGTCTCCCAAGACGATTCCTTTTTCAAAGATAAAGGGATATTTGAACAATCTATCCACATACCAACCTACAAAAGTGTGACCTACCTTCTTTGGATTTTCTGGCATCATTACTGTTTCGCCAATGTTGATAGTTTGGTCAGGGATAGAACTCCCTCCGTCAGTAATAAACTTTACAGTAACGAGGTTTGTTAAAGTGGGTTCTTCGCAACCCGAAGCGAAGACACTAAGAAACAAAAGCGGAACGAGAAACGGCGTTAAGTATCTCTTACTCTGTCCGTTTTCGGTTCCTGTTTTCCCAAATAATTTTGTCGTTTTCATATTTATTTATTTAAGTATTAAAATTAAACTGACACATAAAAAACAAATATAAGGTAATGGGTTTTGATAGGCAAATAAAATTCTTTGGGTGCTTGTGGAACTTGTTAAGACAACCATATTTTAATAAAAAGAACTCGGCATGACCCTTTAAGTTCGTTCAATGACCCTTTCCAAACAGGGAGTTATGGCAACTCCTGCAGGAGTTATGGCAACTCCTGTCGGAGTTACGGCAACTCCTGCATAAGTTACGGCAACTCCTGCAGGAGTTACGGCAACTCCTGCATAAGTTACGGCAACTCCTGCATAAGTTACGGCAACTCCTGCAGGAGTTGTGGCATTTCCGGCAGGAGTTGCGTCATTTCCTGCAGGAGTTGCGTCATTTCCTGCAGGAGTTGTATTTTTCTGTGCAATTTGTCATTATATGCATGCAGTTTGTGTGATAAAAGCAACCAAATCCTGTCCATTCTTTACTTCTGCAAATCGCAGTTCGGACAAAGGTTAATACAATAAGAACCAGAACACAAAATCGGTGATTAAAATCAAAGCAGATGATATAACAAAACTTTTGACTGTGGCTGCCCCGACCCCCTGTGAGCCTAAGCTTGCATTGAACCCAGCATAGCAACCTGTTGTGGCGGTAAGTAAACCGAATGCGATTGATTTTGTTAGACCACCCAAGAGGTCATTAATGAAAAAGAAACTCCGCGATGCTTTAACAAATTCGGTTGGCGTAATATCGAACGCTCCAACGGACGCAATAAAAGCACCAAGAATAGCGACAAGTATTGCAAAAACAACCATAACGGGCATCATAAGCATTGAAGCGACTAAGCGTGGCATTGCTAAGTATCTGTATGGATGAAGTCCCATGACGGTAAGAGCGTCTAATTGTTCGGTTATTTTCATTGAGGACAATTCTGCAGCTACAGAGGCGCCGACACGTCCTGCTACAATAATTCCTGTTAGCACGGGAGCAAGTTCGAGGACAATAATTCGTGTTGCGATGCCTCCAACGAACTCAGAGGGTGCCATATCATTTACATTATAGGCGACCTGCCACACGGCGATAGCACCTGTAAAAATAGAAATAAGAGAGACGAGGGGTAAGGAATTTACACCAAGCAAGTACATTTGGTTGAGTACAAGATGTTTGTCATTAAAAACAAACTTGAACTTTTTCAGAACTTGAAGCATCATTAAGAAATATGCTCCGATTTCCTCGATGCCGTACTTTGCGATGCGTATCATAATAGAGGATTGAATTGACTAACGTGCGAAAGGTCCGAAGGTAAACACGAAGCGCCAGCCTTGATTATTATCGCCTGGGTTAGCGGGTATTTTATCAAATCCGTAAGCGTAATCAAGTCCAAGCATTCCAACAATAGGGAGAAAGATACGCAAACCGAATCCGATGGATTTTTTCAGGTCAGTTAAATTGACGGCGCTAACGTCGCTCCATACATTTCCAAATTCAAAGAAGCCAACTGCATAAGCTGATACACTTTGGTTTAAGATAATGGGATGTCGGAGTTCGCCACTAAATTTCAAATAAGTTTTTCCGGAATAATCTCTGTAAGAGTTTGTAGAAAATTCGGGATTAATAGGTCCGACATTTTGGTCTGGGTATCCCCGAAGGGGGATTGTTTTGATAGTGGAAAGTCCGCCACCGCCCATGTGAAAATAATCCACGTATGAGACGATGTCATTATCTTTGAATTTATTTAAGAATCCAAATTCGCCTCCTGAAACAAAGACCAAATCTCCGATAATTCGTTGATAAATTTTAGCTGTGAAGGTTGTTTTCCAAAAGGATATTTCGCCTGGTAAGAAAGGGCCTCCTGAAATTTGCCCTGTCCAAGTGTATTCAGACCCGCCACGTGGGTAGATTGGATTAGCGACAGAATTTCTTGAGATAGAGGCAATAATAGAAAATTCTGATGCTTGAGTAATGTTTCTGTTCACTCCAAAATTTGTAATTGAACCACAAAGATATTGGTAACGCAGAGTTATACTTGCGGTAAAGGTATCATCGGGCCACGGAAGTCTTCTTCCAACACTTGTAGAAACGCCGATGACTTGATAACTTTGGGTAGAGGTAGAAATGATATAGTACGTGTAATAAGCGCCTCCACTTAGAGAGAGAGGTGTACCAAATGCCCAGGGTTCTGTAAATGAAGCACTGAATGTTCTGTAACCGTAGTATTGTCCTAAATCCACTTTAAGTTCGATGATTTGACCGTCGCCGTAAAATCCTTTCCAAGTGAAGAAGTCTCCTGCTGAAAAGTTTTTAAAAGAAAGCCCGATTGATCCCGTAATGCCGAGGCTTGGTCCCCAACCGATTGAAGCATTAAATGTGTCGCTTGATTTTTCAGTTAGTCCGAAAGAAATATCTACTTCTTTTGATTCAATGAGGGGATTAATATTAGGGATTATTTTTTCGGGGTCGAAATAGTTAGTTTGAGCGATTTCTCTAATGCTGCGAATTATGTTTTCACGGCTGAAGACGTCTCCGGGGTACAAATAAATAGCTCGCCTAATAACATGGTCCTTTGTTCGTGTGTTTCCTTCGAAATTAACGTGCCGTATGCGAAAGACATCACCTTCACTGATAAAGAACTTAATGTCTATTGAATCTCCTTCTAATACCTTTTCTTGTGAATCATAACGAAAGGTCATATAACCCCTATCTGAATAAAGCGAGGATATATTAGCTTCCTGTGGATTTGACATTCTTTCGGTAATGAGTTTGGCGTTGTACACATCACCTTTTTTAATGCTGAGTATATCGGATAAAACGTGTGAAGAATAAAGATGGTTGCCTTCCCAAGAAATATTTCTAATGGTGTATTTCGGTCCTTCTTCTAACCAAATATGGATTTCTATTTTTTCATTATCATTGCTAAAGCTGACAGAATCTTTAATAATGCGAATATCTCTGTACCCTCGTTCCTTATAGAAGGATATTAAAATATCTTTGTCTTTATCGAATTGTTCTTTTTTGAATCTGGGTCGTCCGAATATGTTTCGCCACCAATTATTGGTTACGGTTTCGCCAAGGTGCCATTCAAGTTCGGAACCTTGAAAAGCGGTATTTCCATAAAAAAATATTTTTTCGATAACCATTCTTGTTTGCTCGGAAATAACGACTTTCAATTTTACTTGTCCTTCTGTTTGCGTGATTAATTCATAAGTTAATTTAGCGTTAAAGAACCCTTCTAATTCATAGTACTTCAATACATTATTTCTTACGAGTGAGAGGATTTCATCTGAAAGGATCATACCTTCTCTCAATCCGGATTTTTTCCTAACTTCGTCGAGAGAAAGTTCTTTAACACCTGTATATTCAATGGCTACCACAATTGGATTTTCCTCTACGATGAATATTAATTCTATTTTGTCATCATCCAAGTATTTGATATCTACTTGAATATTTTTAAAGAGTTTTTGTTTCCACAATCGTCTCACTATATCGGAAATGGTTTCACTCGGAATTTGCAATGTTTGTCCTGGCTGTAATGAGATTCTTCCTAAGATATTATCTTTAGACATTGTCGTAAGTCCCGAAATAAGAATATCTGCAATCGTATAAGTTTTCTTAGTGATTTGTCCGACATTAGTTTGAGCAAACAGAGAGTAAACCCAAAGCAAAACACATACACCTGTCAAACTTATTTTCGATACATACTTCATAGGATTTAAATAATTTTAAAACAGAGCCTTTGACTTAGATAATTTGATTTTCATTTCAATTTTAATTCTCTGGGTATTCGAGTTGCTCACTTATCATGCCGTAGCGGCGTTCTCTTTGTTGAAATTCACGAATTGCTTCGTTAAAGCAAGTTCGGTTAAAATCGGGCCACAGTACGTCTAACACAATAAGTTCAGTATAAGCAATTTGCCACAATAGAAAATTGCTCACACGAAAGCCACCTCCAGTTCGGATAAGTAGGTCAGGGTCGGGAATGTTTTTCGTTGACAGATTATTTTGGATCATGGTTTCATCAATATCTTCTAGTGTCCACTTCTCTTCGTGTATTCCTTTGATAATTGTTTTAACAGCTTGTGTTATTTCCCATCGGCTTCCATAGTTCAAAGCCAAAACAAGCATCAACCTTGTATTTAATTTTGTTTTTTCGACACATTCGGTGAGTGCCTGTTTTGTATCACTTGGTAGCGTGTTTATATCGCCAATAATTAAAATCCGAACGCCATTTTTTACCAAGTCTTCGGTTTCACGTTTAACGACATCTATTGTCAGGTTCATGATACCGAAAACCTCCTCCTTTGGGCGTTTCCAATTTTCGGTTGAAAATGCGAATAAGGTTAAATAAGATATCCCTAATTCAATTGCAGTCTCAACAACATCCCTAACAATTTTTACTCCTTGATAATGTCCTGCTAATCTCGGTAAGTTCTGTTTTTTTGCCCACCTTCCGTTTCCGTCCATAATAATAGCGACATGGCAGGGTACTTTTTGCTTTTGTTTTTCCACCAGCTTGGGTTTCGGATCTTTCTTCCAAAAAAAAATTTTTCTTTCTTTAGGCATCTATTTTACTTACTTCTCATCCGAAAAACATAACATAGTTAAAATTACTACCCAAGCAGAATAGGGTTCATAATACAACCCTCTACGTTACCATTTACTTAAAACAGAAACCATTAATAAATTTACTAATCCAATCGGGATAAGTTTTCTCCATCCTAAATCCATTAATTGCTTGTATTTAAATCTTGGAACGCTCCAACGCACCCAAATAAACAGAAATATCAATAAAACCGTTTTTAGAAAAAACATGAAAAATTGCAACGCATTCAAAACCCAAATATGGGTGATTAGTGTTTCGTCTAAAAATGGAATTTGATATCCGCCTAAAAAAAGAGTAACCATAACGGCAGAGGATATAATCACGGCAGTATATTCAGAAAGCATAAAGAGTGCGAATTTCATTGCCGAGTATTCGGTGTGATAGCCTCCTACCAATTCTTGTTCAGCTTCTGGTAAATCGAAGGGGGCACGGTTTGTTTCAGCAAAAGCAGAAATTAAAAAAATAACGAAGCCGAAAAAGTTTTGGACGATATTCCAATGCAGTGGATTTGTTGTTTGATGTTTCACTATATCGTGCATACTCATTGAGCCCGAAATAACAACGACACTTACAACCGCCAAACCCATTGCAATTTCATAACTCACCATTTGTGCAGAAGAACGAAGTCCGCCTAAAGACGAATATGTGGAACCCGATGCCCACCCCGAAAGGGTTATTCCATAAACACCTACTGACGTTACGGCTAACACAAACAATACACCGACGGGAACGTCTGCAATTAGAATACTACTCGAAAATGGAATTACGGCAATTGAAGAAAACGCAGCAACCAATGAAATCATTGGGGCTATCGTGTGATAAAATTTATTTGCTTCTTTCGGTTTAATATTTTCTTTAAACAACAACTTCAACAAATCCGCAAAGGGCTGCAATACGCCATGCCACCCGACCCGATTTGGTCCGATTCGCCTTTGTATCGCGGCTGCTATCCAGCGTTCAGCAAGCACAGTATAAGCAACAGTAATTAACAAGCCAACCACTATCGTTACAATCAGCACTATCTTTCCACCTGATGTTGAAAAAAATTCCATGTTATGTAGCTATTATGATATAATTCTTTTCTTTCAAGTACTTTATCATTTTGTGGCAAATCAAATTACAAGCATCAAAAAACTTGTGGATTTAACTTTAAATTCAATTGAATACCCGTTTTACCTATTTTCTTGTAATTCAAATGAGATAGATCGGGAATCTCTGCACAAATTTTTTCAAAAATGTCTCTGGCTGAATTAAAGGATTTCTCTTTTGACAAAGCAGTCAACATCCCACAAAGAATTTCCCATGCAGGCTTTGCATCAATTAAATTTTCTTCACGAACCCATTTATCAAACTTAGTTCCATGAATATCCAACCGGGAGGACACCAGTTCCCACATCAACTCACGATTTTGAAATTTCAAAACCTTAGCTGGACGTGTAAGTTGAATAACCCCATCTACATTAATAAATGAACCAACCATTTCCGCAAAGGTTGCAGCCGGTAAAACGACTTTTGCCATTTGATTTGATTTCAAATTATGGTGCGGCAACACAATATAACTCTCTAAACGTTCCAGCACTTCATAATTCAAAATATTGAGCAAATCATCTTCAACCGCAAGTACGCATTTTATTTTTCCCTTTTGAATATCCTCGGAAAGAGAGAATACAGAAACGACACGATTTGAGGAAAGGTCTACCAATTCTGCTCCCAAACGGTTTGGCGTTGCGTCGGACGAAATAAGTTTGTTATCAAATAAATTATTTCGGTATGTTGCGTAATCAATATTTAACACCCCCAATTTTTCTGCTAATTTTTTCAAGGCATACATAGTTTCTAACGAAGACATTGTTGAGCCAAGAAAAAAAATCTCACTGGGACTATACGATTTAAGAATGGTAGCAGCTTCACAAATTGCTTCCTCCCACGTTCTTTCAACAAACTGATTTACGTTTCTTAATTTTGGTGCGCTTGCTCTGTTTTCATTTATCCATTTATAATTTAACCTATCCTCGTCTGCAATAAAATGCCCATTCACTAAAGGATTAAATCTTGGTGTAAATCTCATCACAAGATTATCACGTACCCACATTGTAATATTTGAGCACTTTCCGTTATTCAATGAAATCGTTTCTGTTCCCGACATTTCCCACACTCGTGATTTAAACCTGTAATCAGCACTTGTCAGTGCGCCCACAGGACAGAGGTCAATTACATTCATTGAATAAGGATTTTCATCTAAACTTTTTCCGGATGCGGGACTTGGATAATTATTCCAACCACGTTGAACAATCTCTAAATCGTGTGTACCGGTATATTCATCAAAAAAACGAACACATCTGGTACAGTTAATACAGCGCTCGGCGTCAAATACAATTTTACTTCCCCATTTTTCTCTCTTCGGTTTGTGTACCTTTTCAAACTCAAATCTTGAGGATTCCGGACCATATTTATAGGTTATTTGTTGTAATGGACATTCACCCGCTTGGTCACAAGTTGGACAATCTAATGGGTGGTTGATTAATATAAATTCTAAAATACCACGCTGAGCATCTTTTACTAATGGAGAGGTAACATGAGTTTTGACCCGCATTTCATCAATAACTTTCGTAGAACATGCTGTGGTTAATTTAGGCATCCACTGAATCACGGGATCTCCTTTTTCATCCAATACGTACTTCTTTGTAACAGGATCAACCTTCGGCATACCGTATTCGACCAAGCACATTCTACAATTTCCCGCCACAGACAAACTTTCATGATAACAGAATCTGGGAATTTCAACTTGCACACCCAACGTCTTAATATGATGCATTGCATAAGTACCTTTATCCAAATCATTTTTTTTTGCATCCGCAACTTGTATAATGGTCTGTCCCTCTACAGCCGAGTAACCCTTTCCGTCAATAAATATCCTAAACATCTTTTATTTGATGGTTATCTTCCTTACTTAATCTTTACCAAAACTTCTGGTCATAAAATCTCGAAATAAATGTTCAATAACTTTCCAAAGATACGTGTTATGGATTAAATAAAATGAGAGTTTCTGCTTTTTGTCTCATCAGACTTAATTTTCTATCGATTTATTATTAACTATTAAGGAGCAAGTTCTGTCGTTTTCCATTTTTTTATTTTCGCTTCGGTCCTTGTTCCTTTGACACTAAATAATCTATACTCCTGTTTACTCCACAATTTTAATTGGTCGGAATAATGTGGGCTGCGAACATGCCCACTATTTCCTCCGGGTATAACAGAAAGAAAACTCCCGTCCTCTGTGGAAAAATCAACAATTCTACGAGAACTTGCACCGAGTATATGAGAAAATAGGATTGTATAGGACGAATCGACGACTTGATATTTATACTCACCGTTATTTGGTGTTACGCTCGTTCCGCCCGTGGAAATACTTTCAAAATCGAAGTATTTTCCTATCGGGCTTCCAGCACGACTAAACGTATGCTGAGCGTTCAGACGATGAACGTCCCCCCAAAGCCATTTTTTGGATTCTCCCAATTTAGTTTTAAGCAAAACAATCGCCTTCTCAAAACTTCTTGAAATAATCTGCTCTCGGGTTTCCTTTTCGCTTGTTAGCACGTTGTCGAACAAAATAAACTTAGAACTGTCCAAAAGCGTTTCATAAATAGCTCGTGTTGGAACGTTTACCGAAAAAAGATAATTTCTAAAAATAGTTTCGCCCAATTCATCTTTGAACGTTTCATTGAGCAGTACATCAAAGAAGACACTATAAATTAAAGCAGGAACAGATTTTTCCTCGAAACCATATTCCCACTTTTTCAACCAATCAAGATTATCCTTATATTTCAGGTTTGCATTTGACTCCAGTATTGGAAGAGCAACCTTCATAATATCACGAACATGTGGAGATGTTACGTCGCTTTGTATTTTCTTAAAATAGGATGCGTTAAAATTAGCGCTATCCTGTAGCATCTCAACGATTCGTTCGGCACGACTCGCTGGCTCCCAATGAGAGGTTAAATAGTATGGATAATGGGTCGGGGCAATTCTATTATTAGCTGAAACAAGAATACCTGAAGCAGGATTATATATTGACGGTAATTCATCAAATGGAACGGACCCATTCCATGCTTCCATATTGTCACTCGCATCTCTAATAAGCACTGTTGGCTTAACCTGTGTGTTCATTCGTTTTGGAACAAGAGCCGCAGCTTGATAACCAATGTTACCTTCTTTGTCCGCATACACAAAATTCAAACCAGGTGCGCCGATTGTTTGAAGTGCTTGTCTAAAATCACTCCATGAACCTGCTTTGGCTAATTGGTAAAAAGTTGAAACCTCATTGCTTTTCTCATATCCTGTCCACATCATTCCAATTGTTGCATTTTGTAAAACACTCGACTTCTCATTTTTTGTTCCTCTATAAATTTCCTCTGAAATAAGAACACCATTGGGGATAGTATGAACCAGCATCGTAAAGGGCTCATTTTTTCCCTTGATGTGGATCGACTCTTGAATCTGCTTATAGCCAGAAACTTGCGTAAAATCTTGAAGGTTCCTCCACTTAAAGAAGTCACAATCATCTAACATAATATTGGTTATTCCCCACGCGATGTTATCGTTTTTGCCCAAAACAATTAGCGGAGCGCCAGGTAGTGATTCACCTGCAACGTTTATATTTTCTTTACTACACATAAGCTGCATATCCATCCATTGTGTAGGAACAGAGAATTGAAGATGTGGATCATTCGCCAAAATCGCTTTTCCTGAAACTGTTTTTTTTCCTGAAACAGCCCATGCGTTGCTCCCAAAATGAGACGCTTCACCCCAACCGTTGATTTTACGACACATCCTATCTGCATTCATAAACGCTTTTAAAATCTCAATTTCGAATTCAAGGGCGGACTTATTCAAATACTCTCCAACCCCCAAATTTTGCTTTTTAATTTGCTTTGACCGATCTTTTCCTTTTACAGCAGTTGCCTGCATGTTCCAAAATACACTATCCACGACAATAGGCTTTCCTAATGGATAGTCAGGGAAAAAAAGTTTAGCTTTTTCATAACCAAGCTTCATATTAATCTCGGACATCGTTATATCAATGTGCCATGACAAATTAAGAACCCACGCCATGAGTTTTACCATTCCAATTGAATGTTGCGGCTTCCAATCCTCTGGCTCATATTGCAATGCTGTAAACTCTATGGGCATCGGCACTTTACCGTCTCGCACTAAGCGAAGGTATGCGTTTACCCCTTTTGCATATGATTCTAAAATCAAACGACTTGTTCTATCCTTTTCCACATACTTCCAAACATTTTCGGCAGTCCTATAAAAACCAATATTTCTTGAAAATTTATCAATAGACAAAGTTGCTTCTCCCATAACCCTACTCAAACTACCTTCGCATATTCGTCTGCTAAAATCCATTTGCCACATTCGTTCCCGTGCGTGCGCAAAACCTTGAGCATAGCATATATCCTCGAGACTTTCTGCTTCAATATGCGGAGATGCAAATTCATCATAATGTATGTAAACAGGATTTTTCACATTCTGGTCAGAAAATACTACATCGTATTGAGGCACTGAATTTTCAAGCATAACATAAAATGCAACACCTATAAATGTAAACAACATAAGCAACGAAGCAATGAACACTTTCAAAATCAAGAATAAACGGGTTTTCATATTCTTTTATAATAGTATTAAATTTTATCCTATTTTAGACCATTCTAATAACAAAACCAACAAACGCCCGACAAAAATAATGTATAACAGACATATATGCTCACTCTTGTACATACCTTTCGTAAAGATATTTTAAATATTTACTCGGTTTGTTTTCACCGCAAAAAGAACACATTTGCGTGTGTCGGCAGCCTTCCCGTTATTTTTGTTTGTGACGCTGAAACATTAAGTTACAAAATATATCAAGTTCATGATACGGGTCCTCTATATTCCGTTCTTTTTTTTGAGAATCATTTAGTTACAACAGGTGAAAATGGCAATGTTTATATTTTTGACCATTCATTCCGTCTAGAAACAACCCTACGTCCGTTTACTCCTTCTATTCCCAATTTCTCTCTAAGTGCAAGTCCTAATAATAAGACACTTTTAGTCGGTACCAAAAATGGTTTCATTTGCCATTATGAAATCGGAACATGGAGGGAGTTAAACAAAATTAAAGCACATGAAGCGAGTGTTAGGACAATAAAGTACTTACGAAGCGGAAATGTTTTTGCTACAGGTGGCAGCGATCGTATGGTTTATTTTTTTGATGCGTTAAATGAAAACAAACTTTTCGAAATTACGGGTCATGGAGGGTCTGTTTTTTCTGTTGATTTTTCTTCAAATGAAGCATTGTTTGCGACAGGAGGACAGGATGCACGCATTCGGCTATGGAATGTCCAAAATCATGGAAACCTTATACAGCCTCGTGTCAAATTGCTGATGCATTCATTTGCTGTTAAATCATTATGCTTTTTAAACCGAAAAAATGCTTTACTTAGTGTAAGTCAAGACAAAACCATCAAACAATTAAACATTGAAACGTCTGAAATTAGTACCTTAGCATCGGTAAAGCAGTTGCACCATCATTCATTTACAATTAATTCCATCTCGTTATCTATCGACGAATCTTATGCTGTAACAGGTAGCGATGATAAATCTATTAAACTTTGGAAAATTGAATAAGCCAAAACGTTTTTTTTACCAAACCTTTATTAAATCTTTTTTTCGCGCACTCAAATTAATTTGGAGTGTTTTTTTTTCTATATTTATTGTGTTCTTTAAATTTCTAAAGAAATTACCTGCGTACATCCAAAAGTTCCCGTTTTACGTCCGACTTTTAAAACGAACTATCCAAAAATTCATAAAAGATGACTGCATTGGATACTCGGCGCAATTAGCGTTTAATCTCGTATTGTCCCTTTTTCCGATTATTCTCTTAATGGTAGCTTCTTTAAGTTTTGTTCAGTCAAAGTCAACAATTACTAAACTTTCTGATTTGATCGGAGAAGTGCTTCCAAGCGATATTGAAAGTCCAATTTCTACTGCAATAGAGAGTGCTGCAAAAAACACTGATAAAATGAAAAAAAAGGGGGATTTTGGTACGCTCGCTTTTAGCTTAGTTACGTCGCTTATTTCAGCAACAACATGCTTTCTTACCGTCATGAAAGCAATGCAGCGCATATACGGTGTGAACTCCAAACTCACTTTTTTCCAAAAATACAAAATTGCTTTTGAATTAATTATCATCGTAGGCATTGCTTTTTTTCTCATTCTCAATCTTTTAGTCGCGAGCCAAAAAATAGAAAATTTTCTTTTTAATATATTTAAATGGCACGCCATAAAATCTGTTTTTAACATGCTTAAATATCCCATTGCCATTCTTACTATTATTCTTTCAACAACGCTTATCTATAAATTATCCATCAGAATAGGACAAAAATTAGAGTACATTTTACCCGGTGCTATCACAGTGGCTATTCTTTGGGTTCCCATAACACTTTGGTTTGGAGATTACATGCAAAACCAGTTATATGGAAATGTATACAAAACACTTGGAAAGCTTATTGTTATTCCTTTATGGATGTATCTAAACTCTGTCATTTTCTTTATTGGGGCGGAACTTAATTCCATTCTTTACAAACCATCTGGAAAAGTAAAATCCGAACCTTTTTTTAGCAAACTTTATAGATTTGTTCAAAACCTAACTCATAAATGATCCGTGTTAGCGATGTTTATTATAATGTTTGCCATTTCATCGTTATTTCTTTATGATGTTACAGTTTCTATTGCCCCTCCCAAAACGTCCTATTCACCCACAGATTCCTCTATAAATGGCATCAGTGACGCACTTAGTACTGCAAGAAAGTACTTATTAATGAACAAACCAAAGGAAGCTCTTAAAATTACAGAACTGATTAGCACTGAGCTCGGTTCAAAATTTACCACCGTTCCTAAACCGATACTGGTTGATTTCTATTTAACAACAGGCTCTGTCTACCTCGCGCTTGGTAAACAAGCCACGGCTATCTTGGAATTAAAAAAAGGGGAGCAACTCGACCCCAATAACCTTCATATTCTCACAAAATTGGGCTATGCTTATGAAGCAGCATTTGATCAACTAAATGCAAAAAAATACTTTGAAAAAAGTATCAACATTAATCCATCAAACCATGCCATTTACATACGACTAAGCGTCATTTCTATTAAAGAAAAAAAATTTCAAGATTCCTATTACTTTCTTAACAAAGCTATCAATCAACTCAATCTCCTCATTAAGCAACACCCAGATTCTACGCAACTCATATATGAATTAGGCATTGGTTATATTATGATGGGAGAATGGACGGAAGCAGAAAAAAAAATTAACATGCTACAAAGACAAGACCCTTTGCTTGCAAAGCAACTAGAAGAAATTTCTAACCGTTCTCAACTTCAAATGCGAAAAGACATTAGAGATGTTGAAACAAATATGTCCAGAAAGCCCAACGACCTGAACATACAAAAGACACTTGCCACCATGTACTTTTACATTAAAGAGTATGATAAAGCACTAAAACTGCTCAAAAGAATAATACTCAAAGAGCCTAACAGCCCTGAAATTCATTCGAGAATCGCGATCATTTACTTTCAAAAAAATGACTACCTACGTGCTACAGAACATCTCATTGTTGCAGCCAAATATGTTGAATCTCCCTCCTCCCTTGCTATTACGGTTTTTTCTAACTTAGGTCGTGCCAATATCTTTTTGAATAATTTTAAGGATGCTCTCCTTTTCTTTCGCAAAGCAGTAGACATTGCGTCTCAACTTACAGATCCACCTGTCCTCGAAGTTGCTTATGCGAGATATGGAATCGGTATTGCTATGTTAAGAATAGAACAAAATATTGAATTAAATTTTGTCGCTCAACCTTCAAGCTACAACTATTATTACTTTCAAAATCTAAACAAAAATATATTTCTTCAAACGCCTTACGAGATACGAATAAATAAAATCATCAGTGAATTTAAGAAAGTTATTGAAGATAAACCCGATTTAGTGGAGGCACATTATGCATTAGGCGTTACTTACAAATCAAACCAGCAGTTATCTCTTGCGATTTCTTCATTTCAAGAAGCCATTCGTTACAAACCCAACTATCCCGAAGCACTTATTGGATTAGCTTTTACATACGTTTCCCTTAACCAAACCGAACTTGCTATCAAAAACCTAAAAAAAGCATCTGTCCTTCTTGATACCAATATTGAAATTAAAATGACTTTGGCTCAACTTTACACAAAAACTTCCCAATTTGAACTTGCTACTGAAACATATGAAGACATTCTTAAACAAAATAGTAAATACAAAACAGCGCTTTTTTCTGTAGGTGAACTTTATGCAACAACAGGCAACTGGAAAAAAGCAAGACAAACTCTATTGCAACTCAAATCAATTGATATTGAACTATCGAACAGGCTAAGCAATCATATCCAAAAAAAACGTAGTGGTCTCTAACTCGAAACGAATCATAAATATTTTTATATTATTATTAAATCATTCATTAAATTTGCAACCTTAGAAATCAAAGAAATAAACATGAACATTGTAACAATCTCGAATCAGCAGTACATTGTCTCCAAAGGAGATAAGTTGTTTATTCCAAAGCAAGCCGCAACAATAGGAGATTCAATTTCCCTCCGTGTATTAATGTCCGTCAACGGAGATGAAAATTTCATTCCTAATCTTGAAACTCATGTTCAAGCTAAAGTTTTAGCACATGTTAAAGGTGAAAAAATTATAGTTTTCAAAAAGAAAAGACGCAAACGATATAGAAGAACGAAAGGTCATCGTCAGCAATTCACTCAAATTGAAATTGTCAGTTAATCTATAAATTATGGCACATAAAAAAGGCGCTGGATCTACTAAGAACGGCAGAGATAGTAATCCAAAGTATTTAGGCATAAAAGCCTACGCAGGTCAGGTTGTACCCGCAGGCTCTATTATAGTCAGACAAAGAGGAACTGCATTATTACCAGGGAAAAACACAGGTCTTGGGAGAGATCATACTATTTTTGCTCTCAAAGGGGGAACCGTTCACTTCAGAACAGCAAAGAATAACAAAAAGTCCGTGAGTATACTTTAGGGTAGTTAGATGTTATTTCAATTGCCTGTTTGCATCATTTTCCATAATGTCAATTGATTTAAAGAAAATACGAACAGCATCTTTACCTTTTAGTTCTGGCATTTTTACGTTCAGTTTATTTCCTTTTAAATGCAAAACTTCCAGCATTGTCAGATTGCCCAGACTCCGAGGAATAGTGCCGCTTAACTTATTACCGTTCAAATCCATCCACTCTAACATTGTCAAGTTACCTAAACTGTTGGGAATACTACCGCTTAAATCATTTCCGCTCAAATCCAACCTCTTTAAATTTGAAAGATTACCCAAACTACCTGGAATAGTACCCCTCAGTTTATTACCTCCCAAATCCAACTTTTCTAATTCTGTCAAATCCCCTAAACTGCTTGGAATAGTACCCCTTAGTTTGTTGTCGCTTAAATCTAACCGTGTTACTTGTCCTACAACATCTACACCCACTCCAAACCACTCATTGAGTGGCTTATCATTAAGCCAGTTAGTATTATTCGCCCATTCCGGTCCATTAGTAGCATGATAGAACTCCTCGAGTATTTCTCGATTTGAAGCATGCTTTGTCATTGCACTTACAACAGGACTTAAATCCGAACAACCACCGGCATTACACGCTTTAATGGCGTAACGATGAACTGATTTTTCCATAAGCCCCCTATGCAGATAACTCGTTCTTGTAATATTATCCGCTATTTGTATACCGTTATCGAAGAGAACATACTTTGTCGCTCCAAGGGCTTCATCCCAAGTAAGATCTATCTGTGAACGATTGTATGCTGTTGCGGTAAGGTTATTGGGTGCCTTAAATATAAATGGAATGGATCCTGTGAATTGATTACCCCACAAATCCAACCACTCCAATTTCGTTAAATTATTCAAACTACTCGGAACATCGCCGCTTAACTTATTACCGTTCAAGTCCAAAGCTCTTAGATTAAGCAGTTTGCCTAAACTGCTTGGAACCTCTCCGATTAACTTGTTACTACTCAAACCCAGCCATTCTAACTTTGTCAAGTCACCCAAACTGCGCGGTATCTCTCCACTTAGTTGATTTCCCCACAAATCCAGCCATTCTAATTTTATCAAATTTCCCAAACTACGTGGAATCTCTCCTGTAAATCCATTATCGCTTAAATCCAATTCTACTAAATTTACCAAATTGCCCAAACTACCAGGAATCTCTCCACTAATTTCATTTCCCCACAAAATCAATATAGCTAACCCTTTCAAATTACCCAAAACGTCAGGAATATATCCACTTAGCTTGTTCTCTCCCAGTTGCAAATTAATTACTCTACCGTCAACGTCTGTAGCTACACCATACCATTCATTCAACGGCTTATTGCTAAGCCAATTGGTATTATTTTTCCACTCTGCACCGTTAGTGGCGTCATAAAATTCCTCCAAAATTTTCCTCTCAAATGAATCATTCATTGGCTTGCCCGAATCCACTTTCTTTTTGGCATGCAACACGAAGCCGTTCATTAACCACAAGACGATAGTAAAACTAAGAACCGCCTTTAACGTCAAAGCACCGTTCAATTCAAAAAAATTCTTACGCATCATTTTTCAATAGCGAATTTGTTTAAAACAAAAACGTTGAATTTTCGAAACCACATACTTTCATCTGTAATTCTTAAAATTTTAGTACATTCTAAAAAACTACTCTAACATGATACCAAACCAATTGACTCTGCCCAATTATTTCATTATAACATAACTTCACTAAAAAAACTCTTGCAAAAATGTCAAACATTCTTTTACGTCCGCACGAACAGCATCCGCCCAAATTAGCCATGCTCGCATTTGATTGAGTACCAGTCAAATTCAGCCATTCTATTAAAGTATTTAAAACTTCGCACATCTTAAAATGCAGAAAACGGTGCCGAACTTTACTTACACTTCTCAGTGAGGGTCTCAACTACCACGTACCTAGCAATAAAGAGATTTGAAAAAAGCACTACGCACGGTCTGCTACACATTTTACGATACGTGGAGGTACTAAAATTTACGGTTTAACAAACTCGTCAGACAAAACTTCGAGCCATAGAAACGTGCCATTTGTATTAATGTAACCCATTAGTCCTTTGGTGGTAACCTCTGCGACACCATCTTGAAACTCTTTTGCATCATCAAATAAGGGCGCTATAACCAAATCGCCCTCATGGTTCACATAGCCCCATTTACCTATAACATCATCGCCCACAAAAACAGGTGCTAAATTATTTTCAAAATCTTTTACTCTGTTATACTGAGGTGGAATTTTAACATAGCCTAATTGGTTCATATATCCCCAATGTTTACTTTGGCGAATTCTGAAAAATCCATTAACTAATTCAGAAATAGCGTCGTATTGTGGTGAAACAACAAATGATCCCGATTTGTTTATCACGCCAAATCTGTCACCCAAGGTAACGGGAGCCAATCCATTTCTAAAACTCCCGGCATATTCAAATAGAGGTTGGATAGCAATATTCCCCAACTTATCTATGTAACCATAAGTATTAAATACCTTTACGGGTGCTAAACCGTCTGAAAACTTGCCCGCCCATTCATATTTATACGGGATAATCATAACTCCGGTTTGGTCACGGTAGCCCCAGCGTCCACCATCCTCCACCCTTTGTAAGCCCTCTGTAAATTCATCTGTTTTTGTTAAACTGTTGTTCACTACGTTTCCGTCTTTATTAATCAACACGGCAGTTCTACCTGAACCATAGCTTACCAGCGCTCTTCCATTTTCAAAATCATACGCCATTGAATACATTGGCATGATAACTTCCGTACCTGTATGATCAATAAAACCCCAGCATCCTTCTAATTTTACGCGAGCCATTCCTTCGCGAAAATGCCCCACGTCCTCATAGATGTAATCTACGACGAACACGCCGTCGCCATTCATAAATCCCCATTTCTTTCCATCCTTAATGGGATAAAGCACGCCCTGTGCCTGTAATTGAAATGAGTACGTCATAGCATAGCACATAAAACAACATAATGCAAACAAATTATATTTTTTCATACTAAACACTATTTTAAAATTCCTGATATTTTTCTCGCTTAATATTAGCACCTAACGCCAATAATTTTTTTTCCATTCTTTCATAGCCACGGTCTACATGATATACCCTAAGCACTTCGGTTTTTCCTGACGCAACTAATCCGGCAATCACAAGACATGCGGATGCCCGTAAATCTGTCGACATCACACTTGCCCCTTTCAATTTTTTTTTTCCTTTTACAATAGCTGAATTTTTATTCATCGTAATCTCTGCACCCAGACGGTTTAATTCAGGGATGTGTTTAAATCGTTCTAAATAAACGGTGTCCTTAATAACCGACACGCCACGACTTTGCGTCATCAATGCAGTCCACTGTGCTTGCATGTCAGTTGGAAAATTCGGATAAGGTTTTGCCACAACATTTACAGGAAACAATTCATTAGAACTTTCCAGTCTAATTAAATTCGGAAGTACAGACATTGTACATCCTGCCTGTTTAAAATTTTTTATCACTGCTTTTAGTTCCGCAATGTTCACATTTGTTAAACTCACTTTTCCTCCCGTTATTGCTGTAGCTGCTAAAAGTGTTGCCGCTTCTATGCGATCTGACGTATTCGTTTCTTCTACTCCAACCAACTCATGAACACCTTCAACTTCAATTTCTGCAGATCCGCCTTTTCTTGTAGACTTAATCTTTGCACCCATTTTTATGAGCATGTTTATCAGAGTTGAAATTTCGGGCTCTAATGCGGCTCCTTTTATTAAACTTCCACCTTTTGCCAGCACTGCAGCCATTAACATATTTCCTGTGGCTCCGACTGATATTTGTTTAAGTTCAAACTTTCCGCCATTTAATCTGCCTCCTTTTTTTGCTCGTGCTAAAATATATCCTTCCTCTATTTCAATAGACGCGCCCAAACTTTTCATTGCTTCTAAATGCAAGTCAATAGGTCTCGGACCAAATGCGCAACCCCCGGGAAAAGAAATCTTAGCCTCACCGAACCGTCCCAATAATGGGCCCAAGATATAAATTGAAGCTCGCATTTTTTTTACAATATCGTAAGGCGCTTCTAATTTAGTAATATTTTGTGCGTCTAACTTTAATCTATTTGCATTTATTTCAAATTCAGTTTTAACCCCCAAACTCCCCATTGCTTCAATCATAGTGTGTGTATCACGCAAATTAGGAATCCTGTTAAGCACGGTTACACCACTACCACAAACTAATGACGCAGCCATTAAAGCAAGACCTGCATTTTTTGAGCCGCTTACCTCCACAGTACCTGACAAACGATGCCCGCCTTCAATCACGAATTTTTCCACTGACCAAACTATTTATTAACCTAATTGCTTTTTCAAACGCAATCCGTCTATGACTCAATTTATTTTTTTCTTCCAACGACATTTCAGCAAACGATCTTCCCTCCCCTTGATTTAGCATACATGAATTAGATATATCAAATGAAGCAGGAATAAAAATAGGGTCATAACCAAAATTTTTTTCACCTCGTGCATACTCTGCAATGTTTCCTTTCACAATGCCTTCTGTCGTTGTTTCAAAATACCCATTTATTCCTGCTTTACTTTTCATATAACCAACCAATCCCACAACCGTTCTAAATCTAGCTTTTCTGTTTTTTGAACCCCCCATTTTTTTAAGAACTGTCTTTATATTCGCTTGCGAATTATGACTTAATGTAGGATCACCCTCAACCTCCATTGCATAGCGAGCGGACATGACACCAGGTGCCAAAGATAAAGCCTCAATTTCTAATCCTGAATCATCTGAAAACACAATCACATCTTTTTCCTCTGAATGACAGTGATAGAACATAGTGCGAGCTTTTTTTATTGCATTTCCTTCAAGTGTTAATTCGGTCTCTTCGATATCAGGCATCAAAGAATTTGTTTCTTTCGCCAGTGCTATTCCATGTTGATTAAATATTGCTTGAACTTCTTTCCATTTTCCTACATTCTTTGACGCAAAATAAAAATCCATATTAATTAAGTAACCTTTTCATATCCAATATAGCACGTTCAAAACCTACAATCATTGACCTCACCACGATAGCATGTCCAATGCTCACTTCTTCTATGTGATCAACATCGCGAATTAAGCTTGCATTAAAATAATTCAACCCGTGACCTGCAACAACCCCAAGTCCTGATTCCCGTCCGTACAAAGCAACTTCTTTTATCTGCTTTAGCTCTACTTTTTGCTTATGTGAATATAACTTGCACGCTGAAAACCCTCCCGTATGCAATTCAACAAAATCGAACCCATGTGATACTGCTTTTTCTACTTCATTTTTTTCCACATTAATGAACGCACTCACTGTAATTCCTGCCTCTTTCAATCTTAAAATCTTTGACGAAAAATCTT
The DNA here is from genome assembly GCA_016746295.1 of Potamilus streckersoni. Lineage (NCBI taxonomy): Eukaryota > Metazoa > Mollusca > Bivalvia > Unionida > Unionidae > Potamilus > Potamilus streckersoni. The sequence continues at coordinate 1,076,131 of JAEAOA010001427.1, read as the reverse complement.
TGACAGAACCGAACACCAACCCTCCCTCCGTTGTTAGTTCTTCTCTTTTTTCTGGAACGAAGGTAACACTATCGGGCATGACCTTGAGTGCAATATTATACATTTCATCAGTTGCCGCCACTTCTAAATTCAGACGTGTTTGAACAATTTGCCGCAAAGTAAATACATCAGCATCTTTAATGTGTCGCCTATCTTCTCTAAGATGACACACTATTCCGTCTACACCAAATTGCTCAGCTAATTGAACAACATGAACTAAATTAGGCTGGTTCTCACCTCGTACATTTCTAATTGTTGCGAAATGGTCGATATTTACAGCTAATCTCATAATAAACAAAATTTTCTTTTTAAACTAATGTATCCAATTCACTTTCGGACGAAACAAGAACCTCTCTCGGTTTGCTTCCATCGGGAGGCCCAACTATTCCTGACTTTTCCAATTGATCCATTATTCTTGCGGCTCTTCCGAAACCTAATTTCAAGCGCCTTTGTAATAACGACACGCTCCCCTGCTGATGTTTTATAACCAAACACGCAGCCTCACGAAACATTTCATCTCTATCTTCTGCGAAAGCAAAATCGGATTTTCCTGCATTACTTCCCATATTTCTTATATCAGGATATGGTAATTCATATACATCATGTTCAGGTTGTTTTGAAATATATTCTGTTACTCGTTCAACTTCATCTGTTGAAATGTAGGCATTCTGAATTCGTACTGGCTTTGCTTGTGCAGGAGAAAGATATAATAAATCGCCATTCCCTAACAACTGATCGGCTCCTGTAGTATCCAAAATGGTTCGCGAATCAATATTACTTGCCACCTGATAAGCAATACGTGCAGGAAAATTAGCCTTAATGACACCTGTTATCACGTTCACAGACGGACGCTGCGTTGCAACAACAAGATGAATTCCGACTGCTCTTGCCAATTGCGCCAGACGTGCTATCGGCTCTTCTACTTCTCTACCCGCTGTAAGCATCATATCCGCTAACTCGTCAATAACCACAACGATATACGGCATTCGTTCGTATTTAAACTTTTCATTATAGCTCTGAATATTTCTTACTCGCTTTTCTTCAAGCCGTATGTAACGCTCGTCCATCTCCTTTTCAATTGATTTCAGGGCATAAACTGCTTTTGAAGTGTCTGTAATAATTTGTTCCTCCAACTCCTTGTACCTCACCAAAAAATGTAACTTCAACTTATCGTAAGGAAATAATTCCACCCGCTTTGGATCTATTAACATGAGTTTTACATCACTTGGCTTACAGTGAAATAACAAACTTGCAATAATTGTGTTAATTCCCACCGATTTTCCCGACCCTGTAGCACCTGCGACCAGAAGATGCGGCATCTTCGTTAAATCATCCACATAAACTTCATTTCCTATGGTTTTCCCTAAAACGACAGGAAGCTCAAACTTAGTATTTTGAAACTTTTCGGCTTCAAGCACTGTTTTAATTTTAACTATTTTCGAAACGGGATTAGGAATTTCGATTCCAACCGCATTTTTCCCTGGAATAGGAGCTAAAATTCTAATGCCCCTCGCCGCCATTGCCATCGCCAAATCATCTTGTAAAGCAACAATTTTACTCACTTTAACATGCGGTGCAACCTCTAATTCAAAAAGTGTTACGCGGGGGCCCCACAGTTTCCTCGGTTCGTACAACCTCAATATTGTAAATACGTAATTTCTCTAATAGTTTTCTCTTATTCTCATTAATTGCACTTTGCTGCTCTTTCGTCATCTGAAGCGATTCAAAATCTACATTATCAAGAATATTCATTTTCACAGACGGTCTAACGTATTTTCCCAAGAGGTTCAAAACGCCCTTCTTTATATCGGTTGAAATACTTTCAACTGCTTTTCGCATATCCCCTTTTTGTCCGAAACTGTGTTCGTCCCCTTCCACAATGTTTCGCCTCATACCATGGAAAGAAATTTCCTTCCGTGTATTCTTCATTATATCTAACCTTTGAGTATCACTTCTTTCACTGCCCGTAATTCGTAATAAACGTTTAGTACCTCGTGCTAATCCGTAAAACCGCTTCATTTTCTCAAGTGCAAAACTGCCATTTTCCACTTTGTTCCTTTCATTTGCAGACAAGTTTTTTTCAAAACTATCAGTGTGCACGCCTTTCGTCTCAAACCTATTTTGGTGGATTATTGAAGCTTGCTTTTCTATGCTCAACGTTGAAATTCGCCCCCCAAATTTGGCTAAATTTACTTCGAAAGACGGCTTGTATTTGCTTAGACGGAACGGGTGTTGATTCAATTTTTTATTCTCTTCAATTTCATTTGGCGTTTCAAAAGTAGTGCTTGCAATGGTTGTACTTTGATTATGATCATCCTTAACTTTCACAGAATCATTTTCCTTATTCACGGCCGACCTGCCCTCTTCCTGTAATTTTACACCCAACGAAGCACCTTCTTTATTAGTTTTTTCAAAGTTCGCTGTATCATCAACACTCCCACCCCTGAATAGCCTCCCAAAACTTACTTTCCACTGTTTTTTTTCTATTTGCTTTTTAAATAATCTCACAGTCTCAACTCCGAGCAGAATAAAAACTATAATAAATGCTCCCCATTTTCCAATGTTCACTTTCAGAGTATTTGCAAGAAACGAGCCCACTTGCCCCGACATCAAAAAAGCAAATTCGGATTCAAATAATCCAAATAACGTAGAAATTAAAACTGCAAGAATAACTGAATTCAGCAACAAAAAACTCGCTCGTACATAACCCCGTTCTCGCACCATAGAAAAACCATAAAAAGCAGATGATAAGGTGACTAACATGGATGTATATCCGAACATGGATGACACAAACAAACCAGAAATCTTTGCTCCTAAAAATCCAAATACATTTTGAACACGCATTCTTGCTAAAAGACCCGTTTCAGTAAACATTTCAAAAATCGAAACATTCTCTATCACAGAATCATCTTCAACCTGATAGGCAACAATACATAACGTAAAGAAAAAAGATAAAGTAAAAAAAGCAAGCCAAAAACTTCGCTTTTTTAATTTCCGTTCAGTATAAGTTTCTTCAAATGGAGGCATGGAGGATGTAATAAAATTCTATGTATGCTCTGTATCTATTCCAAAATCGTTTTAATCAACGCGTTTGAACTTTTTTGTAATAAGTTTTTCCAGTCTAATTGCACCATCCTGAAAAACGGGCACCGCGAACATTGTATCCACTTTGGCACAAAAATCAACATCCATCTGCATACCCTTTGAAATAAGTTGTCTGCCTGATTCTGAATTAACAAGGCCTGCTTCATAAGCACCCCTGAACTTTTCGTAGTACACACGAGCTACATTTGCGGCGTCCCCAAGAATAAAGTTCTCAAACGTGTTTCTTTCAGTAACTAATTTATCAACAAGCAAGCCGGCACACAAAAAATCCTCTGACGCAAACATCCCGTTTTTCCCTGAACACACAATATATACCTTCTTTTCTCTGTAATCCGACTTGAGTAAATGTTCCCGAATCGCACTCACATTGTTAAAACAAACCAAACAAACATTTCCCAGCAAGCTCGCTTTCTTAATTGTTAATGTTCCATTGGTTGTTAAAAGCAGTACTGTCTTATTCGAAACCGTCGCTCCTGCATAACTTTGAGGAGAATTTCCCAATGCAAGCTCGGGCACTTTCGCATAGTCTTTTTCTCCGCCTGTTACATACGTTCCCTCAGCATAACCTGCTTTTAACAAGTTCAATTCTTCTAAGGTATCACATGGAACAACCTCTTTTGCCCCATTCATTAATGCTGCGGTAATAGTTGTTGTTGCTCTTAACACATCTACAATAACAAAATAACTATTTCTCAAATCCGCGCTGATATGGTCTAACTCAAAACATGTTGTTAAAACATCTACCCTCATATTCTCTTTATTAATTCCAGCATTCTACAATTCTACTTAAAACCTTATTGCATACTATCGCTTACCATTTTCCGACGTAAAGTAAGACTTATCAGGACCAACCTCCTCCTGAATATTATTCTCATAGAACATTTTTGACAAAAGGTGGCTCCACTAACCTCATTTTAACACTTTGCGACCGAACCAGACCTCGCAATTCACTCGATTCTTTCTCTGTTGAAATTAGTGCTGTTCCAATTGGCTTTTCCAATGTCGGAGAATAACCTCCACTGCAAACCGCTCCGACACATTCCCATTCATTGTCAGCATAACGATCCCTATTAATACACATCAACCCTTCCACAATTGCACCCTGACGTAATACGACTTTCTCTGAATCAATAACAAAGCCGACCAACCGTCGCTTTTGTTTCAAGCACGCTTCCAATGAAGACTTACCCACAAATTCTTTGTTCATCTTAACCACCCAATGTAAGTTCGCCTCAAACGGATTAACGTCTTCTCTAAGTTCATGTCCATACAAAGCATAACCCATCTCAAGACGAAGCGTATCACGCGCACCCAATCCAACTGGTGCCAACCCCATATCTTTTCCTACTTCCAACAAATGGTTCCACACTAAATGAGCATGTTCATTTTCAAAACAAAGTTCAAATCCATCTTCGCCCGTATAGCCCGTTCTTGCAAGCATTAAGTTAACACCCCGCACATTTCCAAATTGAAATGTAAATCGCATCATCTTTTCGAAATCATTTACTGTACGAACTTCATTAAAAAAGGCATCTCCACAAAAACTTTTAACAATTTCTAACGCGTTTGGACCCTGCACGGCAAACAAACCCAACTTTTCAGAAACATTTTTAATTGTAACATCACACTCCCATTGCTGCATATATGCCTGCAAACGCGACACGTCCTTCTCAATATTCGAAGCATTGACAATTGCCATATACAGACTTCCTGACTTCATACAGTATAAAATCAAATCATCAACCACACCTCCCTCATCATTCAGCATGAGTGTATACTGCGCATCACCTGTCTTCAATTTCAACACATTATTTGTGAAAGCACGTTCTAAAAAAGCTATAACATCATGTCCTGAAAACTCAATCTCACCCATATGCGACACATCAAATAAACCAGCTTGCTCTCTTACCGCCCGATGCTCTGCTAAAACACCTGAATACTGAACGGGCATCAAATACCCTGCAAACTCTACAAATTTTGCACCCAATGACTGATGGACTTCATGAAGCAACAACTTTTTACTCACTGCTTTTACTTTTTATTCGTGTTCGTCTCATTCTGATCCCCCGAAACATCATTTCTTTCACTCTTTTGTTTTCGTTCCGCACGCATTGCTGCCTCAAACTCATCCTTGACATCCTGCTGCGCATTCCTAAACTCACTAATACTCCGACCCAAACCTCTTGCCAATTCAGGTAATTTCTTTGCCCCAAAGAGCAACAGTACAATAATTAAAATGACAAGCAATTCTTGACCGCCCAAACCCATAAAACCTAATATATTCATTTCCATTCTTATTAAATAGTTAAACCCCTAAACTACAACCCACATACTCTAAAGACATATTCACAAAATTAAAGCCCTCACGGTAAATAACATAAATAATTATTCACCCGCTCTCGGTTTCGTACCTCCTATCCCATTCTGATTAAATTCGCAGAGATGACTAATCTTACACAAATCACACATAGGAACTCTTGCTTTACACACGTACCGCCCATGTAAAATCAAATAATGATGAAACTCTTTCACAAGGGATGTCGGAACAACCTCAATAAGCTCCTTCTCAACAGCCAACGGCGTTCTACCTTTCGACAACCCTATTCTCCGCGAAACCCGAAACACATGCGTATCCACAGCCATCACAGGCTTCCCAAAACACTGACTCATCACCACGTGTGCTGTCTTCCTACCAATCCCAGGTAACATCACCAACTCTTCTAACGTCTCGGGAACTACCCCTCCAAACTTATTCAATAACTCGCTACAAATACCAACAATGTTCTTTGCCTTATTGTTGAAAAAATTTATTGAAGATATATATCCTTTCACCTCCTCAACAGACAACGTTCCCATTAATTGCACACTCGGATAATCACGAAAAAATACCTTCGTAACTATATTCACCCTTTTATCTGTACATTGTGCCGCTAACATAGTCGCAATAAGCATTTGAAACGGAGAATCTGCCACCAACTCACTCTTAGGTGAAGGATACGCCTTCCCAAAAACATCTGCAATTATCTTTACTCTCTTATCCATTCTCATTACCCTCTTGAACGCATTTTATAGAAAAACTAATCAAGCCACGACCTACTTTATGAATCGCATTCTCCCCCACTAACGTCTTATGAATACTATGCAGAACACCATTTACAAATGTCGCGCTTTGGTCTGTTGAATACTTCTTTACAATTTCAATCGCTTCATTCATGCTTACCTTAATAGGTATTTCATCGTGTTTCAAAAATTCAGATACCGCCATCGCAATCACAATGCGGTCGATGATACTCACACGTTCAAAATCCCAATGCAGAGCATGCTGTTTAATAAGCGACTCTGCTTGCTCTAATACTTCTCCGTAACGCTCAATATACCGAAACACAAAATTCTTGTACTCCATATTTTCCTTCCACGCATCAGGCAAAAGAACCTCACATATCTTTTTAACACTTTCACCCTTTTCTTCTTTTCGTAAATCGTACGCATATAAAACCTGCATCACAAACTCTCGACACACCCTACGATTTACTTTTCCTGGTTTTATTGCACTCGTTTCCCTTTTTCTTTCCATATAAATATCCCGCTTTATCTTTTTAAATGAAGGTAAAAATACCCTTTTGATATGCTATTTATCTCCTAAAATCTACTCCATACCACAATTAATAATTAATAACAAAAAACCTTCACCTCGACTGCGAGGGTTCTTTAACCATGATTTCACCAGCCAAATATTTTTTATTTTTTTTGACTAATGATCTAATTAAAAAAACAAAACGGTTTACTCTAATCTGTGCCGTTGATGACGCATAAACGGTCGGTTGAGGGTAGTGTATAAAAAAGTGTGTTTTTTGGATGTTTAGACATTTTGAAAATAAGATATAATTTCTCGTTTTTTTGCCATTAGACACTCTTTATTTCATAGTATTTTTCAATCAAAACAAAGGGGCAAATTCCCCTTGTTTGTTTATTGTCCGAACCATGATTTGTAGGATTAAAAGATGAGCAGGATTGTTTTCAATCAAGACCATCTGTCTACGTGCAACGCACAGGCAGGAACGAGCGTGTTTGGTCTTTGCTTTTGGGAAAGAAAAACGTCAATGGTTAGAAGTAAAATGATTTTTTTGATAAAAAATGATATTTCGGTCAATGCCGAAATGGTTTAAGCATCTGCTGAAATGGTTTAAGCATCTGCTGAAATGGTTTAAGCATCTGCTGAAATGATTTAAGCATCTGCTGAAATGGTTTAAGCATCTGCTGAAATGGTTTAAGCATCTGCTGAAATGATTTCGGTCAATGCCGAAATGATTTCGGAGCGTTCCCATGCTGTTTATTTCATTTTTCGTGCAATTTGGCAGGTTTATGGCAGAAAGGGGGTACAAAAGATTAACTTGTTGGTTTTAGAAACACACTTTTTTATACACTACCGAATTTCTACAAAACAAGTTAAGTTTATTTGGGTCGTTATCTGTAGCATGGCACACGTTACCTGCATTATAGTTATTGTAGTCATAGAATTATTTTCAAATGGGTCTAAGGAATGTATTTTTGCCTTTATTGTTTTATTGAATTGACAATTTAAATTTCCTTAATTGTGAGAAGCATGACAAAATTAGAAAAGACGGACAAAGATATTTTTGATATTATAGAGAGAGAACAACAAAGACAAGCAACTACCATTGAGTTAATTGCATCGGAGAACTTTGCGAGTAAGGCGGTTATGGAGGCGTGTGGTTCGGTTTTGACGAACAAATATGCGGAGGGTTATCCAGGTAGGCGATACTATGGTGGATGTGAGTTTATTGATCAAGCGGAGGTTCTTGCGAATGAACGTCTTAAACTACTTTTTGGTGCGACATATACAAATGTTCAGCCTCATTCTGGTTCGCAGGCAAACATGGCGGTTTTATTTTCGCTTTTGGATCCCACTGATTCTGTTTTAGGATTTGATCTTTCGCACGGAGGTCATCTTACACACGGTAGTTCTGTTAATTTTTCGGGAAAACTTTACAGATCGCATTTTTATGGTGTTGATAAAGAGACGGGAAAAATAGATATGAATGTTGTAGAAAGTATTGCTCGTGAGGTTAGACCTAAGGTCATTATATGCGGAGCAAGTGCATACTCGAGAGAATGGGATTATGAAGGTTTCAGGCAAGTGGCAGAAAGTGTTGGGGCGATATTGGTGGCAGACATGGCTCACCCTGCAGGCTTAATCGCTGCGGGTTTGTTAGATAATCCACTTGAACAGTGTCATATTGTTACAAGTACGACTCACAAAACATTACGTGGACCTCGCGGAGGTATTATTCTAATGCGTGGAGATTTTGAGAATCCCAAGGGGATAAAGATAAAAACGAAAACCTCTGAACGCGTGAAGCTTATGAGTGAGGTTATTGATTCGGAGGTAATGCCTGGAGTTCAAGGTGGTCCGCTTATGCATATCATTGCTGCGAAAGCGGTTTCGTTTCGGGAGTGTTTGGGGCAGGAATTTAAATTGTATGCAAAGCAAGTTCGCACAAACGCACGTGCCATGGCATCTTCCTTTATGAAGCGAGGATTCAACATTGTAAGTGGCGGTACAGACAACCATTTGATACTGATAGATTTACGCAACAAAGGGATAGATGGTAAATCAGCGGAAAATATTTTACATAGCGCGGGTATAACCACTAATAAAAACATGATACCTTATGATGACAAAAGTCCATTTATCACAAGTGGTATCCGTATTGGTACTGCGGCTATTACCACACGCGGCATGAAAGAATCCGATGTACAACAGATTGTGCAATTTATTGATGACGTTCTCACGAACGCGAACACTTCTCAATGCGAAGAAGTCATAAAACGAGTAAAAGGTGATGTTGCGAGCATAATGGCTCAATTTGCTTTACCCTCTTAGTTTTTTTCAAGATACTGTGGTGATTTTTGATTTGGATTATTGGAGTGTGTAATAAGGTGTGGGTATGAGAACACGATTTTTTCCTTGTTAAATGCTTTGTAAACTTTTTCTCTAATGTAGAATTCCATATCAAATTCTCTATGCACTTGCTTAATATAGAAAAATAATTTGATAAGTACTCCGCTATCCGTGAAGTCTATAATGTGTACTGACGGGATCCCATTTTCTGTGGTAACGTCTTCTTCATTATCGAGTACTGAAAGCATCACACGTCTAACAAAGTCAATATCATATCCATATTCAATCGAAACTGAAATAACGATTCGCTTTGTTGTTGTAGGAAATGATGAGTTCAGTATTAGATTTTTTACAAGTTCGAGATTAGGCACGATATACACATTATTGTCTATACTTCGGATATGAGTTGAGCGTAATCCGATTTGAGTTACATCTCCCTTACACTTTCCGAGTATTTCTATTCTGTCACCAACGAAAAAAGGTTTGTCTATCGCGATGATAAATCCAGCAATAATGTTAGAGAGCGTTTCTTGAGCTGCAAGTGCCACAGCAAGAGAACCCACACCCAAGCTAAGTGCAATACTTGCGACGTTAACACCGATTTGGTCCATAGCATAAAGCAAAAAAACAGTAACAGACACAACAATAGTAATTCGTTTTGCGAAGGGAGTAATAGTTGCACTTTCCCAAGCTCGTCGTGTTTTTAGTTTGAAGTAGAACTCTAAAATCAAGTTGATTATTTTAGCACTGCCTATAATCACAATAAACATTAGAGTGATGTTTAACACGGTAAGAGAAATTGCGGCAATGCCGAGGAAGTCGCTTTGGTGGGTTTGGAACATTAACCTTTTGATGACAATAACAATCCAACGAATTGGCGCAACTAAGATGAGCCACGTCCCCCAAAACTGAAACGCTTTAACAAATTGTTGGTTTAGATTGGGTCGCCTTTTTTTGATAATATAGAAAACGAGTTTATTATAGACGAGTGAAAGAACAACGCCTCCAAAAAAAAGAATAAGGAGCGACGGCAATCGTCCAATAAGTTTTTGTACAAAATCGTGTTGGAGTTCCAGCATTTTCTTTTAGATTTGTCATTAATGTAATTAGTGTCTACTATGAAATACTTTTTATTAAAAACCGAACCAACAAGTTTCAGTATTGATGATTTAAAAATGGCTCAAACGACCGTCTGGGACGGTGTCAAGAATCCCTTAGCCGTCAAGTATTTAAGAACAATTTCTGTGGGTGATTTATGTTTCATTTACCACACAGGTTCAGAAAAAAGCATTGTTGGCTTTGGTGAGGCTGTTTCCGAGTCTTACTCAAACAATGAAGGTGCGATAGTATTTGATATTTCCTTCAAAAAACGCTATTCATCACCTCTGAGTCTATCCGTAATTAAAAATAGCGAACTCCTTAGTCAATTTGAGCTTACGCGACTTCCTCGCCTCTCTATCATGCCTGTCCCCGATCAAATAGCAAACGCAATAATCCAAAAATGCGACACTTAAAACTGACGTATTTTCAGAAATCAAAGACTATTTATGTACTTGTCCACCATAATCTAATCCAAATCCATAATTTCTAATTGTACGTATCTGTGATTTGCAGGACTTCATTTTTAGTTTTTTTCGGAGAGAACTCACATGAACGTCAATAACACGAGGAGAAATAAATCTCTCCATTCCCCATATACGTTTGATTAGGTCGGTTTTTGATACAGCATCCCCACTTTCATTAATTAAGATCCAGAGAACTTTAAATTCAATAGGTGTTAAACGGAGTTCTTCGCCGTTGACTGTTACTTTTTTACCATTATAATTAACCTTAAGGTTGGAAAAATGAAAAGTGGATAAAGTGGATTTGATTTTAGCAAAACGAGTTAAAGAATTAATATTAGCTATGATTAACTTACCCGAAGACGCGGATTCGAGACAAACATCAGCACCTAATTCCAATGCCGTTATCTTTTCATTTTCAACAAAATCTCGAGAGACCATAGCAATAATCATCCCCGACTTTTTCAAGAATTTAGAATCTCTTAGTATCCTAAAAGTTGTTTCTGTTCCTTTAACATCTCCCAGAAGAAGCACCGTAAAGAACTTACTCCAGAGATACCCAACCTCACCCTGAATTGATTCGAAAGATTCGACGCTAACACACTCTTTCTCTAACTCTAATTTTATTCGATGCCCGTCACTTGGAAAAACGTCAACGAGTGCAATTTGCATAGTGACTGATTAACTTTTATTTGATTTGGCAGCATTTTCTGATTGATACTTTGAGGGACATTTTACTAAGATATCTTTGGCATGTAGATCGCCATCCTCCATAACTCCCTGAACCACAATACTTGTTGCCTGCTCGAAATTATTTGGTTTTCCATTTTCATAAATAACTTTGGCGACGCGCCCGTTTTCATCTTTCATGTGAAAAATAAATTCAGAGCCTGATTGGTACAGAGGCAAGCTTTTCTCCCAATATCCTTTAATGTAGTGAAGTGTTGATTTTTTTTCAGCTACATCGAGGGTCGCATAACCGATTGTATTCTTTGCCCATTGGTCTGCTGAATACACGAACCAAACCAACGCAAGAAAAAAAAAGGTAACAGGCAAAACATACTTTACACGATTTTGTAACATAAGACATACTAATAATAATTGTTAAAGTAACTTATTCAATTTCGCCCACACAATTGTCTTTTCGATGGCATCTTCCAATGACACCTTAATTTGAAACCCAAGTTCCCTTTTTGCTTTTTCCGCAGAACAAATCCAATAGTCCTGTTTCATTTCTTTTGCTTTATCAAAAGAAAGTATTGAAGCCTTTCCTGTCAGTTTCATACCCAGTTCAACAAAAAATGCAGGAAGGTACATTGACCATTCTGGTAGAGAAAAGCTAAGGACAAATTTTTTATTTAATTTCTTTCTAATTATTTCACAAAACTGCCGATAAGAATAAGGTGTAGGATCGGTTAAATAGTAAGTTTGATTTAGTGCTGAGATACTGGTTGCAGCTGAAATCATTCCATCTATCAAATCCTGAACATAGATAAAAGAAAGGTATTTTTCTCTTTTTATGCCCAAAACAGGCAAAAGACCATTGGCAATCGCCTGAAATGGTTTAAGCATTTCCAGATCTCGTTCGCCAAACACAACAGAAGGTCTAATAATAGTGAATGGAACTCTGTCCGCCATCATTCTGACTGCTACTTCACCATCATGTTTGGACATTCCATAAAGTGAAATTGGCTTACATGTAGCTTCTTCTGTGAGGGCTCGATCCAGCGAAATAGCAGGACCGGACGCAGAAAGTGAAGAAACATAAACAAAACGTTGAATTCTTTTTGAATCGAATGCCACCGCGTATAAAAGTCCCATTGTTGAGACAACGTTTCCCTTATAATACCCAAGAGAACCAGTTGCAGATTTTATTGCCCCAGCACAGTGAAAAATATAATCCACATCCTCGACGGCTTCTCTCAAACTTTCAACATTTTCATAATCACCATAAAACTTCTTCACACCTATTCCATTAAGGTTCTCTGTTGCACTATTTTTTCTCAACAGCACTCGCACTTGACTACCTTCAGCAAGTAACTTGATAGCCAGATTACCACCTATAAACCCCGTTGCGCCTGTGATTAAGACTGTTTTGTTTTTCATAATCTTGCCAAAATAGTTGAGCCTGCTTTAACGATGTCATCTTGTTTAACGAGAATGGTCGCACGTTTAGGCAAAAAAACATCTGAACGAGAGCCAAATTTAATCATACCAAATTTTTGCCCTTTTCTAACTTTTTCCCCAATTTTCAAATTACAAACAATCCTGCGTGCCACAAAACCTGAAATTTGCTTGAACGCGACTTTGTAGCCAGGCTTTTCAATCACTATCTTCGTTTGTTCATTTAACGTTCCCGCTTCCAACTTGAAAGCTTCAAGGTACGTCCCTGCCTTATGTTCAACATAAATAACTTGACCTTCAATGGGCACTCTATTTACATGAGCATTGAAGGGCGACATAAATACTGCTATCACCATTGCGGGCTCACCGATTGGACTTACCTCGTCCTTCAACTCAGAAACACTAATCACACGACCGTCTGCAACAGAAACAATCGATTCACTATCATTTGGAATAATTCTCTTCGGATTTCGTAAGAACTGAAGTGTAATTGCTAACAGAACCAGTCCAAGCAAAACCATAGCAAACTTAATGCTTAAATCAATATCAATAAAATAAGGCATCGTCACAAGTGGAATGACAAAAAAATACATTTTAAGTAGTACATCAACACCGTATCTCGTGATGCTGACACTCAAGGAAAAAAGTACAATTGCCGAAAGCAGCGCAATGAGTTTATGAATAGGATCAAGAAAGTAAAGTTCGGCCAAAGCTAACGCCGTTACACCAGATACTATTGTAAAAACCAACCTAATCAAACTGAAACTCATTTTTATCAAGTATAATCCATCCATTTATCGAAAATAAAGCTAACGAATAAATTTATTAATACTGATTTTAATTTTTTGAATTATTCAGGAAAATCTATTAAATTTGGGAAGTAGGGTTTTGAATAAAATTAGGGAGGTTGTCTTATGTCTATAGTTTTAGTTATTTTATTAGTAAGTTATCTTATTGGGTCAATACCGACGAGCATTATTGTCGGTTCTCTTTTGAAGAGCATTGACATTAGGAATTACGGTAGCGGGAACGCAGGTGGAACAAATGTATTCAGAATTTTAGGGTGGAAAGCCGGAGTTTTTGTTATTTTTTTTGACATGTTAAAAGGAGCCATGGTGTCCTTGTGGATTGTATGGTATTTCCAGTATTACGAATTAAGCACCTTGACCAATTTTAATCAAGTTATGTTGCAGTTATTGGGGGGAACAGCCGCTGTAATTGGGCATATATATACCATTTTTGCGCAAATGAAAGGCGGTAAAGGAGTAAGTGCAGCTGCGGGCGTAATGATTGCAATAGCCCCCATAACAACACTTATTGTAATAGGAGTATTCCTTATTTCTCTTTTTATTACGCGTTACGTATCCCTTTCATCTATGATAGCCGCTGTTTCTTTTCCTCTTGTTGTCATTATTAGAAAATATGCATTTCAATTAGGCGATGGTATCGATTACTACATTTATATTTTAGGTTCTGTAAGAGCCATCCATGACAGTTTGGATTACAGTCTTATTATTTTTGGGTTTCTATTTGTATTCGTTATCATATACGCACACCGTTCTAATATTGCCCGATTACTGACGGGAACAGAAAATCGCGTTGTGTTTTTTTCACATCGTTCTTAATAATTTTTGTTTTGAAGGCAACAATTTTAGGTGGTGGAAGTTGGGGAACCACGTTAGGTGTTATTTTATCACTTCGTGATGTTCCTGTTACTTTATGGACAAGGAATGAGCAGTTCGCTAATAAATTAGCAACAGACAGAGAAAATAAAACATATTTACCGGGTATTCACTTCCCTAAAACTCTCGTAATTGAGTCCGATTTACATAAAGCGATAATTGCTGCTGAAATCATTGTTATTGCCATCCCCTCCCAGTTTATCCGAAATATTCTTTCGGAAATTGTATCATACTCAAATTCACTGAATTGGATAAGAAAAGGAACCATAGTTATAGTTTCGAAGGGCATCGAGGTTAAAACAGGCAAGAGAATGAGCGAAGTTGTAAAGGAAATTACGGGTTTACCAAAAAAGCAAATTTGTATTTTATACGGTCCGAGCCATGCTGAGGAGGTATCTAAATTCCACCCAACGGCGGTTGTTTTCGCATCGTCGGCAGAAGAAACTGCAAAAAAGGTTCAAAAGTTTTTCCAATCAGACATGTTCAGAGGCTACACAAATACAGACATTATTGGAGTAGAAATTGCAGGATCAATCAAAAATATCATGGCAATTGCGTCGGGAATTCTTACCGGGTTAGGATTTGGGGACAATGCAAAAGCTGCTCTTATAACTCGTGGGTGTGCCGAAATTAAAAGGTTTGGAGTTGCACTGGGGGGCAAAAGCGAAACATTTTCAGGCTTAGCAGGCATAGGTGATTTAGTGGTTACTTGTATGAGCAATCATAGTAGAAATAGACAATTGGGTATTTCTATTGCAAACGGAAAATCCCTTGAAGCCATCTCAAATTCGACCAACATGATAGCCGAGGGGGTAGAAACCACGCGTGCGACTTTTTTTCTCGCAAAAAAACTCGACATAGAAATGCCCATCACAACAGCAGTTTACAACGTTCTCTTCAAGCATCACGACCCCTTAGAAACTATTAAAAAACTAATGAGTAGAGATTCAAAAGCTGAATAATTAAGTTTTTTACTCAAGTCATCTAATACCTTTTTCCTTTTATCTTACCAATATCATTTTAATATGTTTTACGACAGCCTCCGCATACAGACGGCAAAAGTATACTCCTGTTGCAAGATTTCTCGATTCCAAAGTTACTTCATGCTTTCCCTTGGGTAACCTGCGGTTTTCTAAAACCGCTACTCGCCTTCCTAAAATGTCAAAAACCTCTAACAAAACGTTTGAATCATCTTTTAGTTCGTATTTTATCAACGTTGATTCATTAAATGGATTCGGAGCATTTTGGTGCAACGCATTTTCAAACACAATTTCCGTCGCGGTAGGTTTTGCTGTGTAATTTGCTACCGCTGGGCTGTTATAAATTCTTCCAACGTCGTCGTACAACCGTATTTCGTACCGATAAGTCGAGTCTATTTCCAAATTATTATCATAGATAGCATGAACTTTATCTCTTATTACACTTCCCCTTCCGTTCATTGATGTATGTGTCAAAAAGCTAGCCACGATTTTTGTTTCATTTTTTCGGTAACGAATAAGTTCGTATCCCTGGTTCCTCACTTCCTTCCTTGTTCGCCATCTTATTCTTGACTGCTTATTGTCAAGTGATTCTACATAAAACTCGTCAATATCAGCAGGGATTGTTGGGATCGAATTAGCGACAGATCCAATTGAAAATTGTCCTAAAATACTGAAAGGTTTTTCAACTGCGCGCAGGTAACGAAAACCTGTTTCTTTATCAGTTGCGACAACACCACCTAAATTTTGCCAAATTTGGCCTATATCATAGCGATAAAGAACAACTAAACTATCTCCTGACACCGTTTTTGGTAATATCTTATCCAACAGTATTTCTACATATTTTTCATCCTCTAAAACATGGGCATCCGTAAGTCGCCTGTTCACTGTTCTATCTGCATATAGATCACTCCCAGTGTAAGATGTTGTTCCTGAAACAACCCACTGGTACGGCATAACGCTTTTTATACTCCCGTCATGCTTATTCTCTTCGGGTTTAACATAGTAAACATCTGTTTGGATGTACATTCGATTTAAAAAATTATCAATTGCTCTAACCGACAAACTAAAATTTAAGCCAAACAAGTCATATTTCCTACTTGGGGTTTTCTTTGATGCAGGGAAAAGAGTATCTATTTTTGAATAAATCGGTTCCGAAGTAATAAAGTAGGCAACATCTAAACCTATTGGACCTCCCTGGGTGTTCGTTGCTGTAATGTCATAGAAATACAATTTATTTTCATCTAAACCATCTATACGAAAAGACAAACTGCCCTCACGCGGGAGCGCTTTTGTTTTTTGTGGGGTTTTAATATCAACGACGTCAGAGAAATCCCTTTGGGTCGCCCACCGCAAATTCAAATCCGTTTCAGCAGACCCTGTATTGAAAAGAACAGGAACAATGGTATGCACTTTATCCCCAACTTTTCTAGCCGACTGATAGTACGTTTGTGGCTTTGAGTAAGCTAAAATATTCGGAGAAGATTCGACTAAAGCAATCATATAATCAGAAAACTTTGATAATATTTTTGTATAGAGATAGCTTACACCGTTTACTTCCCGCATACCCGTTGTTGGATTTCCGTTCTCGTCAGTTGCCGTTACGTCCTTCCATAAGGAATCAGGATTTTCTCTTCTAAACCACCTTGCGGAAACGGTATCACCATAAATCTTCCTAATTAACTTCGTTGGAAATCTAAGTTCAGCATTCTCCATCTCTACATTATTTCCTTGAATTACCCAATATTGAGGTGGTTTAACAGCACTAGAAGCACCGTCCATCTTGTACGGAGAAAAATCATACCGAACAGTAAAAATTTCACTGGCTTTTTTTATTTCTGCTTTTAGTATAAGTTCATCTGGTAGCTTATCTCTTTGTGAAAGAGATACTCCATCTAATGGTGTTGGACCGACAGGTAGAGTAATTCTTTTTATATCTATTGGTTTTCCCGTTGGAGGCACAGTTGCAAATGGCAGTATTTTATTATACTTAACTACAACGCCATTTTCGCCACCAATCCTAACAACAGCACGGGAAAAGTAATCCTTTCCACTTTTAAGGTTGAAAATCGAAATAAAAACAGTATCACTTTTAAGAAGCTGATAGCTCGTCGAAACTGTGGTATCTTCGTCAAGAACTGAAGATCCCTTTGAAGGAAAATTTGATTTTCCTGCAACTTCAAACTTTACTTCATACGTAACTGCACCAAAATTATCTTGTAATTTAACACCTAACGAAACAACCGACGGATCATTCGTGAACCTAATTGGCAAATATGTAATTTCGAGCGTCTGTCGCAATGCAACTACCGCTTCATAAAACCCATAAATTACTGTATTTTCAGCAGTGTACAGTGTATCTCTAATAACTGTTGAACTAACAGGCATCCATATTTGATTAGGTGAACGTCTTACCATAAAAATAAGACCTTGCTTCTCAACCTCGGTGAAAGACGGCAACTGAGCAAGTGGAATTCCCAATCTCAACTCGGTTAATTTTTTACCAATTGTATCAACCGGAGATACTTGCCACATACCAGCCTCTGAAATAACTCTTTCTACTCCTAATGGTACTGCACCTCCATACGCTGTGTATTTACCATATACAATATTAGTACGCATACGAAGATTCGGAACACTGCGGGCACCCCTGAATAAAATATTTCCTAATCCTGGAACATTTGAGGTAGTCGACAAAACAAAGTTCCCAGTTCTATTAGGAAACGTAACAGTACCTCCTTTTGGATCAAGTATATTTGTTGCAGAATCTTTTAATACAGCGCCTGACCGACTCCAATTAATCCCACTTGCAGAGAAAACGCCTTGTAAATTACTCAATGAATAATCAAAAACCACAGTTCCCACTGCCTCATCAAGTCTCAGATATAGCAATAAATTAGGATCGTCATGTTTAACCTGTTTATTCATATTTGAGCGAAGACCCTTTGCATCTTGTATCGTATTCCAAATTCTCACCTCATCTATACTTCCGTCGAAATTATAGCCTGCACGATCCGCTCCTCCAATTGCCAGACGCCCATTGCTTAAGAAAAGTCTATTAGCATTCGTCTTTTTACCCACCAATACGCCATTGATGTACAAGCAAACATTAGGTTCTAAAAATGTAACAGCAACATGGTACCATTTCCCAAGACGCAAGCTAAATTGTTCGGCTACAAGATTTTCTTCGCCTGCAACTGAATAGTAGTAAAACGCAAGGTGTCCTGACGTACTTATCTGAAAAGACCAACCTGTATTTTGTAAGTATTTTGACATGATAGTTGCAAATTCTTTATAACTGCTTAGCTTAACCCATGCCTCGGCTGTAAATCCACGCTCTAACTGTTCATTTATTTCTGTATTTGTTTGAATATCCACTCTTGTAGTTTGACCTCCACTCCCTAAAAACCGCAATGCAGACTGTGACCAAGATGAATCATTTGAAATTTCAGGGTTAATAGAACCTCCGTTCTGAAATACTGTTTCCCCAGTAACTAAGCCATAAGGTATCGCATTCGTTGAACGTCTATTCAGCTCGTTGCCGTCAACTGTTAATCTGTTTTTAACAATCAAATCTGCATTTAATGATGTATTTTTTTCAATTGTTAAATTTTCAACTTGATATAGTTTTTCGGGAACAGAAAAATCACTTGTTCTACTCGATGGAATTTTTAGTACATAGTTGCCTCCAAGTTTACCTGATATAACACTTAAATTTCCTAATAAGGTAATAACTGACGAACTCACCAGTGTGCCACTGTTTAACGATAAATCACCATTAATTACGATGTCTTCGGTAAGTGTGATAATAGCGTCTCTACTTATTTCTAACGAGCCAAATGTAGCCACATTCGTAGTATTTACATTAGTAACGTCAATACCTTCGGTCTGAGTAAAAACCAAACGTGATTGATTGCTAAGAGATAAACCATTTTGTGGCAAAACATCAAAACTCCCATAAACCATCATAGTATCAGAATCACTTAATGTCAACTTACCATTAGAAGCAACGGTGAATGATGCTGTTGTTAGTTTTGAATTTCCTAAAACTGTAACGCTATGCTTAATCTCTATATCATCATACTTCGTGGGTACCTGGCGAGAACTCCAAATTGAAGGATTATTCCAATCCCCACCTGTAATGGTTTGAACCGTTCGCCGTCTCACAGCGATTGCAAACTCCATGTAACCGCCCATTTTAATAGGTATCGCCGATTTAAGAGCATTTATTTCTTTATTTTTTCCTAAAAACTCCCAATTATCAAAAGAATTTCTCCGATAAATCCAAACCAAACGATCAAAATCAACCCAGCCGCCTAAATTTATTTTTTCCAACGGAACTGAAACAAACCCATTCCTAATACTAACCGAATCCAACGAATTAAACTTCCAGTAACCCGCTGTTGACTTAATTGAATCAAGAGTAATGTCCAAAACACCGGGCAATGTCCTTTCTGTTTGATACATAGCCCAAACTGTATCTGTTGAACCGTTAGCGTCCCCGCTAAAAGAAATTGATCCTTCGTCTACAAAATCCATAGAAAAAGGAGATGTTGAAGGGACTGCTTTTTTAGCAATTGATTTCGGAAGTGGATTCGCACTTGCAAGAAAAGCTTGGCTTTTAACCCAAATCAATGATCCCGGACTCTGAGTATTTGAAGTTGTACCGTCATAATTATTCATTGAATAATCCATAACATTATCATTTTTTTCATCAAATCGATAATTAGCAACCAACGCGTCCTCATTACCCACTAATTGAGAATTCATCATAGAAACAATTTCATCGGCACTTAATTCCTTTCTCCACACAGACACTTCATCTATACCGCCCAGAAAAGCGTTTGAAAATCCTCCATTGTTCCCAATTACAAAGAGAGATGCGTTTGAAATTGATTGAATATTGCCTGAAGCGCGTCCGACTTCGACCCCATTCACGTACAATTTCGCTACAGAACCGTTGTAAACAGCGGCAACGTGGTACCATACTTTGTCACTTAACTTAAACAATGAAGTTGCAGTAACAGTCTGTCCCACCTCAAATACCAAATCTCCATTATTCATCTTAAGTTCATAACCATCATTGCCATCCTTCTTTGAAAGAACAATGCCCGACATATTTGCGGAGGGGAGACTCAGCCAGCACGTCACCGAAAATGGAATTGAGTTAAAATCTGAAACACTCCTGCTGTTAGTAATACTTATACCTGCATTTGCAGCTTGTGGAACAATATTAAGGAACGAAACCTTTGATATATCATTTAACGGTGGTACTATAGTTCCACCATTAATTGAGTTAAAAGTCTTATAAACAACTCTGTGCTTACCCCGTCGTAATTGAATAGATTGATGTGCTAACGTACCAACCTCCAATGTATCCACAATGGCTAAGCCCGCATCCAAGGTCAGTCCTGATGGGCGATAAATTTTCAATTTATTTAGTACAGTTTGTGTTTTTGGAATATTATCAGCCAAAACGCTTGAATTCGCGACAACAACAGAAAATCCATTTTGTCCAAAACTGCCTGTTATTGGATTAATTACGGATATTGATGCTAAAAACGTACCATTTAAGGTCAAAGCATGAGACCCTATGTCTAAGCGACCCGATTCAATGATCAACGAATCACTGACCAATAAATTCGTATTTACAACCAAACCGCTATTTCGGTTTAACAATAACGACTTCAAACTTGGTGGTGAGGAAAAATGATTAGCAACCAAGGTAACACTTGGTGTCGATGTACTTTTTTGGGTGAAGGTCAATGCCCCGCCATTAAAATCTAAGGAATTTACATTGGAAGTAAATACGTCTCGCACAGTCAAACGCCCTCCGGTGCTAATAGTTAGCTTGCCTTCTATGCTCAAACTATCTACAAACACGGTAGATGCCACAGTGACATCATGCAGTAACCTAACATCCTCGTATGCGTCTGGAAGCACATTAATTACCCACGTTCCTTTATCACTCCATCTACCATTTTTAGCACTCTTTGCTTCACTTTTAATAAAACCTGGCATTCCCTCATAAACCAAATCTTTCCCAAAAACCGTTATTTTCGCTCTCAAATAGATAGGCTTCTTTTTTTCTATTGTAATTTCAACTTCTGATGAATCCAAAGAACCTTTAACTGAATTAGAAGACGAACTTTGGGTAAAATTAGAGTTCGTGCTGTATTCAATAACCATATCTGTCTCGGAAAAATCATTTCCTGTTATTTTAAATACAGCCCTATACTTCGTCGAGGAATTAAAATTCCCCCCATAAGCATGAGACTTTTCCTTCGTGTACCACAATGATTGTTTATTTTTGTTTAACTGCGAATTTGTTCCTATTTTAATGGAATCAACAACAACCAAAGTTCCTGATAATGTAACGGTTGTATTTGGAAGTATGGTTAGTGTATCTAAAACCTGAACTTGGGCGGGAAGCAAAAATGAACTCGTGATACCTCCGAAGGCTAAACCGCCTTTTTTAGTAGCCAACTTACCCGAAAAGGCTTCTATTTTGTTTGTTACTGTGAGCACTGTATTATCAATAGTAAGAGTTCCGTCAGACAGCACAAGCCCTGCAACAGACGTAGATTTTGTATCCAAAGTCACGTTGTGTTTAATGTCAACAGTGTCCGTTGGACTTGGAACAATATTATTCAGCCACGTTGTAGGACTACTCCAATTTCCAGCTTGTTTTGATTCCGTTCTAATTGGAATTGTTACTACATATCTGGGTATCGATTCAAAATAAATAGTCTCACCGGAAGATCGATGAGCTAATTTTAGACGGACATAGTAGGTTTTCCCTTTTTCAACATTAGTAACTTGTGTTATTGCATCATTAGTGACCGTGGGTACGGTGCCTGCTGCTGCTGTAATAACACGTGTAAATGAAGGATTTTCTGAAAATTCCAACACTGCATCAACAGGCTTACCCGTTATGTACTTTGGTAAACTTGCCGTTATCGAATACTGCGTTGATGTTGAATACACGGGCGAAGCAAACGTCAAAGTTGGAATACTGGGGTTAACAAACCCCAATCCAACAACTACACCACCATAATAAAGAGCGCTATCGCCTCTATCTATTTTTCCTAATGACCCCACCCTCAACAGTTTAGTCACAACCAAATCACCCTTCAATTCAACAGGGCTTCGTGCCTCGAATGTTGCTACACTTTCAATTTCACGCGGGATAGACATTGCGGATGAAGTACTTCCATCTATGATCAATCCGCCCTCGCTTGCATTTATTGGCTTAGTTACACCCTGCTTCACAGTCACTGAACCAGTAATGGTTAAATTTGATTTCAAAGTCAGACTTCCGCCAGTTTCGAAGGTCAAAGTTTTAACGGAAGCATTCGTTCCCGACAGTTCAACTGCATTTTTAATTGTAACATTATCACCTAAAATAGGCACAATGTTATTTTCCCATGTTGCTGGATTTGTCCAGGAACCATTCGCTATAGTTCTTCTATCGATGGGAATTGTCAACGTGGAATCTCTAAATGAAAACAAAGTTCCTAATGCACGGACTCTCATCCTGTAATAGTACGTAACGCCTTGCTCTAATCCAAACAATTGCTGGGACACAGTATCCGCCGAAGAAGTAAGAGGAAACCCTTCACCCGAAAAATCTTTAATTGAAAAATCTTTAGTTCGTGAAGCCTCAAACCAGACGTCCCCTGATGATAACGTATTTAACCGGTATCCCGATTTTATTATTCCAAAAAATTGAACACTCGATCTATTTAAAATTTTGGTTACATAAACACGTTCAGACGTGGTCGGATTCGAAATATTTGCTCCGGTTGCCCGATCTAATTTGTTGCCGATCCATAACCTATAATTGTTCAATCTATCCAACTCCGTATTCGTATTTAACTTTAAGGTATCATAAACTATCAAGTCGTTTTCTAACTTCACCTTCGCATTATTACCTAATTCTAAATTATACAACTCGTAAATTGATGAAGGCAAAGTACCGCTACTTCTCAATATCAGCCTTCCATTTTTTGAAGTAGCTAACTTTCCTCCTAAATCAGTAATGCGTCCTGTAGTAAACTTTTTATCTCCGAGAGACAAAAGATGGCTCTTCAAAATAAGACGGGATGTAGCCACGTCATTTGTTAAACTCACATTGGAGTTGATTTCTACTGAATCAGCAGATACAGGAACCAAATTATTTTCCCAAATACCTGGTGAGTTCCATAGCCCATTCTGTACAGATTTTCTGTAAGTAGGGATAAAAAACTCGCCGGAAATTCCCTGTTTTGAAGTTTTACCGTTTACTGTAATGCCTAATACTGCACTGTATATACTGCCCAATGTTAC
Organism: Potamilus streckersoni; assembly: GCA_016746295.1. Taxonomy (NCBI): domain Eukaryota; kingdom Metazoa; phylum Mollusca; class Bivalvia; order Unionida; family Unionidae; genus Potamilus; species Potamilus streckersoni. Next base: position 1,052,391 of record JAEAOA010001427.1, on the reverse strand, counting down.
TCCATAGTTTCCCTTAAAACCGGTACCCACAGCACTCCTTCCACTTGGCTGTATCGTTATTGGATTATCATTATCGCCATCTTTAACAAAATAAAATTCCCCCTTTTTATTTAAATCATAGCCACTCATCGAAACCTCTACTTGAAGCGAATCTCTTTTTACTAAACTCAAAGTATATTGTGGTTCTGAAATAGGATCTGAAATCCTACCCTCACCCTCCATCGGATTAACCAACCAAAGTTCGTTTCCATTTCTATTCAACACAACATCCTTTGACAGTATTAACGAATCAATAAACATATCAGTTGACAGCTTAACCCCCGCCTCTCTTTCAACAATCAACCTATTTAAATATTGCATCCCAGGATTTGCTGAGTTATTCACCCCAAAAGGTTCAAATAAACCAGAAGGAAACTCCATTTGAGGTGATGTCCTTTCACCATCAACTATCTTAATTGTCCCCACCGACGCGTCAATTACATCTGCAGAAGAACGTGTAACTTCTCCGGTAATCGCCAAAACTTTTCCATGTTTTAAAGTCAAGTGAGCGCCAATATCTAAAGAATCAACCGTTGCATCTACATCTAAGTTCACAGAGTGTTTAATCGCCACCTTATCATTTTTAGCAGGAATCCGACCACCCTTCCATGTGTTATTGTCATTCCAATTTCCGTTTTTAGTTGTTACCCGAGTTTGTCTTAAATTCATAGTATTTATTTCATACGGAATAGTATCTACATCCGTTGATGAGTATGAATACAGTATCACCATCCTCACATAATACTGAATATCGTGATGGAAAAACTTCCAAATCGTCGTATCTGTTTGAGTTTCTGAAACAAACAAACGATCTATTTGAGTTGGAGCAGGTAGGTTTACCGTAAAAGCCTCATCCGTTGCAGTTTGAATGTTATCGTTCCAACCTGGAGTGGATGCTCCTGGAAAAAATCCTTTGTTTGCAGACACCTTGTACACAATTTGTTTCTTCGACGTATCCATTTTTGTCTGTGATACTGATGATATAAGGCTACTAAACGAATTAAGTTGAATTTGTTTTAAATTTGGATACCATAAGTGGTGATTTCCAGGAGTTTTACTAATAGCACCTGTCCCCTCAATTCGTAATTCCTCGGCAATTCCGATATCTCTCGTGAGAAGAATCTTTCTATTTTCAATGGTAAGATTGTGTAGCACTTTAACAACCATTGGTATAGTATCAGTTACATTATTTTGAATGTTTCCATAATACCAGACACGACCGCCAGATTTAGTTCTAATTTGCGCTCCTGACGAATTCGATGCCTCGTCAATAACACCGTCTTGTATTTTCAGTACAAAATTTTTAACATGTATCTGTGCATTTGCTGATGCTAAGTATATGCTTTTCACAGTAACGTCACTCTGCAGAGTCATTTTATGAGCCACAACTACACTATCCAAGCTCGTTGGAATGATGCTATCTTTCCAATTTACGCCGTCTGACCAATTACCATTACCTACAGTCGTACAAACTCTTGGACTGTTATTAGTTAGATCTACTCCAAAAAACCAGCTTGATTCACTATATTGGACTGTATCCTTGCCCCCATTGACAACCAAACTTAATCGCGATTTATATTGTCCCGTTGCTAAGTTCTCTCGCATAGTGAGCGAACTTGGTGTCATATTCACAACTGTAACGGCACGAACATTACCAGTAGGAATTGAGGGTATAAAATCCACAAATGGTATTGTTACATCCTGGAGAAAACTGTTTTCAAAATTCATATTTAGCGTAACACCTGCTGAAGCTTGTTGCTTTTCAAGATTTACGGTTAGATACTGTGGTACGGGATTTGGCGGAGAAATATTTTGAACATCTGGAGACCAAACAATAAAGCCATTACGATTTAAGTTTGTTCCTCCCTGCGCCCCGCTAAGTTGCTCTTTTACTGCAATATTTCCATTCAATTTAAAATTTGCATTCGAAAGAGTCAATTTGGCTGCTGACGTTAAGCCGGCAGGAATATCCACAGGTGCAGTAGAATATGGAGGAACGGCAGGGTTCAAATAAAGGTCCGAACCCTTTTTTGTTAGCAAATGTCCATTCCCAGTAATCGTCAACGAACCTTTTATTTCCAAACGCGCTCCACTTTCAAGAATAAGCGTATCCAAAAGGGTTAAGTCCTTCACCACAACATTTTGAAAATTAGCAATCGTTGTTTTATATTGAACAATCACATTTTGAACAATCACATTGCTCGAATTGTTTGGAACGCTATTAGTATTCCAAGTAGTTGACTCATTCCACAAACCCGACTTAACTGTTACATAATTTTTCCATACGCCGTATTGCACCTCCATGTATCCACCAAAAACAACTTTGGACGTCGCGCTAACAACATCTGGAGCATCGTTAATTCCACCAAGATTTTTCCATACGCCAAATGGGGAACGCCTCATCAGCAGCACAGCAGTTGAATTAATTGATGTTCCTATTGTACTTGTACTCAATCTAAAAACGGCATCTCGCCAACTACTTGTGCCGCTACTTGTAATAAACTTTGCGACGCGAGTACCTGACGAATGAATAACGATACCTGCGGGTAAGTAAAATTCATTTGTGTTGGAGTAATCGGTAGTGTTTACAACACCATACTTGCCTGAAATCACGCCTCCTGTTTCTGAATAAACCTGAATCACTCCATTGGGCACTCCGCCGTCCGCTACAGAAAAGTCACTTACCACGGTACCGAACAACGTCTCAATTTTGGCACCTGATGTAATTCTCTGAATTTTAAAATTATCATCGGTATTTGCGTCAAAATACGCGTGATTATTGTTTGATGTGAAATCATAAACCGTATCTCCAACTACCTCGTCCATCCTATAATAAGCGAGCAAGGAACTATGACCGTAATCTAACTGACTGCTTTTATCATTGTTCAAATTAAGTTCGGAACGAGCAATCCTCCAATAACGAACTTCATCTATGGCACCTACAAATGGGGTTAAAACGCCTGTTGCTGAGGACGAACCTATTTCCATAGATTGTGACGACCCCAATAAGGTTAGTATGGAAGCGCGGCTTTCTCGGGCAACTTCAATCCCATTTATGTACACAATACATGCAGAACCTGTAAAAACGCCAGCAACATGATACCATTCTCCCTTTCGCAAACTAAATGACGACCTTGCTCTTATCAAGCCTTGCTCATTCGTATTTACACTAAACGAGAGCTGACCGTTGCTCTCAACACTCAAATAAAAACCTTTCCCATACTCGGCTTTCGATAACACAGTCGCATAAAAACCTGTTTCAGGAAATGCATCCGCTCTAATCCATGCTTCTACGGTAAATTTATTTTCATTATACCTTGGATGGTGGGGTACAACCAATCGCCTATTTTTTAAAACTTGTATAGGCAAACCACTAAACAGTAATGCGGCGCCCGAATAAATAGCCTGCTGATCCAAACTGGGTAAAATACTGCCATATCCCGATAGCTCTAAGAATCTAACATGATACAAATTTCGAACCAATCTGCCATTATTCATAAGTTTCCCTGTAATATTCAAATCATTTTCAAGGATAACTTCTTTATTTGAACGAATAGACAAACTATTTAGAGACGCAATAACTTTTGGCAAAACAACCTTTTGATTTCCTATTAATACTAATGCAGCATCAGGGTCTACTCCGGTACGCAACGTTCCCCCATAAGACAAAATATTCTCGCTAACCATCAGGGAATCCTCCAAATTCAACGTCCCACCTGCCAATATCAACACCCGCACAGTATCCACTGTCGACATTGTAACGTTATGATTAATTTCAATTGTATCCAGCGGAGAGACAGGGGGTAAATACCCTTTCCAAGTACCAGGATCTGCCCAATCTCCATTTCGTACTGTTGAACGTTTTTTAGGTTTTCCATCCTCTATACGCGGAAATACATTTTGGGCACCAATAATCCCTTTTACCTTAACATTGTAGAGTTTCGTTCTATCTTCATTTATTCTGTATAATACTCCCTTTCTAATGTCCAGCGAATCAAGAGTCAAATTCCCATTTAATTGAACGCCGTTGGTACGATTAATTACAAGCCGCCAATTTGAATTAGTTATGGGAGAACCTATCACGCTATCAGGAAGTAAAAATTTTGGATCACTTTGAAGTTCCTCTGAAATCGTCAGTCTTGGTAAATGATTAGCAATTTGGGTATTCGAATGCGTGTTACTTCCAACCATTCTTCCCCCCTGCGGTGCAGAACCAAAGGATCGAATACTGTGTGTAACAGAAATCTTACTTCCTCTATGCGCCTCTATTATTTTTCCGCCGCCAAGCTTAATACTCGCCACATCCAAATTAGGTCTACTTTGGAACGGAGCGGTACCATTATTTAACACCAAATCAGCGAAATTAGCAGCCAATTCAATAGTATCTTGTCTTCCTGGCATTCCAACGGGATTCCAATCATTTTGGTTATTTCCAGCACCTGTACCCACGTGAATGAAATTTCGGACATTTCCAGATAAATCGAATGGGTCATAGACTACCGAGACTCCGCCCATAGAAACTCTAAACCTTGCTACATATTTTTCATTCGGGTTTGGTAATGTCAACGTTTGCCTTATACTGTCAGTTCCTAAGGTCCTTAGCTCACTACGTCCAGAAACAAATCCAATATTAAATGCCAAATTTGTGGCGTACTCAATCCACAAATCTGCTTCTGTGTTACTAAAGTTATATCCAGGATTCATTTTTACCGTAAGACCAGCTGAACTCGATGAAACGACTTTATTTTGATAAGAAGGTTGAACGGTCGAGCGACGGTACCAAAAATTGTTTCCGTTAGGATTCAACTGTGCACCCGTACCCAGAATCAAAGAATCCGCAATTGCAAGTTCTGAAGTTAATTTCGCAGTAGCAGAGGTAATTTCTAATTTATGAAGACCTCTAAATCCATTTTCGGGTAAATCAAACGTTTGAATTGCAGTCAGTCTTAATTTTCCACCGTCGTCTGTTGCAATATTTCCGCCTACATCTATTTTCAAACTACCCGTTGAAAATACAAACGATTTAATGTTTAAGTACCCAGCTGAAGTAATTTCCGTTTTAGCTACGGTTGCATTCTCACCGAGCCAAACAACATGACGAATTAAAGCAGTGTCTTGCACATCAGGAACAACACCATTTTCCCACGTCATAGGGTCGCTCCAAAGACCACTGCTCACTGTGTTCCGAGCAACACGGCTTCCAAAATAATTGCTCCCCAAATACTTAACCGTATCACTATTATTCAGTGATACAATTAAACGTGCAACATACCTCAACCCCGTCGTTAGAGTAAACGTATTTGAAACTCCATTATTATTATTAAAATTTAGTGGCGCAGTTGTAGTAATAACACCCGAAAACGCAGGGGTTCTTGCCAATTGCAGCCGGACCTGGGTATTACTTAGTTGGAAATTCAAGGGATTCACTGTTGCAGAAACAGCGCCATTATCATTTACGATATAATTTACTGTTGGAATATTTGTTGTTACTGTTGGTTTTTTTCGAAAGGTTCCTGCTTCTGTGCTCCCCCCAAACCACAGCATTTTTCCATTCGCAGTAATATTGTCGTTCAAAACCAGGGTATCAATGACTGCCACGTCCGAAAGAAACGTTATGGGAGTAAGAACCAACAAATTATGATAGGTTCCACCGGGCAAATACATTGTCTTTGTCCCTATATTTCTACTCAACACGAGAGTAAAATTCTTTTTAGAAATCAATGATTTACCTGTGGCGATTCTTAAACTATCCGTAACGGTGAGGTTTGTAAAAGGTGTGGTTATTAAATTTTCACCCAAATCTAATCGCGAAACGGTTACTGTTTGGTCTAACGTTACAGTATGATTAATTTTAACCGACGCACCATTTTTAGGTATCGTCATATCAGCCCACGTTGCAGGGTCCGACCAATTCCCTGTTCTTATTGTTGAACTTGCCTTTGGAATCTGTCCAATAGCTACCTCGATCCACCCATTCATAGACAAGTCTTCACTGGTGACGGTGCTTGTGTTACTAACATCTATCCTACCACCGTACCTCCATGAACTATAAGTACTGTATCTAAATAACCAAACGAAGGTACTCATATCTGCGTTTTGCGAGAGTTCCATTTTCTCGGTTTTCAAAGAAAAAGAAAGTGTTTCATTATTGCGGTTTGCACTGCTGGCCACGATATTCCACCGCCCTACTGATGCCACAATGTTTTCTACACCCAGTGGCAACGAAGAGGCAGAAGCCGTATTATCCGGCGTTACTGAACCAAAATAAGAAACATGAAAAGTTGCAGTTTGAGTACTTTGTCTTGTTATTTCTAATGCTCTTCCCTGATTCAAAGTCAGTTTTCCAACACCTTGATTTACAAAAGTCTGTTCGTTCGTACTCGTCAAAACACGATTCAAAGCAGCTCCAGAGGAAATTCTATTTATACCTTTTGCGATAATATGTTTTTTTTGACTGGAAAAATCATACAGTGTATCACCCTGTACTTCATCCATTGGGTAGCTTGCTACAAGATTTTCGGAATACCCTAAAACCTTTCTATTTATTAATGCGCTAATAGCTTCTGTAGATTTTGCGTCGTTCCATAATACGACCTCGTCTAATTGAGCAAATTTCCTTTTGTGCAAAACAATATTTGCTTCACCATAATTCACCACAAAGTCTGAATATGAATAGGTAGTTTCACCAACCAAAATTCCACCGATATACCATGACACTTTTTTGCTTGCAGGATTTGAAACCACCGTAACATCGAACCACTTTCCTCCTTCTAATAGTGATGCTAAATTTAATTTGCTTATGGTTACTTTTGAAGAATTATAGCAATTCAAAAGCAAAGTGTCCTGAACGGGTGACACTGAAGCGTTTCTTTTTAAAACTATCTCAAATCCATATTTTGCACTTAATATGGACTTCACACGTGAAACCAGCGTATCCTCACCGCCAATTTGTCCAATAATACTCAACTGCGCTTTCAAAGTAAATGGAGTTTGCCCTTGCTCCATTGAAACGCTACTTGCCACCCCTACCGCTGTACTTAGACCGACTGCTCCTCCCGACGCAGAATTATCATCCTGTGCCGTTAATGATGGATAAATATTTGTAGTTCCCGACGGTGTATTAGGAATACCGATTAAATTTCCTGAGTGTGATAATCTTCCTTCTTTAACATCCACTTCAAATGCCATGAGCTTACTTCTCAACAACGCACCATAAGGGTGACTAATGATGAGTGCATCTAATACTGTAATTTTTCTCATGTCCAAATCAACAGCATCAAGAGTTACTGATAGTGTTAGTCCAAGAAAATTTTTATTATTTGGTTCAAGCACTTCTACTGTGCCTCCAATTTGTGTGACATTAGAAAATGCCGTTCCTAACATCCGAAATCCGGATCCTACCGTTATTTTTTGACGATTTAGATTTAAAGTGCCTTGTTCTTTCACTAAAATGTCATTTGCAACACGTAAATGAGCGTTATTTGATAATGTCAATGTGCCGCCATCTTCTATTGTGAGATTAAAAGCATCCCCAGTCCCCGTTCCCGATAATGTAACTGTGGATGAGGAGGAAATAATAACGGTATCATTAATACTAGGAACACCATTAGGCTCCCACGTCAGATTGATTGCCCAAGAAGAAGAAGTAGCACCCGGCTTAGATTTGTACGTTGCTGCACTTAGGCTTCCACATAAACCAAAACTAAGAACCATGCAAAGCAGTGTGTATTTTTTTTTCATCTGTAAGAATTATATCAATTTGTTAAACAAAAACTCACTTCAAAAATAGTATCCAAAAAAACCCCATTGTACCTTATTACCACTGTGTTAAAAGCATACTCTAAATTACAAAGGTTATTTGTCAATTCAAAAAGGAAAATAGTTAAAAATCTAATTTTCTGAGCAATGACAACCTATTCAGTCAAAATTCTAAAATCTTCAGGCATTTTAAAAAAATGCAATAGTAACTTGGCTTTTTGTACCTTTTCTAATACGAGAGAAACCGCATTTCCTATCTCTAACTTCACAGGGAACCCAATAATGTTCAACGAATGTAACTTTCCGACAACATACGGATCGACTCCTGGGATCATACCAAGTTGCACTATCTTGCGAATTAATCTTTCGTCAAGTATGTCTTTGGAAAACCAAATTTTAGCCAATGTCAGCGTGTCGCTTTTTAAATCCACCCGTTGTGACTGAAACCGAACCACCTTTTCTATACCTTTCTTCTCAATTTTCACGTTCTTGAACTGAGAACTTTCAACCGAAGCGCCCGCTAACATACGGGTTTTAATTTCGCTACCCACTTTAGTATTGAAATCAAACAACATCGACTTTTTATGGTCCAAGAGAAACGCACTTTGTTGCAACTCATATTTTCCTTTTTCGTTCTCTTTCAGCACATCCACACGCAAGTCATTACCACGAACGTAAAAAGTAATACGCAACTTTCCAACAAGTGTGTTTACCTTTAGAGTAACAAACCCTTCGTCAATCAATGTACCCAAAAAGAACATCAACCCCCAAAGCAACATGAATCATACAAAATTAAAATACCATTTCGACATCATTCTAACTTACTTCATAATGCTCCTCGCTACTTCTTTCAACCCAAAGATAAATAAGATCCATTTTATTATTTTTGTTTAATTCTATATCCAACCCTCACCGTTCCGTAGTTTATGTTCGCATAAATTAAGTTCCGAGCCAATTTCAATCAAAGATAGGAATAAAGGTCGTTTTAATTGAAACTTCACAAAACTATCTCGCCAAATAAATCAAAAGCTTCGGTTTCTGTCACCCTCGCAAGGCATAAGTCGCCAACCTGATATGGAATTGATAAACGTTTTTTGTTCTCACCACTCTCATTATTTTGGTTTGGGATACGAATGTAAAACTCGTGGTCCACTTCGGGTGCATCAAATTCCGTTCTTCCAACGAGCATACCCTCTTCAATTCTCTCTACAAGCACCTTAAACGTTTGACCTACAAGAGACAAATTCTTTTGTAGTGAAATACTCTCCTGAATAGACATAATTGTGTTCATACGTTGTTCTTTTTCACACTCTGTCCATGTATCTCCAAGTGTAAATGCCGATGTATTTTCCTCTTGTGAGTACATAAAACAGCCCAATCTATCGAACTTTACCTCCTGAATAAATTGACAAAGTTCATCAAATGCTTTTTCTGTTTCATTGGGATAACCAATAATGAATGTAGTACGTAGGCGAATATTTGGGATAGTGTCGCGTATTTTGCTGATAAGGTCACTTAACTTTTCCTTTGTAATACCACGCCTCATTGATTTTAGCACATCATTATTTACATGTTGGATAGGCATATCCAAATACTTACAAATATTTTCATTATTTTGGATAACGGGCAATATATCCAAAGGAAATTTAGCGGGATAGGCGTAAAGCAAGCGGATTCGCTCAAAAGGAATAGACCCAACGGAATTCGATGCTGTGGCAAGTTCTGTAAGAAGATTAGCAAGAGTACGTTTACCATATAAGTCAAGTCCATAATATGTCAAATCCTGTGCAACGAGGTTAAGTTCTTTAACGCCGTTCGTACGAAGGGATTCTGCTTCGATAAGTAAATCTTGCAAAGGGCGACTTTGGTAGCTACCCCGCATAAGAGGAATTGCACAAAAAGAACATGGATTATTGCACCCCTCTGAAATTTTCATGTAAGCGGTATGACGAGGCGTTAACAACTGCCGTTGCTGTGTAATAGGCTTATTAAACCCTAAAAGATCGTGTTTAAAGCATTCTTCAATTTCCCTTAAAACAGACGTAAGTTGCTTCGTACCAAAGTCCATTACGCCAAAAAAGCGATCCACTTCGGGCATTTCTTTTTCTAAATCCTGCTTATAGCGTTCTGAAAGACATCCAATAACGAGCAACTTTTTTACTCGCCCCATTTTTTTAAGTTCGATACCTTCCGAAATAGCTCTAATGGATTCTAATTTCGCTTCGTCTATAAACCCACATGTATTGACGATGAGTATATCCGATTGTTTAGGATTATCCGTTACTGCAATAGAACGAGAGGTTAATTGATGAATCAAACGTTCAGAATCAACCGTGTTTTTAGAACAGCCCAACGTTACCACGCATACTTTGTAAGTGCCCGCGTTCATTTATGGATCGACAAATTTCTATAAATAAGTTGTTCATCAAAAAAGTTCTTGCTTGCTATCATCTGCATAGACCTCCTTCAATCTATCCAAAGATACACAACAAACACAGTATTTTCACTACTCCAAAAAATGAATTTAAACAAAGCTGTTATTATGAAATACACCTTCACTTAAAGTCATATAAAGTTCGTTTCATTTCATGGTAAACAAATTCGTACATTTGCACCTGTAAAAAGAAACGTTCAAAGTGGGGCAGGTGCCCGTTTAGTGGTAATCATAGATATCACTAAATCATAAAAGGTGCAAATTAGCAAATAAAGAAAACATAAACATCAAATGAAAGTCCTCTTTGCAACATTATATCCCCTTGTGGATTACGAAGCGGCTGCTGGTATTTCGACGGACATAAACATAGATGCAGTAAAGCGAGTTTTCGGTAAAAGTTCTGTAGAGATTTGCTCATTTTATCCAGAAACAGCACCGAGTTTTTGGAAAAGACAATTCCGGTACATTTTCATAGACGAGAAAAAGAAACTATTATTAGACCAATCAGACGTAATCTTTTTAGATACGTCTCTTTTAGGTGAAATTGCGAAGCAAGTCAAGTTAAACCAACCCCAAAAAAAAGTAATCACACATTTTCATAATATTGAATTTTTTTATTTCAGATTAATACATTTGGATGAAAGGGGTTTTTTTCTTCGCAACCTGAAAAAAATAAGAAACTTTTTATTTTATGTCCATGAAGTCTTCAAAGTTGAAAAGTGCGCAGCAGTTTACTCGGATGGTTTAATTTTCCTAACTGAAAGAAATAAAAGGGATGCTATTAAATTATATGGAAGTATTCGTAAGCATCTTGTGTTGCCCGTCGCCAGAATAGATAAATTTGATAAAAGTAAGTTAGAAAATAGCGTAGATAAAGATGAGTTGTTGCTTTTGTTTGTGGGTTCAAACGTTTCTCCAAACGTACATGGAATAAGATGGTTTATTCTTAATGTAATGCCTTTCACGAATGCGAAACTTCAAATTGTTGGTAGAGATATGGAAAAATATCAAAGTGAATGGGAATCAGAAAAAATAGAGGTTATAGGGACAGTGGAGGAAACGTCATCTTATTATTATGCGGCAGATGCGGTTGTTTCGCCAATCTTACAAGGTGAAGGAATGAAATTAAAAATATCCGACGCTTTAATGTATGGAAAAACCATTTTCGGAACGACGGAGTCATTTGACGGGTATGAAGTCGATTATGACAAAATAGGGGCTCGATGCAATAGCGCGGAAGCGTTTATACGGGCAATTAACCATTTTTCTAAAAAAAAAGAAAATCAAAAATTCAACCCTTATTCAAGGGAGGTTTTTGAAAAAAGGCACACCAAAGAAATGAGAATAGAAAATCTTTCTATTTTTTTAAGAAAACTTATAGGGCAAAAAGAAAGTAAGGATGCTTAGGAACAAACAAGGGCATATAATGAAGGTGGTTATGATTGGACACGAATCGTCTGATTTGCTTATGTTTCTGGAACAATTTGTCTTTGTATTTTAGTTTATACTTCAGAGGCAAAATTCACGCTCTACATGTAGTCTTTTGGTTACATTGATTTAATAAAAAATTAGCAGTAATGCCTAAAATAATTTATTATATAAATACACTTGGAGTAAATCGCTACCATACTGTAATAAGTTCTTCATTATTAGTCATGTGTGGATTAACTTCTGAAAAAGTGATTTACTATGGATCTGAAAGTAATTATAAAAGTATTTTGGAAGTAACTCCAGAGTTACCAAAAAATATAAAGACAAAGTTTAAATATGCTGTTCAGGGTGAGTCTAAGTGGAGTCTGCTGTTCAGGTATATCATAGCGGGACTAACTGAAATTATTTTGTGTATTAGACTGCCTAAAGATGGAACTATTTTCATCACTAACAATAATCTTTTTGTTTTAAGAATTGTTAATTATTTGAATAAATATTTGCAAAAGAATATAATAATCTGTTGTCATGGGGAGATGGAGCTTGTTTTACCGCATCAAGCAAAGGGTGGTCACCTTCATCGAGTACTACGCTATTTTGCACTTACTTTCTTTGATAATCCAAAAATTCGAATAGCTAATGATATAAAAATCCTTGTGTTCGGTGCATCTATTTTAGAGAATATAAAAAAAGTATTTTCTAAAACAATTTCGGACAAATTTGTTTCTTTGGAGCATCCTTACCTGTTTGGTACACTTAATAAGCAACAAAATGAAGGGTTAATAAAAAAAAGGAATGATAGTATAAAATTTGGTTTATTTGGTAACCAAAATAAAAAGAAGGGATTGGATACATTTTTTAGAATTATTAGTGAATTAAAAAGCAAGCCGTTTCAAAATAATTTTACCTTTCACATTATTGGAAGCATTCAATCGAGCATGAGTACTATTTCAAGCGGATTTGTGTTTTTAGAAACAAATGGCAAGTCCATGTTGGATAGAGAAAGTTATGAGAACGCGATAGAAAACTTAGATTACGTATTGTTTCTATATTCTCGCGATTCATACAAACTAACCGCAAGTGGCCCTATTCTTGATGCTGTTCAATTTGAAAAACCCATCATAGCACTAAGGAATGATTATTTTGATTACATGTTCAACAAATATGGTGCATTCGGCTACTTAGCCGATTCTGAAAACGAGGTTGTCAGCCTAATTGGGAGAATCCTAAACTCCTTAGAAGATTCGAAAGATTTCTCTCCTGCATACAGTTTAATAAAGCATCAACTTAGTCCTAATGCGTTATCGAATAAATTTAAAAATATAGTCGATTAATGGGCTTTTACTTCGTTATCCTTGGTTTTCTTTCTATTTTTTCTTTCATTGAGATTAATAAAAAAAATCACAGAACCCAAAATAAAATAGTTGTAGCTATTTTATTAGTATTTTTTATTCTTTCCTTTATACGCTGGGAGGTTGGAACAGATTGGGATAGTTACTACGATTATTTCAATACAATAGAAAAATGGAATTTCGGTGAAATCTACGACAAGGATACAGAGTCCATATTTGAACCTGGTTATGCGGCATTGAACATTTTAGTTTTTTCAATATTTAATAACTACACTTTTTTTCTTTTTGTCTTCGGTACGTTAATATTTACGTACCAATACAAAATAATAAAAGAACAAAGCGGGTATCCGATAATTTCGTTATTGGTACTCTGGGGTTCGTTTTTTGGGAACATCTTCTTTGTAAGAATTAGTCTTGCGGTCATTCTTACAACATACTCAATTAGATATATAACAACACAATCACCTGTAAAGTTTGTAACTTTGATACTCATCGCAAGTTTATTTCATAGGACTGCTTTAATTTGTCTATTTACGTACTTCCTTTTTAAAAAGAGAATAAGTTCTCTCACCATTATAATAAGCACGTTAGTTACATTATTTGTCGGTCAATATTTCGGGATTTATTTTTTAGAATTTGTAACACATTTTATTCCTGCTTCATTTTCTAATAAACTGTCATTTTATATAGAAGTAGGGAAATCTTTTGACGAATCGGCAGTATACAGTTCTGAATTATTAATTTTGAAATCGCTTTTTAATAAAGTATTTATACTTGTACTTGCGCTATGGTATAGAAAAAAAGTAGAATCGTTGTACCCAAATTTTAACGGATATATAAATCTATTTTGGTATGGAACGATTCTGCAATTTGTTACAATGTCGGCTTCCGATGTTTTTATCAGGTTTAGTTCTTATTTCGATTTCTTGCAAATACTAATATTTCCATACATACTTCATGCGTGCGAGAAAAAGATTAAAAAGATTCTTATTTTAGCAATGATTATCCTTTTATCGGGATTGCGATTATACATAAATTTAAGCGGTAATTACGAAACATTATATGTGCCGTTTAGGACGATTTGGGATTAGCACACTACAAATTGTGGTTTTAATTATCACAGACTAATAAAAATGAAAAAATCAAAAACGATTTTAATCAACGCAACAGCGGCGACAGAAGGTGGTGCGTTAACGATATTAAATCAGTTTTTAATTGGGTTACCCAATTTTACGGAAAGGAAATCCTTTTATATTTTCGTTTCTCCATTGATTCAAACTCGAAAAATTGAAAACGTAACTTTTATTCCAATTGACACTAAATCCTGGTTAAAAAGAATTTGTTGGGATGAATTTGGCTTAAAAAATTGGTGCAAAAGGAATAAGATAGTCCCGGATTTGTTTATTTCATTCCAAAACACAGGTGTAAACTATAAAAACCTAAATCAACTTATCTATTACCATGCACCATTCTTTTCATGCGAAGAGAAGTTTCGATTTTATATAAGAAGTGAATTGAAGCTGATACTGTACAAATTTGTGTATCCTCTTTTTGTCAAACAATACTTAAAAGAAAATACAGAGGTTATAGTTCAAACAAACTACGTTAAAGAAATGTTTATGAGGCGTTTCCATTTTCCGAGTGAAAAGATTCATATCATTTTCCCTGAAATCGAACCTATTGAAATTGAAAAAATAGAACCCATTCAATTCAAAGAAGAGTGTTTTAGATTTTTATTTCCTGCATATCCTCATTCATATAAAAATCACAAACTGATAATAAAAGCAATAAGTGTATTTGAAAACAATTATAAAAATGAAATTCAAAAGATTCGGGTACATTTTACGCATAAAAAGGAATTAGAAAAGGAACACTCGAAACTAATTTCGAAACTCAAGTTTCCTGGAACTATCATTTTAGAACCAAACATGAAGCATCGAGAAATATTTCGGTTTTACAAGTCCGTTAATGCTTTGGTGTTTCCAAGTTTAGTAGAGACATTTGGTTTGCCTTTATTAGAAGCGGCAATGTTTGGACTGCCTGTTTTAGTAGCAGATTTACCTTATGCACGAGAGGTGTTAAAGGATTATGACGGAGCGGTTTTCATCAATATTCATGATGAGAAAAGATGGGCGGAGGAAATGAGAAAAGTTTTAGTTGAAAGAAGAAGATACAAGTGCGTCAGTAATCCACGTCGGAATGGTTGGAATAGTTTCTTTACCTTAATAGAGAATAGGATAGAAAATAAAATATGATATTATTAATTACAGGAGGAACAGGATCATTTGGGAATGCCGTAGTTAATCGAGTGCTTCACGAAAGCAGATTTTCGGAAATAAGAATTTTTAGTCGAGATGAAAAGAAGCAGGATGACATGAGAAACAGACTAAAAAACACAAAATTAAAATTCTACATTGGCGATACGAGAGATATTCATAGTGTGGAAAATGCGGTCAAAGGAGTGGATCACATATTTCATGCCGCCGCATTAAAGCAAGTTCCTTCATGCGAATTTTTTCCCATAGAAGCCGTAAAAACAAATATACTTGGAACTGAAAATGTGCTTGTTGCGGCAGAAAAACATAATGTGAAAAAAGTTGTTATTTTAAGTACCGATAAAGCGGTTTATCCAATTAATGCCATGGGGATGACAAAAGCATTAATGGAAAAGGTGATGATAGCAAGATCAAGAAGTTTAAATGAAACCGATTGCATTGTTTCCGCAACACGCTACGGTAACGTAATGGCATCGAGAGGTTCCGTCATCCCTCTTTTTATTAATCAAATAAAAGAAAAAAAACCACTCACAATCACGGACCCACAGATGACACGATTTATGATGACATTAGAAGATGCTGTGGATTTAGTCCTATTTGCTTTTGATAACGCAAAGCAAGGAGATCTGTTCGTACAAAAATCTCCCGCAACAACAATAGAACTTTTGGCTGAAACCCTAACTGAAATGTACAATTCAAAAAGCGAAATAAAAATAATTGGAACGCGTCACGGAGAAAAGCTTTACGAAACCTTAGTAAATAGAGAAGACATGGCTAAATCATTTGATTTAGGTAAATACTATCGAATACCCGCGGATACACGAGATTTAAACTATTCACAATACTTCTTTGAAGGAAAAGAGCGGATGTCTAAAATAGACGAGTACCACTCGCATAATACTGAAAGGTTGGGTAAAAATGAATTAATCAAACTGCTAAAAAAATTACCCATAATTAGACGTGATATTTTAGGTGAAAAAAAGGTTACCGATTATCCCGAATAACGAGATAAAATAGATAAAATGCCCGTTTTTATATTCTTTGTATTATTAACCTACTAACCCTTAACAAATTATGACACAAAATGATTTAAAATGCACAGCCGAAAGCGTCGCACAAAAGTTAAAAACCGCAAAATTAGGAACCCAATTTTTTGACACTCCTTTCAAGCATGCTGTGATAGATGAATTTTTTCCTACTGATTTTGCGGAAATGCTTCTAAAAAAATTTCCTAAAACAGACGAGGACGTTTGGGAAAGAACAAACGACTCTGATATAGAAATTAAACTTAGAACAAAATGGGAATCTGAATTCGATATTCCCGACGGGATTATAGACGCAATTCGTATCCTTAACTCATCTCATTTCTTGAAAGCAATATCCGGTCTATTTGGAATAGAAAAATTAATACCCGATCCCTATTTCACAGGGGGTGGACTAAACGTAACTGTAAGAGGTGGATTACTTGATGTGCACGTAGACGGAAATTATCATGATGCAACCGGACTAAACAGACGAATTAATGCTATTGTTTATTTGAATCCTGGTTGGCAAGAAGGGTGGGGTGGAGAATTTGGACTGTACAATCATACGGGTGATACCTTAATAAAGACAGTCGCACCGGTTCACAATAGATTGGTGGTGTTCGATACCAATGATTACAGTTACCATGGCTTACCTGATCCTCTAAATTTTCCGGACTCCGAAGTAAGAAAATCAATTATTCTGTATTACTACACAAAAGAACCTCGTCCCTCCAACCAAATAGCCGTTGAAGAACCACACTCTGCACTTTGGAAAAAAAGAGGCGGATTAGACAAACGAGGAAATAAAACAAGAAACTTTAGCTAACAAAGATTCTAAATCGAGCTATCCATGTTAAAAATTTTAGTTGTAGGTGCATCGGGCATGTTAGGGAGTGCGTTGCTACGTTTTTTTTTAACATTTAAAAATTATCACGTTCTCGGTACAATAAGGAATGAGGCTGCTAAACAGTACTTGCCTAAAGAAGCTATCACGTCAATCATTTCAAACATCGATTGTCAAAATAATGAAAGCGTGATCAATGTATTACTTTCCGTAAAACCTGATATCGTTATCAATTGCGTTGGCATTATTAAGCAATTAACCTCATCAAAAGAGCCTTTGACAACCATTCCCATTAACTCTCTTTTTCCCCATGTACTCGCTAAGTATTGCGAATTCATTAATGCTCGTCTCATTCATATTAGCACAGACTGCGTATTTTCGGGCAACAAGGGAATGTATAAAGAATCTGACTTTCCAGACGCAAACGACCTTTATGGAAGAAGTAAGTATTTAGGCGAAGTCAATAATAACAGTAATACCACTACTTTACGAACTTCTATTATTGGACATGAATTAAACGGTCGCTACGGCCTCCTTGAATGGTTTTTATCACAAAAAGAATCCGTCAGAGGCTATAGACGTGCAGTATTTTCAGGATTTCCTACAATTGAAATAGCCAGAATAATACACCACCATGTCATTCCTAATGCCAAATTACATGGCTTGTTTCATATTTCATCAGATCCCATTAATAAGTATGAATTGTTAAGGCTAATAAGAGACGAATACAATAAAAACACCGAGATTATACCCGACGACAGTTTAGTAATAGATCGCTCTTTGGATTCATCACATTTTAGAGAACGAATAGGCTTCAAGCCAAATACATGGAAAGATATGATTTCATCAATGAAAATATTTGGCTAACATTCATTTAAAGAAAATGTATAGAAAATAATGCCACTAAAAATACTAACGATTGTCGGCACACGACCAGAAATCATCCGCCTATCGCGAACTATAAGTGTATTGGACAAAACAGCATCCGTCAAACATATCCTTGTTCATACCGGACAAAATTATGATTATGAATTAAATCAAATTTTTTTTGAACAACTAGAACTACGGCAACCCGATATTTTTTTAAATGCATCCGGAAAAAATGCAATAGAAACAATTAGCCAAATACTAACCGCTATTGATTTAGTATTAGCAAGAGAAAATCCCGAAGCTATTTTACTCCTTGGTGATACCAACAGTTGTCTTTCTGCCATTGCTGCAAAAAAAAAGCATATTCCCATATTTCACATGGAAGCAGGAAATCGATGCTTCGACGAACGTGTCCCCGAAGAAATCAACAGAAAAATAATAGATCATATTTCCGACATTAATCTTCCTTATTCAGACATTGCAAGAGAACATTTAATTCGCGAGGGATTCCCCTCGGACCGCATTATCAAAACAGGTTCTCCAATGTTTGAAGTTTTAGAATACTACAAGAAAAAAATCTATGAATCAAACATTCTAAAAGAACTAAACTTGGAGATACAGAACTATTTTGTTGTTTCTATTCATAGAGAGGAAAACGTGGATAACCCTGTACATTTCCAAGATGTATTAAACACAATTAAAAAAATAGCAGACCAGTACAACAAAAAAATAATTGTTTCAACACATCCCCGTACACGAAACCGATTAAATCAATTAAATGAAACATTTTCAAAAAGTATTTTATTTCTTAAACCTTTAGGGTTTTTAGATTACGTATACCTTCAAATAAATGCAACCGCTGTACTTTCAGATAGTGGTACCATTTCAGAAGAGTCCGCCATACTCAATTTCCTGGCTCTCAACCTTCGCCAAACACACGAACGACCAGAAGCAATGGAAGAAGGTGCTGTCATGATGGTTGGACTTCAAAGTGAAAGAGTTTTACAAGCACTTACAGTATTACTTCAACAACCTAAGAGCAAAAGAACCTCCATACTTCCAAGGGATTACAACGTTCCAAACGTTTCAGAAAAAATAGTTAAAATCATTTTAAGTTACACAGATTACATCAAGCGAACCGTATGGAAAAAAGGATACTGATTTTTACAAACCATTTTGAACCTGAAAATTCGTTTAAAGTAAACGACATAGCTTATTTCCTTGCATCTCAAAATTATTTCGTTAAGGTCATTACGTCCATTCCTAATTACCCACATGGAAAATTCTTCCCAGGCTATGGTATAATCAAAAAATCATTTGAAAACAAAGGAAACTTAATTGTTCGCAGGCTTCCATTGTTTCCAAGAGGATGCGGCTCAAAGATTCGTTTACTTTTGAATTATTGCAGTTATACTTTTTCATCAATACTCTACACGCTATGTGTTCAGATTTTTCAAAAAAAATATGACTTGATCTTTGTTCACCATACAAGTCCATTGTTTATTATGTGTCCTGCGATCATTTATAAAAAAATCAAAAAGAGCAAACTCATATTATGGGACTTAGACGTTTGGCCAGAAAGTATTGAGGCGGTTGGAGCTATTTCTAACAAAAAGGTATTAACCTTCATAGAATCCATTGTAAAAAAAATCTATACATTCTGCGACCACATTCTTATTGGTTCAAAAAGCCTCGAATCAATAATCAAAAAGCGTTCTCCCAGAACCCCAATTTCGTACTTTCCAAATTGGGCAGATGACACTATCACCAAAAATAAAATAAAGATTCCTGCAAATAAACCTTCTTTTCCAAACGGATTTAAAATCATGTTCGCAGGAAATATAGGCGAAGCACAAGGTCTGGATGTACTACTGAGCGTCTCTCATATCCTAAAAGAACTTCCCATATATTGGCTCTTTGTGGGAGACGGGAGAAATAAATCCTCTCTGGAAAAAAAGGCACATAAAATCGGATTGTCGCAAAACGTGCTTTTTTACGGAAATTATGACATCCAATTTATGCCCTATTTTTTTTTAAACGCAGACGCTATGTTTGTGTGCCTGAAAAACAAACCTATTTTTAACCTAACCGTTCCCGCTAAAGTGCAAACCTATATGAGTGCAGGAAAACCAATACTTGCTATGCTCAATGGTGAAGGCGCAGAAATAATAAAATCATCAAAATGCGGCTACGTCGTAAATGCAGGTGATTATGAAAACATGGCAGAAATAATTAAAAACTTTTCGAAAAATCCCGATATGATTGCAAAATGTGGATTAAATGGAAAAAAATATTACGAAGAGAATTTTTCAAAAGATATAAGAATGGCTCAAATTCTAAAAATAATCGAAGAACTCACAAACAAAAAATCGTAATAACTTTGCACGTCAAAACACCCACCGCACCCCAAACAAATATCCACCGAAACTTCAATCACGGACTTTTCCCTCAAACAAAAACGCACGACCCTTTCAATACACTTTCAAATTCTCTGCCTCTTCAATTAACCGCTCTCCCACTTGCTTCAAAAGAATCATTCCTGCTCGCTTTGCCTCTTCTTCTGCTTTCGGTTCAAACGATATTCCCGCTAACGCCAAATACATTTCCAACTTCGCATCCTCAGGGAACGACTGCCTAAAATTATTTATCTTCTCCTCCTGCATTTTATGCACGTCTTCCTTTCTTACGCGATGCTTACACTCCACCAATACCCCTTTCGTTCCGTTCTTCATCACAATATCAAACTCATTCTCCACATCCGATTCATTATTACGTCTCTTACCCTTAACGTTCCTCTCACAGTACTCAAAGTGTATATTTGCCACACTCATCCTGCTTTTCAGAGTATTGTAAAAGTATTCTTCTACGCCCGACCCAACATTGAACCCAAAACGGTTCATCATTGATTCTGTTTTCCTAATCTGCACCCATAATGATTCAATTTTTTCGGACAACGCTTCAGACAACGCTTCTATCTTCTCCGACACCTCTTTGAACTTAACAGACACCTCTTTGAACTTAACAGACACCTCTTTGAACTTAACAGACACCTCTTTGAACTTAGCAGACACCTCTTCGTCCCTCTTCTTCCTTTCCTCTTCATTCTTCACCCTCGCCTCCTCCGACTTCTGCAACAGCAACGCAGTATCTTTAACAACAACCGCTATACTCACCACAAACTCCCGCAACTCTTTATCACTCATAACATTATTATTTAATTAAAACCTCTCTTTGCAAAAATAATACTTTCTTAACCAAACATTAGAAACAAAACCCTTTTTCCATTGCCGACAGCAAATACCCGTTGCCAATACGCATTGACCTAACTGCCAATCGGCATTGTTCCATTAACACCTCTTATTGCCAGATACTAAGGAATAAAGTGTGTCTAAAAGCAAGTGAAAAATTTAAATATTACCGAATACCTATTATTCCATGTAATTAAACCCGTTTCCCATGCTGTTTATTTCATTTTTCCTGTAAGAAATTTCATTTTTCCTGTAAGAAATTTCATTTTTCGTGCAATTTCGCAGGTTTATGGCAGATAGGAGTACGAAAAATTAACTTGTTGGTTTTAAAAACACACTTTTTTATACACTACCTATTGCCACAAAAAAGTATAGATAGTAGAGACGTTTTAGTAAAATGTCTTTATAGGACGTTCATAATCAAAAACCCCCTGCTGTGAAAGCGGAGGTTATTTTTTGTAGGGATAGGTGGTAAGCGTAGATTTATTACGTCCTGTCATTATTAGACGCTTATTGGATGCCAACCCCTTTATCTGAAAAAAGAGGAACTGCGGAACACGCTTCACCAAACATGATTTTTTGAGCATTTACTTTGGCAAGTTTTATAGCTACAATCATGTACGCCCACGTTGGAATTGGTGTTGAGCCGCATCCCTTTATAATGACCTTCTGATTTGCGTACTGCAACCAATTCCATTCATCAATTTTTTGCCTAAATTCTTTCTCGCGGAGGATGCCCTGCGAAAGAAAATCTTGAATGTCTATTTCTAAAAGCATATCGTTTTGGATTAAGATTTATAAAGTTTGTAATGGTGATCTGTAATTTTTTCTAAAATAACACTTTCCCCTATTTTTAGTTGTGACTCATTTACCCATTTACCTGTGCCATGTGATGATTTTGACTTTTTTCTAAAACAAAATTTACCGCTTTCTATATCTGTGTAAAATGACCAACCTAAATCTGTGTCAATCCTTAGCGGTGTCCCCTCTTTATCCGCTGTTCCAATAGCATCTTCGGGAAAGAAATCTAAAAAGTCAAATAAATTGAACATCTTTTCAACAAACCAAATATCTTCTTTAGTTTTTATCATCTTTATCTTAATAATGTTGGACATCGGGTTGGATTAAAATTTTTTAGCTATGACAATAGTTTGTTTGAAAGTTTGAATTGCTCCAGTTTCTGAATGGGTAGCTTCAAATAAGAGTATGTACTTGCCAATTGGTAACCCTGTGCCCCAGTCTGCCATTCCATCCCATATTATTGGTCCATTGGATGATGTGGGTTGATTAAAAATGGTTTTTACAAGTCTCCCAAATTTGTCATAGATACGAACTCGTAAGTGCGAAGATGACGATGCGAGCGTGTATGAAATATTCAGCGCGTCTTCGTAACCGTCTCCGTCGGGAGAAAAAGGATTGGGAAAAAGAGAAACAAAAAATGCGGATTGCTCCTGTGGTGAAATTTGTTCTACATTAATAAATGTACTGTTTTGTTTTCCAGGTGTTGCACCAAAGATTCGGTCAGTGCATGTAGTCCAATTTGATTTTTCGGAACTTGATAAATAAGGATTTCGTTTTTCTAACGACAATCCACGCGTCAATGAAAACAGTCGGCTGTGCCATGTAGGCAAGTATGAAACCGAGTCTATCGTTGTCCCCGCAAGGTCGATTAATTTAAGTTCGTCTCCCTCATTTCCCAAACTTAATGTGAGCATCTTAACAAAGAAAATTTTGATGTTGTCTTTTGCTAAGTATTCAGAGGTTAGGTATGTGTAGTATTTGAAAAGCCTTGAATTAGAGTAGGTTTTAGTTGTGTCTGGTACAATAATGCAGTATGATTTTGCGGGCAAATAGGGCAATCCATTTATGTCGGTTGAAATGGTGTATTTGTTAAATGTACCGTTCTCGTTTGGTTTGTCTCTTAGTTGCCAACCATTTAAATTGATTATTGTTTCACTTGCATTGTATAGTTCAATGAAATCGGGTTGGTCTTGAATGAAGTCATTAGCATCTTGCACAGGTTCATACATTATTTCATTGAACACAATGCTTTTAGGTTTAGAGCCAACAACAAGGGTTATGAATGTAGTGTCATTTGAAGATCGATCATCTTTTAGAAGTATGAGAATTATATGTAACGTGTCTTTTAACTCGGGTTGGGTATAATGGATTTTATCCAATTTTGTCATATTCGGTTGTAGATCGATTGCAATACTCTGCTCCGCGACCTTTTCGGTTGCTTCAGGAGAGCGATTTTTGTTTTTGTCATAAAATAAACTAATGCTAATGGAAGATGTAAAATCATTTAATCCAACGTTAGTAAGCAAAAAAGAAACGGGTAGAGATTCCTGAAAAGGAACATATTGCGGTGAAACAGATCTAATTCCCAAATCGTGCTCAAATGGGGTTAAAGTGTTTCGCTTTCCTGGTGTTCCATTAACCGTCATACTGTATCCATAGTTTGTATTTGCTTCACCCTTATTTAATATTATTTTTTCCAAAGAGTATCCTTGCTTGCCACTTATGCCTTCGTAACTCAGTGAAACCACAATATCTCCCGTATTATTTTTTAAGATAATTTTATCATCCGTGTTGTTTAAACTTAGGCTGCCATTGGCATTTAAAATAAGTGCTCCGGTAGGAATGCTTGCATTGTAGAACGTGTTGGTAGCAGAAGAAAACACAACCGCAAACGAATTTGGTTGGAGTATGGCTGAAGATGTGCCGTTAGCATTTGTTAATGTGAGAGCCGTTGTAACGCTGCCTTCCAATTTCCAATTTGCTAAATCCACTTCGCTCGCGCCGAGATTGTACAATTCAATAAATTCGTTTGCAGAAGTACCATTTGTTGGGTCATACATGATTTCAGAAACCACAATCTGTCCAAGTAATTTTGTGGAAAAAAACATTGTGATAAAAAAAGCAGCTATTAAGAATAGTGATTTACGAGCCATGTTTAGTCCTATTTTTCTTTATTGGTACATTAATTGTGACATGTTCAAGTTCCGTATTAATAGCGATACACCGCGTTAAAAGTAGCCCGATTTTTTTCTGTCCTCCATTGCAGCATCTGACATTGGTCATCTATCCTCGTTTCACCCCGTTCGCTAATTTTTGACATCATAATTTCTTGAATCACATCATCAAGTGACTGTGCATTGGATTCAACGGCAGCCGTGCAAGTCATATCTCCTACTGTTCTAAAACGAACTTTTCGCCGTGTATAAACATCGCCTTCGTAGTGTTTTATGTAGTCGCATTTTGCTAAAAGTTTATTATCTCTTAAAATGCAGTCGCGCTCGTGTGAAAAATAAATACTTGGTAAAGAAATATTTTCTCGTTTGATATAGTTCCAAACGTCAAATTCAGTCCAGTTACTAATTGGAAATATGCGGACGTTTTCGCCTTTGGCAATGCGTCCATTATAAAGGGACCACAATTCAGGTCGTTGGTTTTTTGGCTCCCATTCCCCAAATTCATTTCGGAAAGAAAATACGCGCTCTTTAGCTCGTGCTTTTTCTTCATCTCGTCTTGCCCCACCTATACATGCGTCCGCTTGTAATTCTTCAATGGCATCAAGAAGCGTAAATGTTTGCAAAGCATTTCGGGATGCGTTTTTTCCTGACGGCTCTTTAAGATTTTTTTTCTTGATAGTGTCTTCAACATATTTTACAATTAAACGCTCACCTATTGATTTTACCAAGCGATCTCTGTATTCAATCGCTTCAGAAAAATTATGTCCTGTATCTATATGAAGTAAAGGAAATGGAAACGAGGCAGGTCTAAATGCTTTAATAGCTAAATGAACCAATGTAATTGAATCCTTACCACCCGAAAATAACAGGACGGGACGCTCAAACTGCCCCGCCGTTTCTCTCAAAATATAAATCGCCTCGGATTCTAATTGCTCTAAATAATCTAATGCCATTGTTATTATTATTTTATTCTGAATATTTGAACCAAAATTAATACAAATCTAACACATCGTTTATGTTTTCATATTCTTGAACCACATAGGGACATGGATTTCTATGTTTCTATGTGGTTAATTTTCAACGAACTCATAACGTCCGTCCGAAAGTTCCCTAAAAATAATGCGGTAATCACCCATTATGCGAACTCAAAATGGCTTTGAGTGAACTCAAAATGGCTTTGAGTGAACTCAAAATGGCTTTGAGTGAACTCAAAATGGCTTTGAGTGAACTCAAAATGGCTTTGAGTGAACTCAAAATGGCTTTGAGTGAACTCAAAATGGTTTTGAGTGAACTCAAAATGGTTTTGAGTGAACTCAAAATGGCTTTGAGTGAACTCAAAATGGCTTTGAGTGAACTCAAAATGGTTTTGTGTTAGCACAAAGACATTTAAGATGTTAGCAAGGATCAAACCTAAAATCTCACGCATCTTTTCAAGCATTTCTATTACTTAATAAAATCAAAATAAAGTAACCCAAGAATAAGAATACTGAATCCAACTCTATAAATAATGAATGGTCGTGTGGTGTTTTTTTTTAGATGATTTAGTAAAAATGCTATTGACATGTAGCCAATGATAGCAGAAACAAAAGTGGCTGTGAGTAAGGTTGCGAGTTTATCTGGTGAGTTTAAAATACTGGTTCTTTCATTGAAAAGTTGATACATACCTGCTGCAAAGACGGAGGGTATGGATAGCAAAAATGAGTAGCGAGCGGAGGTTTCACGTGAATAGCCAAGTAGAAGTCCTCCCGTTAATGTAACACCTGATCGTGAGGCACCAGGTAATAAGGCAAGAACCTGTAGTAAAGCAATGTTAAAACTATCCGACCAAGTGAGGTGTTCAATGCCTTTGGGATGATGTCCTTTGTTTATATGCTTTTGGTATTTTTTTTCAGAAAAGTAAAGCGTGATTGAAAAGAAGATAAGAGAAGCTGAGACAATATAGAGAGAACGAAATTGGCTCTCAATAAAGTCTTTGAGTAGTAGTCCAAAAAACACGATGGGTAGCGTGCCTATCACAATCATCCAGCCCATTTTTGCATCGTGGTTTCTGAAAGGTTGGAGAGCAAAAGTAGCAAGCAGAGTTTCTCTACCTATTTTGGTAAGGTCGGAGTAAAAGTAAATAAGTACTGCCAAGAGCGTACCTAACTGTACCACTGCGGTAAACGCTGCGCCAGGATCTTGCCAACCAAGGAGCGACGGAATAACTCGTATATGCGCGGTACTGCTAATGGGTAAAAATTCTGTTACACCCTGAATAATGCCAAGGATAATAGCTTCTAATAAACTCATCGTAGGTGTTGTTTTATAGTTAATTCAAAAAGAAAATAGGTGCTCGTTATTTAACGGTTATTGGAATAAGGTTGGTTTTTTGAATCAAGTTATTGTACAAATGAGAATTGGCTTTATACCATTGGACTGTGGCTTCTAATCCTGTTTTGAAATTAAACGAGGGTGACCAATTTAATTCTGTACATATTTTTTTTGAGTTTATAGCGTAGCGAAAATCGTGTCCTAATCGGTCGTTGACCCATGTAATGAGTGAATAGGGTTTATCTAAAATATTGAGGATACGTTTTACAACCTCGATATTTTCTAACTCGCAGTTGCTCCCAATATTATATGTCTCACCGGCACGTCCGTAGTGCCAAACTAAATCAATAGCGTGGCAGTGGTCATCGACGTAAATCCAGTCTCGTATGTTAGTACCCTTTCCGTAGACGGGTACGGGTTGATTGGCAAGTGCGTGAAGCGTTATGAACGGTATAAGTTTTTCGGGGAATTGAAATGGTCCATAATTATTAGAACATCGTGTAATAATAATATCTAAGTTATATGTTTGAAAATAGGCACGGACGAGAGCGTCGCCACCTGCTTTGCTTGCAGAATAAGGTGAATTAGGATTGGTGGGCGTAAGTTCGGTAAATTTCTCTTCTGTTGTGTTTTTTAGTGATCCGTAGACTTCATCTGTTGAAATGTGTATGAACCGTTTAACTCCAAATTGTCGTGAACATTCAAGCAGTCTGTGTACACCGAGTACATTTGTAAGAACAAATGGTTCTGAATGAAGAATGCTTTTGTCCACGTGGGTTTCGGCAGCGAAATTAATTACACTATGGGGCTGGAATTTTTTGAAAACAGACGTTATGTTAAGGGTATCGCAAATGTCGCATCTGATAAATTCGTAATTTTTTGATGAATGGATTTGGAGTACATTATTCAAATTTCCTGCATAAGTAAGGCTGTCGACATTGATAAAAAAGTATTCTGGGTATTTAAGTACCATTTTATTTAAGAAAGTACTTCCAATAAAACCCGCTCCTCCTGTAACTAATACTGTTTTCATTTTGTTTTTATTAATTTGTACCCATCCAAAGTTTCATCTTTTCTACCCATTCGTAATTTATGGTACATTTGAAAAAAATTAATTTCATCATTTGGCTTTTCTCCGTGATAATCCGAGCCCCCTGTCATTAAAAGATAATTTTCATACGCAAGTTCTGTGTAACATTTGATGTCATTTTGAGTGTGCGAGGGATGTATGACTTCTACGCCCTGAATACCCATATTCACGCAAATCTGAAACATTTCTTTAGAGACTGATTTTCCAGGATGAGCAAGTACAGAGATTCCGCCGGCTTCATTAATAATTTGGATGCCGTCTGAAAGTGAAAGTTTTTTTGACGGCTCGTATGCTTCACAATCCTGTCCAATGTATTTGTCAAAGGCTTCTTTAAATGAAAATACATAGCCCTTTTTAATAAGAATATAAGCAATATGAGGTCTGCCAATAGAACTTGAATTTCTGGCGCAATGAACAACTTCA
This sequence comes from Potamilus streckersoni, assembly GCA_016746295.1. Taxonomy (NCBI): domain Eukaryota; kingdom Metazoa; phylum Mollusca; class Bivalvia; order Unionida; family Unionidae; genus Potamilus; species Potamilus streckersoni. Next base: position 1,024,319 of record JAEAOA010001427.1, on the reverse strand, counting down.
TCGTAGTTAATTTTTATGCGCTGTGTACGAAGAGAAATAACCATTTTTTTTATCCTTTCGTACCGATGATATTGACAATTTTGTAAAAAATCCTGAAGACGTTTGCACTCGGTATTAATAAAGTAGCCTAGCAAATGAATTTCATTATTGTTATGTGCTACACTTAGCTCAACACCAGAGATGAGTTCAACTCCGTGTAATGTAGATGAAGGCGATAGATTTTTGTATCCCATAATGGTATCATGGTCGGTAAATGAAATTGCAGAAATGCCGTTTTGAATTGATTTTTTTATGATCGATTCGGGCGTGTGCATACCGTCCGAACAGAGTGTATGAACATGTAAATTAGCTTTTAGTTTATTTCGTTTTGTTTTTATCATTTAGAGCGTTGATTTTTTGTTCTATATGCAATTTATTGCCGCCAAGTAGGATTGTTTTGTTCCAAATTTCAATAGCTGCATCTTTGTTACCTAACTTTAGAAGTACATCTCCTAAATGTTCGTAAACTGTTGCGTTTTTACTGTCATGTTCAAGCGACTTTTCTATAAATATTTTTGCTTCATTATATTTCTCTTGCTTAAATAAAATCCATCCTTTTGTGTCAAGAAAAGAAGCATTATTAGGTTCCTTTTCAAGAGCTTTTTCAACTAATTCTAATGCTTGAGTTAAATTTACATTTTGTTCGGACCATAGGTAAGCAAGGTTGTTAAGCACTGTCGCATGTTCGGGGTCAAATGAGAGTGCTTTTTTATAGTTTAACTCACTTTTTTTAAAATTGCCTAATCGGTCGTAGGCTAATCCTAACACGCTAAAATTTTGAACATTGACATCTTTTTTCAGAACGTCCGCGTTAATATCCTCAATGGTTTGTATGGATTCCGTATTCATGTTGTTTTCAAAGTACAGATAACCCAGGAAACTTTGCAAATTGGCTTTGTGCTCGGGAGGTGATTGCTTAGGTAATGCAAAAAGGGTAGTCGTAACAACTTTGATAGCTTCATTTTTTCTATTCATAGCGGATAATGTGCGAGATAATCCGTCAATAATTGCGAAATTGTCAGGATATGAAAAGAGGATTAAGGCACGTGAATAATAAACCTCTGCAGAATCGTATTGCTTGCGCTTGAACCACGTTTCACCAATAATAAGATGCGCGAATAATTCAGTAGGATTTAGTTTAAGAAGCAATTTTCCAAACTGAATCGTTGCAATTTGATATACCGAATCTGTTTCACTTTTCTTTTGAAACACATACAGCATAGAAAGTTGACTCGTTCTATCCGTAGCAACGCTGCTTAAAAGAGCATTTGATTCTGAATTAAACTTGTCCCATTTTTTGCTTATGACATAAAAATTAAGTAGTGCCATTCTTTGCTTCAAATCACGAGGGACAAGAGTGGCTGCCTTTTTGTACGCCTCCTCGGCTTTCTCAAAGTTAGAAAGAGCCTCATAACTTTCCCCAAGCATTTGGTAAATCTCAGGAGATTCCTCATTATTATCAATAAACATTTTTAATGCATCAATGGCTTGCGTGTATTCTTTTCGTTTAACGTGAAAATCAAATTTGGTGAAAAGTAACTTTTGGTCAAATCCGTATTTTTTAATGTAGGTATCAAGTAATACTAAGGCTTGCTCTTGCTTGTTTTGCTTATCAAGGAGAAGTGAAAGTGAGTATACAAGGTTGTACAATTCAGTTTTGTCTTTTATGTGAGTCGAAAACAAGGTATGAATAACGTGTGCTGCATCATCTACCTCGCTTTGTTCGATGTACAATTTTATCAAAGCAAAAGAGATTTCTTCATTGGTTGAATCGCTCTTGTGTGCCTTTTCTAACTGCTTCATTGCCTCAATGTTCTTATTAATACTAAGGTAGCTTTTGGCAAGCGCAAATAAAATTGTGGGTTGAGTGGGTGCGTAGTGCAGGGCAGTCTGGTATTCTACAATTGCCTCATTTTTTTTTGACGCCATTTCTAATAACGTTCCATTTACATAATGCTTCAAAGCACGTTCCTCATTTTCTGAAATGGTGCTACTCGGGTTTTGTATCGGTAAAGTATCTGTCGTAATGGATTTGGAGGATTGGCACGAGTAAAAACAAATAAAAAGCCCCAACAACATACACACTTTTGTCAACAGGTTGAATTTTACTTTTAATTTCATCGTGCAAATCTCCTCTGTGTTAATATTTGTTGATATTCATTTAATGTTCATTTAATGAACAAATGTGTTATCACTTTATTTGTTCTTGTTTGGCAAAGTTAATATGAATATTTGGATTTGGACAAATTACAAATTAAGAAATGCAGCGGATAGGTGATAGGTTCACGCTCAATGCTTTAATGAGATGATATTGTTTCTTTTTCGTATTTAGTGGTAGTGTATAAAAAAGTGTGTTTCTAAAACCAACAAGTTAATCTTTTGTACCCCCTTTCTGCCATAATCCTGCGAAATTGCACGAAAAATGAAATAAACAGCATGGGAACGCTCCGAAATCATTTCGGCATTGACCGAAATCATTTCAGCAGATGCTTAAACCATTTCAGCAGATGCTTAAACCATTTCAGCAGATGCTTAAACCATTTCAGCAGATGCTTAAATCATCTCAGCAGATGCTTAAACCATTTCAGCAGATGCTTAAACCATTTCAGCAGATGCTTAAACCATTTCAGCAGATGCTTAAACCATTTCAGCAGATGCTTAAATCATTTCAGCAGATGCTTAAACCATTTCAGCAGATGCTTAAACCATTTCGGCATTGACCGAAATATCATTTTTTATCAAAAAAATCATTTTACTTCTAACCATTGACGTTTTTCTTTCCCAAAAGCAAAGACCAAACACGCTCGTTCCTGCCTGTGCGTTGCACGCAGACATATGGTCTTGATTGAAAACAATCCTGCTCATCTTTTAATCTTACAAATCATGGTTCGGACAATAAACAAACAAGGGGAATTTGCCCCTTTGTTTTGATTGAAAAATACTATGAAATAAAGAGTGTCTCATGGCAAAAAAACGAGAAATTATATCTTATTTTCAAAATGTCTAAACATCCAAAAAACACACATTTTTATACACTACCTATTTAGTATGGTTTTGTGGGGGTATGTATGGGTAGCCATTTGGTATTGCTAAAAAGCATCCAATGAGTTAAATTCGCATTCTAAATTATTGTGATGAGAATAAAAGAAATAAAACTTGGGGCGGCTTGTTTAAACTAAATGGAATAAATAAAATAAAATGTCAAAACATACACCAAAGGTTGCATACTTCTGTATGGAGTATGCCTTGAAGTCAGAAATTAAGACTTACGCGGGCGGTCTTGGAATTTTAGCTGGGGATTATATTAAAGGGGCTAAAGACCACGATTATCCTGTTATAGGTATTGGAATTAAATGGAAACAAGGTTATTCCGAGCAACACATTGATAAGTTTGGAAAGCCTTATGATGCATACAGAAACTACTCTTACGATAACCTTGAAGATACGGGTGCTGTAGTATATGTCAAAATAAGAGAGAACAATGTAGGCTGCAAAGTTTGGAAAGTGAAGGAACTTCCTCTCTACCTTCTTGATACCGATTTTTCAGATAATCCTGATAATTGGATTACGGGGCAACTTTATGGGTGGTTTGGCGAAGAGAGAATTGCACAGGAAATGGTGCTTGGTATTGGCGGTGTGCGGGCACTTAACGCACTTGGAATTAAACCCGACGTTTATCATTTTAACGAAGGTCACGCATTTTTTGCAGGGATGGAGTTGCTCCGAGAACTTATGGAACATGGAAACTGTTTTGACGATGCTCTAAAGAAGGTACGATCGAAAATTGTGTTTACGACGCATACGCCCATTGTTCAAGGAAATGAATCGCATCCTATTTCACGAATTATTTACATGGGTGCAAATATAGGTCTTTCTATTGAGCAGCTTGTTCAGATTGGGGGTTCACCATTTAATATGACCGTAGCTGCACTTAGAATTTCGAAAAAATCAAATGCGGTTGCAGAACTTCATAAAGAAACCGCAAATGAAATGTGGAAGGATTATCCAAATTGTTCTGAAATTATTGGTATTACAAATGCTATTCACATTCCTACGTGGGTTAAATCCGATATGCTTAAGAACGTGGATAACCCTTCAGCACTTTGGGAAGCACATCTCAAGCACAAAGAATCCTTGATTGATTTCGTGCAAACCCGCACGGGTACACTCCTTAACAAAAACAAATTGCTTATTGGTTTTTCACGACGTGCAGTTGCTTATAAGCGAAGTGATTTGATTTTTCAAGATGATGCACAACTTGCCCCTTTGCTTACCGAAGGAAAAATTCAGATTATTTTTTCGGGAAAATCTCATCCGCTTGATGATGCGGGTAAGCTGATAGTGGAAAATTTGATTAAAATGACCAAAAAATATTCCAAAAGTGTCGTGTTTTTACAAGATTATGACATGGAAATTGGTGCGATGCTCACCAGTGGCTCTGATGTATGGTTGAACAATCCCCGAAGACCTCAAGAAGCCAGTGGTACGTCGGGCATGAAAGCCGCAATGAATGGCGTGTTAAATTGTTCCATTTTAGATGGATGGTGGCCCGAAGCATGTGACCATGGTGTAAATGGTTGGCAATTTGGTGAAGGAAAAGGATTGAACGATTTTTCACCTGAAGAATTGGATAATCATGACCGTCGCGCCTTGGTAGAAGTCCTTACCAAGGAGGTCCTACCGACATACTACAATAATAATTCTAAGTGGATTGAAATGATGCAGGAAAGCATTAGAAGCACAAAAGAGGATTTTGCTATTCGTAGAATGTTGGAGGAGTACTTTGAATATCTGTATAAGGCGTGACGAGTATCATTTTTAGGTTATGCAATGGTGTTTGTGTTACGTTGAGTTTTTCAGGGTAAGTAAAACTTTATCTATTCGGTTTCCATCCATATCTATGATTTCCAATGTTGTGTTTTTCCATTCAACGGTGTCTCCTTCAGAAGGAATTCTTTTATAGAGTTTAAGAAAAAATCCACCTAACGTTTTAATGCCTTCGCGCTTTGTCCAAGGAATTTCATCCAATGAAAAATAATTAATGAACTCATCTATGGGTAAATATCCGTCAACGAGAAATGTTCCGTTTTTTCGTTTAATGATGCTGCTTTCTACGTTTTGCCCAATTCTCTGATCAGAAGGGTCTGTTACAAGGGCGTTCAGAATATCGCTGGAGGAGATGATTCCTTCAAATGCACCATGCTCATCGACTACAAAAGCAAGTTTTGAGTTGTTTTTTTTGAATTTTGTAAGCAGGGAAATAATAGTACTGTGTTCACTTACAATGAGCGGTGGTATAGCGTATTTTGTGAGGTCAATTTTTTTCCGAGCTGATATAAGAGGGATAATATCGCGAGTAGCAATGATTCCGAGCATGTCATTTGTTTCTTCGTTAATGAGAGGATAATATGAAAAGCGTGACATCGTTAGTTTTTCTCTAATGGTGTGAATGGAATGATGAATGTCAATCCAAACGACGTTTGCGCGGGGCGTCATGAATGTATTAATGGAAGTATCAGCTAAACGGAAGACTCGTTCAATTATTTTTTTTTCTATTTCTAAAACATCTCCATCCATCTGACCCTGTTGAAGGAGTGCGATGATTTCCTTTTCTGTTCCTGAAAATGATTTAGGTTTCTTAATGAAGAGTATTTTAAGGAAAAAATCTGTAGAACGAGCAAGAAAAACAACGAAAGGATGTGAAAACTGTTGGATGCGTAACATAATCCCCGCCGTGTGTAATGCAATAGAATCAGGATGGTAAAGTGCAATTCGTTTTGGAACGAGTTCACCTAATGTTAAGGATAGATATGTAAGTATGATACCAATAATGGAAAAGCTAATAGCATTGGCATAAGGTTCAAGAAGGGGAATGCCGGTGAATGTAGGTTCGAGTTTTTCTGCAAGGGTTGCACCACCAAACATACCAGTAAGTACACCAATAAGAGTAATTCCGATTTGGATAGTAGAAAGAAAATTATTGGCGTTTTCAATTAGTTTGAGGGCATTAATTGCACGTTCGTCGCCCTTAGCAGCTTTTTGTCGAATGAATGCTTTTTTGCACGTCATCATAGCTGTTTCAGAAAGCGAAAAAAACCCATTTAAAATGACAAGCAAAATCAAGGAAAAAAATAAGATAATATCCATATTATTCTTTGTAAATGCTATCCAAATCTTTTAATCGTAATTGAATTGACGAGATGCCATTCCATTCGTTTTCTTCAATACAATAAACTATATGGAGCTGATTTGCGTCTTGTATTTTTTCAAAAATGCTAGTACCAAAACCAAAACCGACCACATCAAAGATTTTTTTTGTCGAACTGTAAACCTGAAATTTAAGATGTTCATTTTTTAAAAGTTTGGGTTTAGTAAAGACAGGAGCGTGCTTAGAAAGAAAAACGGGGTGATTGTTTTTTGGTCCGCAAGGTTCGAATCGTTTGAGAGTTTTTAGAAAATTAGGGGTGATGTCATCTAAAGAGATTTCTGCATCAATGTAAATAGATGCTTTGCGATCTTCGTTGTCGAGCATGGCATTGCAGACAGAGTCAAATTTTTTTCTAAAGTTTTCTAACTGGTTAATTTCTATAGTCAAGCCTGCTGCCATTTCGTGTCCGCCAAATTGAATTAGTACATCGTGACATTCTGTAAGTGCGTGAAATAAATTTAATCCGCGAACGCTTCTTCCTGATCCTTTGAGTACTCCATGATGCTCTGTTAAAACGATAGCAGGAAGGTAGTATGTTTCTACAAGACGAGCCGCGACAATGCCAAGTATACCGATGTGCCATCCCTCTTTGTACACAACTATAGAAGAGGGGAATGAGGGTAAAAGAGTACTTGCTAAATGTTCGGCTTCCACGACGGTTGATTTTTGGATAGATTGACGTTCTGAATTGAGAGCGGTAAGCGTTTGAGCGTGAATTAAAGCGTCATCATACGTTTTTGAAAGCATAAGTTGAATAGCCTCCTTAGCATGTTCTAATCTTCCCGCAGCATTGATACGTGGAGCAAATCTGAACACAATGTCAGTAACAGAGAGAGAAGTTAAGTTTGTTTGAGAAGTATCAGCAAGAGCTTTGATGAAAGGAAGATTTTCTTTTTGTTTGATTTTAGAAATTCCCATCGCCATTAAAATCCTGTTCTCATCCGTTAAATCTACAATATCAGCAGCAGTGGCTAATGTTACAAAATCTAAATAAGTACTTAATTCATGTGGATGGGGCGGTAGAGTTGGATGAGCGGGCAGTAAAGTTAAAAGCGCATGAATCAACTTAAAAGTAATCCCGCAACCCGAAAGTTCTTTGAACGGATATGAGCAGCCCAATTGTTTGGCGTTGAGAATGGCAAGAGCCCATGGAAGAATTTCCTTAGGTTCGTGATGGTCGCAAATAATAAGATCTATGTTAAAATCAGAAAAAACCTGTGCCTGTTCTATCGCCGTAATTCCACAATCAACAGAAATCGTAACTGAAACAAAATGGTCTTTTGCGTAATGAGCTCCTGTACTGGAAATGCCGTACCCTTCGGTTTCACGGTCATTGATGTAGTAAATTACATCGGCTTGCTGAGCCTGCAGAAACGTGTAAAGCATAGCTGTAGCCGTTGTACCATCGACATCATAATCACCGTAAATCATAATACGTTCTTTGTTTTCTATAGCTTTCAGGATACGACTTGTTGCGGTGTTCATGTTAAGGATAAGAAAAGGATCAAAGAGTTTGTTAAAGTCGGGGCAAAAAAAGCGTTCCGCATCCTCGTAAGTTTTAATATTTCGGTTGTAGAGGAGTTTTGCCGTTTTGGTTGAAATACGAAGCTCTTTGCTTAAACTTTCGATGAAGTCTTTGGGTGGATCAGATACAATCCAACGTGGTATTTTCATGATAATATTTATTTGTGAATGGAAATTTTTTGTGCAAAGTATGAAGGATAAATACTTGCAACGCATGTAACAATAATGGAAAACAAAGCGGTGCCAATAAAATCCGATACCTGCATATCAATGGGGTAGGCGCTAATCATAAATGCATCGTTATATGGCATTTTTATTAATTCATAACGTTTTTGAATATAACATACTAAAAGTGTTGTACTAATACCAATGACCGTTCCAATTAGTCCAACTATAGCACCCTGCATTAGAAAAAGGTACTTAATATGATGCTTCCTGAAAGCAATACATCTTAAAATGTACAACTCCGTGCGTTTTTCAATGGCAATCATGGTAAGTGCGCCAATTAAACCAGCGGAAGCAATCACAACAATGAGTGAAAGTGCAATAAATGTAAATAACTTTTCGATTCTCAAAACTTGAAAGAGTGTTTTGTGTTTTTGGTCAATGGTTTGAATGCGTACATGGGTTTCCAGTTTGTTCCGTTTAATCCATTCTTCGAGGACAATTAGCACCTGCTGATCATATCCTTGTTTGAATCGGATGTCCAATCCTGAATACTGGTTTTGAGGTATATTTAGTGATTCTCTCACATTTTCAAGTGAAGCAATAGCGTAGGTGCCATCATATAAAGGGTGTGAGAAAAATAAATTCTTTAAGGTCAGAGATTTGGGTAACAAATCAAAAGATGCAAAAAACGGTGACTGAATAGCACGAATACACTCCGATAAGAGTTTGGGAGAAATAATACTTAAATTTTCATTGAGAGCAGCGTCCAATTTGTATTGCAAATCACGTCCTAAAATAATGCTTTTCGGAGTTAATAAACTCGTATCTGCTGCGCTGAACATTATATTTCTTTTGATACGCTGAACATGCTCTTCAGTAAATGATGTGAGAATGGCAATTTGTGAACGCTTTGAATTTGAAATCAAAATTTTAGATTCAATGAAAGGTTGAGCGGTGAGGAATCTATATTTACGATTAAGGCTATTTATCTTTGAACTGTCTATTTCGAAAAACATCGTTTTAGTTGGTATAACTCGAATAGGGCTATCTATAATTAGAAATAGGTTCAATGTGTAGTTCCGAAAACCACCAAGTACGCTAAGCGCAACACCGATAGACGTTACACCGACCGCTGTACCGATAATGCAAACCCAAAGAATCACGTTAATCATCCGTGCTTTTTTTTTTGAAAAAAGAAATCGTCGTGAAATAAACCACACCATTCTCATTGGCTTTTTATTTAATTAATTAGATTGTTTGGAACGTGATTTGACAATTTTTAATTTGAGTTTCGGTGCATTTTTCCCTTTTTTTCTGCTCATATCCTTATCCGCATCTGAACGTAGATTTTCTAAAAGAGACTTCATACCCATGTCCTTAAACTCTACATGTATCATCTGCAAACCACTTGAGGTAAGTTCTTTTGAGCGAACTATGCCTGTCTTTTGAAACGTATTATGAAAGATAACATCGCCTATGGCATAAATAGAAGTTGGCTCATAAATGATAGATTCTTCTGCATTTACATTGTCAATAGAACGCACTCGTTTGTTAATCTGAATCCGCCACTCCTCAAAGAGTTCTACCTGATTGCATATAGAGCATTTTAACCAATACTTTTTTTTTGAAAAATCATCTTTATTTGAAATGGTTGCTCCGCCTTCATCGGATATATTTTTTTTTAAATGCACGGGTAATCTGCTTTTGGGTTGCCATTCCCCAACGAACACACGTTCCGTTACGTCACTGCATACTTCACAGGGTAATGGCATAATTTCACCCGCCATGATTGCCGCACGCTTCGCTTCAATGGACGCTTTCTTTCTGTCATTTATCATAGGTTGTGTTTCAGTTACATTAGATGAAGTCTCCGTTTTTTTTTTCATAATAACTTGTTTAAATTTTCTCTTTTTATAATGGAATACTTTTTATTCTTGTGATAGCGCATTGCTTTTACCTATCGTACATTTACATCGTTTATTTTTTTTAAGAAAGTTTCGTTTGAAACATACTTTTTTTTAATTTTGTGCTTTGAATATGAATGAGTATTAGCGAAACTTGGTTTATGCGTTGGGCTAATGATTTGCAAAAGTAGGTTATTATTATTGAATGAACTATAGAAATTTGAATATTTGAACAAATAAAAATATGAATAAGGAGAAAAAATCTTACGGACTTTTGGAAGGAAAAAATGGGATTGTTTTTGGTCCTTTGGACTCAAGTAGCATTGGGTGGCGAATTGCTCAAGCAACCTACCGTGAGGGAGCACAGATTGCAATCTCAAATGTGCCTATTGCTCAGAGGGTAGGCACTATTGATAAACTTTCAGAAGAGTGTGGTAATGCGCCTCTTATTCTATGTGACGCATCCAATTTTAATGAACTCGTCGAAGGATTTAATAAAGTGAAATCATCCATCGGTAAAATTGACTTTATCATCCACTCAATTGGAATGTCCCAAAATATTAGAAAAGGTGTTGAATATGAAGATGTTAATTATGATTGGTACATGAGAACATTGGACGTTTCAGGTGTGTCTCTTCATAAAATTATTTCAGCAGCTCTGAAAACAGAAACCATTAATGACGGAGGTAGTATCGTTTCACTAACTTATATTGCCTCAACAAGAAATTTTTGGACATACGCTGATATGGGCGACGCAAAATCGCTCCTCGAGTCAATCACCCGCTCCTACGGACCAAGGCTAGCAAGACGGGGTATCCGCATAAACACCGTCTCGCAAAGCCCAACCTATACAAAAGCAGGAAGCGGCATCAGCGATTTCGATATAATGTACGATTTTGCTAATTTAACATCACCTCTGGGCAACGCAACCGCAGACGACTGTGCCGATTATGTTGTAACCCTCGTTTCAGACTTCACTCGAAAAGTTACTATGCAAGTTCTATACAATGACGGCGGCTACAGTTCAGTTGGACTTACTATCCCAGCACTACGTGTCTTCCAAAAAGCTATCGCGAACAAACATTTGTTGAAAGATGTTAATTTCAATGATTTTTATCCGCCTGAATATAGAGAAAATGATCCACTTGACTTAGACGGTAAAAATGAAAGAAAATCGTAATAAGAAATGTTACAGATGTAAAGCTTGATTTCTGCTCGATTCAAACTGAAGTGTGTAGAGTTTGTGGTAAATTCCGCCCTGCCCTATAAGTTCTCTGTGAGTGCCGACCTCATGTATCTCTCCCTTGTGCATAACAATAATTTTATCCGCCCGTTCTATCGTGCTAAACCGATGTGCAATGATAATCGTCGTTCGCCCTTGCATCAATGTCTTCATCGCTTGTTCTATCTTGTCCTCAGATTCTTTATCCACTGAACTTGTTGCCTCATCTAAAACAAGAATTTTCGGGTTGTACAACATCATCCGCAGAAATGAAATAAGCTGCTTCTGACCCCCAGACAACCCTGAACCGCGGTCACTTAGCTTGTACTCATACCCATTGGGTAACTGCTTAATGAAATGATGAATTCCAATCAACCTGGCCATATCCTCAACCCTTTCTTTACTAATCACGCTATCGCCTAACGTTAAATTTTCCATGATTGTCCCCGAAAAAAGAAATACATCTTGAAGAACTACACCAATGTGCCTCCTTACCTCATATTCACTCAACAGTTTAATACTTACACCGTCAATGAGTATATCACTTTCACTCGGTAATTCATATAACTTTGTAAGAAGATTAACTACGGTTGATTTCCCGCTACCCGATGCCCCTACTATCGCAATAACCTCCCCTTCTCCCACATGAAACGACACATTTTTCAAAATAGAAGCCCCCCCATTCGTATATGAAAAACTTACATTACGAAACTCAACACAACCCTTTATACTCGTAAGAGCCCTTGACCCTGCTGGATTTGCTATTATGCTCCTTTCATCTAACAATGAAAATATCCGGTCCCCGCTCGCACCTGCACTTTGCAACGTATTGTATTTATCTGATAAGTCTTGTATGGGCTGAAAAAACATACTCACATACTGAATAAATGATATTAGTGTACCCATCGTAACAACTTCATTCGCAACATTGTTTACTCCGTACCCTATTATAAGTCCTAACGCTACTGCACTAAAAAACTCAATTGCAGGATAAAAAATAGAATAGTAAAAAATAGAACCAATATTCGCGTCCCGATGCGCACCATTTATCTCTTTGTGCTGCTCGTATTCACTTACCTGACGATTGAAAATTTGAACCGTCGCCATCCCTGAAATATGCTCCTGCAAAAAAGTATTTAATCTCGCAACCTCTCTCCTCACATTTTGATAGGTAACCTGTATCTTCTTCTTAAATACCATCGTTACATAAAACATCAAAGGCAGTACACTTAACATCACAAACGTAAGACGCCAATCAATCACAAACATCAGTATCGCTATAAATATAATTTGAACAATATTGCCCATTAACGCCACAATCCCACTTGATAACATCTCATTCAGCGACTCAACATCGCTCGTCGCACGAGTAATTAAGCGACCCACAGGATTCACATCAAAGTAACGGAGTGATAACTTTTGCAAATGTGAAAAAATATCCATTCTAAGATTCCTAATCGCAAGCTGTCCTAAATACTGTGTTAAATACGTAGAACCAAATTGAAATAATGATTGCAACACAAGAAGTAACAGAAATAGTAGTATAATCCCATATAAACCATTTATATCATCTTTCATAATATACTCATCTATCCCTATCTTCACAAGGAGCGGCTTGAACGGAATGAGCAATGAAGCGAGTAACGTGAGCATGACGGAATAAAACAATATCAAAGCATGAGGTCGTACATAATCAAAAAGTCGTTCATATATTCGTCTCTTCGGTTGGTTATTTTCCATTGCGTACTACTTATTGTAATTCATCTTGTGTAAAAGTAAATGAAAATTTCTAATAAACCCATAGAATGTTTATTTACTCACACCCAACAAAACCTACACGCTTTATGAAACGAAAAATAACGGTAGATACATTACAGTCCGTAAGGAAGAAAACGTTGTTGTTTCTGTTTCAGTTACTTCCGTTTTGTCTGATCCATTTTCTGTATTTAATGCAATTACTGGTGATATTTTGACTACGTGCGTTGGTCAAACAAGTTTGTGGTTATGTCAAATCCTAATGGAGTTTTGGGGTTTTCAATATGACTATAACGCTGCCTTTGGGTACATTGATTTTGTGTTAAAAGACTAAATGGGAAGAATTACCAGCAGAGAGGATTAAGCAAAACGTATTATACCTCCCATTTTCACCCGAAATACCACCGTAACTCAAATCCTACGGCACAGCATGTGGGATTTGTGTTCATTTGAGGATATTCGGAGAACCGAAAATGGTTTTTTGTGAACTCAAAATGGTTTTTTGTGAACTCAAAATGGTTTTGAGCGAACTCAAAATGGTTTTGAGCGAACTCAAAATGGTTTTGAGCGAACTCAAAATGGTTTTGAGCGAACTCAAAATGGTTTTGAGCGAACTCAAAATGGTTTTGAGCGAACTCAAAATGGTACCCATTTTTTAAGAACCCACTTGGCATAGCTGTTGATGGTTTAGGAAATGTGTATGTGGCGGATCAAAGTAACAATAAAATTCGTAAGATTATGTTAGAAAAATAAGGCGATGCAGAAAAGGTAAATAATTTTTCAGAAATGTATTTAAAGCGACTTCGAGAGGGGTCGCTTTTTTTAGAAACTTCTATTCTCAAAAAAATATTTAGTTTTGTTAAATAAATAAAAAATAATTAAAGAAGCATGGTGCAAGAAAACATACTGATGGTTCACTCGGAGCATATTGAGATTGATTTACCCAAAGCCTTTGTAGGCAAACAAATTCGTGTAATAGCCTACACGCTTGACGAAACAGAAAAAGAGGTTTGGGATAAAGTTTTTACAAACAAAGAAATAACACGCACGCATTTTGCTACTCAAACAATATTGGCAAAAGATTGGCTTACCCAAGAAGAAGAAGAAGTATGGAAAGATTTATGAAAGGAGAAGTGGTTATTTTACCATTTCCCTTTTCTGATTTAACCGCCAACAAACGCAGACCCGCCTTTGTTATTGCTGATTTAGAAAATAATGAGGTTATTTTATGTCAAATTACTTCTAAAAATTGGAATGACAGGTTAGCAGTTCCTTTGTCGCTAAAAGATTTTAGTTATGGAACATTACCCGTTGCATCCTTCATCCGTCCAACAAAAATATTCACTGCGGATAAAAATATTATTGTAAAAAAAATAGGAATAGTGAATGAACCCATTACACAACTTGTGATAGATGAAATTATAAATGTGTTTTGTAAAAAAATCTAATTTTTGTGCAGTGAGGTGCTTTCATCCCGCACCTATTTACATCCCAAGCACAGGAGCGAGAGCATTAACGACCAGAGCCTGCAAATAATTTTACAAAAAAAATATTTCAATCGACTTCGAAAGGGGTCGCTTTTTTTGTGTTTCAGTGCAGAAAATAATTAGTTTTGTGGGATAGAAAGACTAAAATTTATTTAACTCTTAAAAAATAAACTGATGACAACAATAACAATTATGGAAGATTTTGAATTAGAAAAAAAGCATTTTGAAACAAAACAAGAATTGTTTGCATTTTTATCAAAAGAATTAGAAAACATTGAATTGGTGGAATTAGATTTTGATGCTTTACCGCAACACTCCTAAGATTTAATTATAGAAACTCAACGAATGAATAAATCGAAACTCATCAATTTTCAGGGATGATTGTTTTAGAGCGTGAGGAAATTGCTAAGTATATTATAGAGCATCAGCTTACAAATCAATATTTGAAAATTTTTTCAGAAATAAATTTAAAGCGACTTCGAGAGGGGTCGCTTTTTTTGTGGAGAGAAAATGAGCAAAAAGGATTAATTTTGTAGGAAAAAAATAATAAAGTGAACCAACGATTTTATTTGGATACTTCAGTTTTTGGAGGCATTTTAGACAAAGAGTTTAAAGAAGAAACCAATAAATTATTCGATTTAATTAGTCGTGGGGAAATTATTGGCGTATTTTCAGACTTGACTGAATTTGAATTAGAAACAGCTCCCATTAAAATAAAAGAACATTTCAAAGAATACGCATCCAAATTCTTGGAATATGTAGAAATAACAAAAGAAGTAAACGATTTGGCAGAGTGTTATTTATTAGAAAAGGTAGTAGGTCAAACGAGTATTGACGACTGTCGGCATATCGCAGCGGCAACCGTACACAAAGTGAATTATTTAGTCAGTTGGAACTTTAAACACATTGTAAATGTGTTTAGAATAAGAGGATACAATTCCGTTAATATTAAGCAGGGTTATATAGCCTTAGACATTCGTTCACCAAAAGAAATCATAAACCATGAAACAAACTGAAGAAAAAATGACAGAAAGAAACTTTAATACCGTAGCTTTTTTTAGAACGGTTAAAGAAAAAATTGCTTTAGAAACAAATGGAATGAGTTTTGAAGCGTTTAAAGATTATTTGAATCAACGCAGTTTGCGAACCAAGAAAAATAAAAACGGTAAACCTTTGGCTCCATCACTCTCTTTAGGTCGTGGGGAAGAGGATGCGTCTCAAAAAACGCAATAAGAGTGTCTGCAACTTTTGTTGGTCTTTCTGAGTTTTCAGAGTGTTCCTGAACGAGTTTGGCTGTGAGCAAGAATGTGTCTTTGAGGGTGATTCGGTGTTATTCCAATTCATTAATAATCTTGGACCTTAGAGACATGCGATCGGTTATTTTTTTGAAAATAACCACTGACGGCACAGTCATACCAAACAACAGCGGGCTTACGAGCATTAAGGTGCATGTAAACATTGCTACAAATGCAGAATTAAAAACAGTAAAAACAGCTATTACCGATTTGCAGATTGACACCTGTTACCACTGGGGGAAGTTCTACTTACACAGAAGGTACCTGCGACTACGATCCAAACACAGGAGCGATTTTCAAACACTTTTTATTTTTTCCACTTGCTTTTAGACACACTTTATTCCGTAGTATCTGATAAAGGGGAACGAGAAGATATTAGTAACCAAGAACTCAAAACATTGATTGAATCATTAGATTTGGAGGAATGAAAGTGATTGTGGGTTGGAAAGGAGAAATACTATGTTAAAATGGAGTTTGATTTTGATGCTCCGTTTGATTTTTCGTACTCGTTTAAATAATATCTAATACTCTTTGTAAATTAAGTTAGTTTTACAATATAATTTATGAGTACTTCCGAAAAGATATTCAAATAGTAAAATAATAAAATTATGAGTTTACAAATCATACAAGGTGAAAATGGAACCCCTACAGGCGTTTTTATTCCAATAAGTGATTGGGAATTAATGAAACAAGAGTACCAAAATTTACAAGCTTGGGAGGAACCTGAGCCAACCAAAGCAGAAATTTTGGCAGGCATAAAAGAAGCTGTTGAAGAAATAAAATTGATTAAAGCAGGAAAAATAAAAGCAAAATCTTTAAAGGATTTATTGGATGAAGTATAAAGTTATACCGACACATAATTTTGACAGAGAACTAAAACGACTTACTAAAAAATATCGTCATATTAAAGCTAATGTTTATGAATTAGGCGAACGGCTTGAAGAAAATCCAACTTGGGGCGATCAGGTGATTAAAAATTGTTATAAAATACGAATGGCTATTTCTAATAAAGGAAAAGGCAAAAGCGGTGGTGCCAGAATAATAACTTACGTTTATGTTGTCCAAGAAACTGTTTTCCTACTTTCTATTTATGACAAAGGGGAACGAGAAGATATTAGTAACCAAGAACTCAAAACATTGATTGAATCATTAGATTTGGAGGAATGAAAGTGATTGTGGGTTGGACAGAGAGAAATACTATGTTAAAACGGAGTTTGACGCTCCGTTTGTTATTATCGTCATTTCTTTACAAATTGAACCGTGGAGGAGTTGTTTATTGAAAAATAACCAATACAAACTTTGTTGGAATTGGTCTTGTTTGAAATGTTCGTACGTGTGAAAGGAGGTAAGCGGTCAAATGCTTTGCTATCTAAGCCTATAAAACTTTGCTTGATTTTCCCTTGTTCAGGAGAAATATTGACTAAATGAAGGTTTAGGGTGTCGTGAGGATAGAGAATGGCTTTCTGATTGAAATGAATAGAAAAAGTTTCTCCATCTCTGAAGTGATTGCTGTTGGAATAAATTGAAGATAAAAAAATCGAATCTTTTGTTGCGCCCCGTTTCTTGTAAGACATGATTCCGTAATAAAAATTGTCTTCATTTGGAATATCATCAAAAACAATTTCTACAGAATGTACAGTGTCTCCTTGAATAGGTAAGATATTAGTTTGGGTGATGGTTGGCGCAATAACAGCGGAAAATTTGGATTCATAAAGCATTCCTTCGTGAGTGATTTGCAAAATATACCGAAAAAAAGATACGGTTGCGACGGTCAAAGGTATGACTGATTTTAGCCATGATGTCAAAAAAGTTGAAATCAATTTTGTTAAAGTAGGAGCTGCTGTTTTCATTAGTCAGTGAAAAAAGTGATTTAAGGAGATCGGAATAAGAAAACCGAAAAGCTACATTCAAATAGGTTTTCTTAGGAGCAAGTAGAAGTTCTAAAAAAAGCTTGGATAACGTCGTCCCAATTGAAGCGACGCCATGAATTAAACTGTCTTTTCCTTCTTTTGTTCTGAAATCAAAAAACGGATGACAAACGCCCACCAAATTCAATGGGTAAATCGGCTTTGTGTAATTGAAATGATTCAATCATATCAACGTTAAACGCAGAAAATAACCCTCCTAAATGAAAGGGACTGTATAGTACTGCAAAGTCAAGTATGATGAGGTTTTGGTCAATACTACCGCCTTGCACGTTAAACCCTGAAAGAAACTCCGACGCAGATGTTACACCTGGCGTACTAAGCAAGTAACGAAGAATATCGGTGTGCCCATAATACGAACCAATTTTATCAATTTGTGACCCTGAAAGATTGATGTTTCTTTGTATTGATACGGCTTCAAAAATTGACGAGTCATTTGAAACAGTCGCCATAGAAGAATCAATTGGTTTTTCGTCAAGAAAGTATTGATGAAGGTACTCCGCTGAATCACCCAATAGAAATTTCTTTTTGATAAACCCAGGATACGAGATATAAAAAAATGTTGCTTCACTTGGTAATGTTATAGTAAAATATCCTAACGCATTTGAACGAGAACTGAATGCAGAATCACGACTGAAAATATGAGCCCCCTCAATAGGTTGAAGGTTGATAGGATGTTTAACAATTCCCTTAACCATACGACGCTCATGAGAAAAAACAACTGCAGGCATAAAGAAAAAAATAATGAAAATGAACTTAGAAAACATCATATGTTAATTCATTTTTTGAAAATTTAAAAATACATCGTTCAAAGGATTAGAACGGTTGATTTGTTTGATAGAATCTGGAAAGTTTTGGAAAGTATTATTCAAAAGCAATGGTGAACTTTGGGCTTGGGGATGGAATGATGTTGGGCAACTTAGGGATGGAACAACGACCAATAAAAATAGATTATTAGAATCATGGTTGAATCATGATTTGCGGGTTTATGATCAATCAAGACCCGCTTGTCTGCGTGCCTGCCTGCAATGCGCAGGCAGAAGCAAGCATGTTTGGTCCTAATTGGAGCAATTATCACTGTATTTTCATCAAATACGACCGTATTTTTCATAAATACGACCGTATTTTTCTCATATACGCACGTATTTACACCAAATACGCACGTATTTGCTCATGTACGACCGTATTTCTTACAAATACGTACGTATTTACATCAAATACGGTCGTATTTCTTACAAGTACGTACGTATTTATGAAAAATACGGTAATATTTGCAAGAAATACGACCGTATTTTTTTTATGTAGTGTATTAATTAATATAAAATGAATAGAAAATGGCAAAAAGAAGGAAAAGAGTACAAGTTTACGGTGGCGGCGGTTGGAGCGAGTGCGGAGGTTGAGTGGTTGATTGTGGGTAGCACACTGTTTGTGAATTGAGGGGTTTTATTGTTATTGAACATTGAACGAAAAAGCGACTTTCAGAAGAGGGTCGCTTTTTCATATTTCTATTTTCAAAAAATCGTTAATTTTGTAGGAATAATAATTTCATTGTTTTATGAAAGCGAAATATGTCAATCTGTTTACGGACTTTGGATTTAAGAAAATCTTTGGTGAAGAAGCAAGCAAGCCTTTATTAATTGATTTTTTAACAAATCTTTTGCCTGAAATTGAAATTATAGATTTATCTTTTAAGGATAAAGAACAATTAGGAAAATCTGACAACTATAGGAAAGCGGTTTATGATATTTATTGCCAAAATAAAAACGGTGAACAAATCATCGTTGAGTTACAAAAAGCAAAACAAAAATATTTCAAAGATAGAACGATGTATTATGCTTCTTTTCCCATTCAAGAACTTGGCGAGAAAGGTGATTGGGATTATAATTTAAAAGCGGTATTTTGCGTTGGAATATTAGATTTTGAATTTGATGAAGAAAATCAAGGTTTAGAAGAAGTCATTCATACCGTTCAATTAAAAAACCAGCCTAATCAAATTTTTTATGACAAGTTAAAATTTGTGTATTTAGAGATGCCACATTTTAATAAATCAGAAAAAGAACTTGAAACGCGATTAGACAAGTGGTTATATTTTATCAGACATTTAGAAGATTTTCAAACCATACCTGAAATATTTAAAGACGAAGTATTTGAAAAAGCATTTAAAAAAGCTGAATTAGCTAACTATACCAAGCAAGAACGTGCTGAATATGAAGAAAGTTTAAAAACTTATCGAGATTTAAAAGGCGTTATTGATACGGCATTTGACGAAGGAAAACTTGAAGGAAAACTTGAAGGAAAACTTGAAGGAAACTTGAAGGAAAACTTGAAATTGCTAAAGCATTAAAAGTAAACGGAATATCCATTGAGATGATTGTTAAAACAACTGGACTTTCCGAACAAGAGGTTAAAAGTTTATAATAAAACTACTTATAATTTTCTGCCATGTGCTATCTCACTCACACCACAATCTAAAAACACTCAAGCGACTTCGTGAAGGGTTGTTTTCTTGTTATTCGTATTTGAAAAAAGAATTAGTTTTGTGAAATAATAAACGATGAAGGAGTACTTCCTGTAAGTTTTTTATTGTATGAAACAATTGAAAATAATTAGCTTTGCCAAATAAAAATATACTATGAAAGCGAAATATGTGAATCTATTTACCGATTTTGGATTTAAGAAAATCTTTGGTGAAGAAGCAAGCAAGCCTTTATTAATTGATTTTTTAACAAATCTTTTGCCTGAAATTGAAATTATAGATTTATCTTTTAAGGATAAAGAACAATTAGGAAAATCTGACAACTATAGGAAAGCGGTTTATGATATTTATTGCCAAAATAAAAACGGTGAACAAATCATCGTTGAGTTACAAAAAGCAAAACAAAAATATTTCAAAGATAGAACGATGTATTATGCTTCTTTTCCCATTCAAGAACTTGGCGAGAAAGGTGATTGGGATTATAATTTAAAAGCGGTATTTTGCGTTGGAATATTAGATTTTGAATTTGATGAAGAAAATCAAGGTTTAGAAGAAGTCATTCATACCGTTCAATTAAAAAACCAGCATAATCAAATTTTTTATGACAAGTTAAAATTTGTGTATTTAGAGATGCCACATTTTAATAAATCAGAAAAAGAACTTGAAACGCGATTAGACAAGTGGTTATATTTTATCAGACATTTAGAAGATTTTCAAACCATACCTGAAATATTTAAAGACGAAGTATTTGAAAAAGCATTTAAAAAAGCTGAATTAGCCAATTATACCAAGCAAGAACGTGCTGAATATGAAGAAAGTTTAAAAACTTATCGAGATTTAAAAGGCGTTATTGATACGGCATTTGACGAAGGAAAACTTGAAGGAAAACTTGAAGGAACTAAAGGAAAACTTGAAATTGCTAAAGCATTAAAAGTAAACGGAATATCCATTGAGATGATTGTTAAAACAACTGGACTTTCCGAACAAGAGATTAAAAGTTTATAATAAAACTACTGATAATTTTCTGCTATCTGTTATCATCTCACCTCCTCACACCACAATCTAAAAACACTCAAGCGACTTCGTGAAGGGTTGTTTTCTTGTTATTCGTATTTGAAAAAAGAATTAGTTTTGTGAAATAATAAACGATGAAGGAGTACTTCCTGTAAGTTTTTTATTGTATGAAACAATTGAAAATAATTAGCTTTGCCAAATAAAAATATACTATGAAAGCGAAATATGTCAATCTATTTACGACTTTGGATTTAAGAAAATCTTTGGTGAAGAAGCAAGCAAGCCTTTATTAATTGATTTTTTAACAAATCTTTTGCCTGAAATTGAAATTATAGATTTATCTTTTAAGGATAAAGAACAATTAGGAAAATCTGACAACTATAGGAAAGCGGTTTATGATATTTATTGCCAAAATAAAAACGGTGAACAAATCATCGTTGAGTTACAAAAAGCAAAACAAAAATATTTCAAAGATAGAACGATGTATTATGCTTCTTTTCCCATTCAAGAACTTGGCGAGAAAGGTGATTGGGATTATAATTTAAAAGCGGTATTTTGCGTTGGAATATTAGATTTTGAATTTGATGAAGAAAATCAAGGTTTAAAAGAAGTCATTCATACCGTTCAATTAAAAAACCAGCATAATCAAATTTTTTATGACAAGTTAAAATTTGTGTATTTAGAGATGCCACATTTTAATAAATCAGAAAAAGAACTTGAAACGCGATTAGACAAGTGGTTATATTTTATCAGACATTTAGAAGATTTTCAAACCATACCTGAAATATTTAAAGACGAAGTATTTGAAAAAGCATTTAAAAAAGCTGAATTAGCCAATTATACCAAGCAAGAACGTGCTGAATATGAAGAAAGTTTAAAAACTTATCGAGATTTAAAAGGCGTTATTGATACGGCATTTGACGAAGGAAAACTTGAAGGAATAAAAGAAGGGGAACTAAAAGGAAAACTTGAAGGAAAAATTGAAATTGCTAAAGCATTAAAAGTAAACGGAATATCCATTGAGATGATTGTTAAAACAACTGGACTTTCCGAACAAGAGGTTAAAAGTTTATAATAAAACTACTTATAATTTTCTGCCATGTGCTATCTCACTCACACCACAATCTAAAAACACTCAAGCGACTTCGTGAAGGGTTGTTTTCTTGTTATTCGTATTTGAAAAAAGAATTAGTTTTGTGAAATAATAAACGATGAAGGAGTACTTCCTGTAAGTTTTTTATTGTATGAAACAATTGAAAATAATTAGCTTTGCCAAATAAAAATATACTATGAAAGCGAAATATGTCAATCTGTTTACGGACTTTGGATTTAAGAAAATCTTTGGTGAAGAAGCAAGCAAGCCTTTATTAATTGATTTTTTAACAAATCTTTTGCCTGAAATTGAAATTATAGATTTATCTTTTAAGGATAAAGAACAATTAGGAAAATCTGACAACTATAGAAAAGCGGTTTATGATATTTATTGCCAAAATAAAAACGGTGAACAAATCATCGTTGAGTTACAAAAAGCAAAACAAAAATATTTCAAAGATAGAACGATGTATTATGCTTCTTTTCCCATTCAAGAACTTGGCGAGAAAGGTGATTGGGATTATAATTTAAAAGCGGTATTTTGCGTTGGAATATTAGATTTTGAATTTGATGAAGAAAATCAAGGTTTAGAAGAAGTCATTCATACCGTTCAATTAAAAAACCAGCATAATCAAATTTTTTATGACAAGTTAAAATTTGTGTATTTAGAGATGCCACATTTTAATAAATCAGAAAAAGAACTTGAAACGCGATTAGACAAGTGGTTATATTTTATCAGACATTTAGAAGATTTTCAAACCATACCTGAAATATTTAAAGACGAAGTATTTGAAAAAGCATTTAAAAAAGCTGAATTAGCCAATTATACCAAGCAAGAACGTGCTGAATATGAAGAAAGTTTAAAAACTTATCGAGATTTAAAAGGCGTTATTGATACGGCATTTGACGAAGGAAAACTTGAAGGAAAACTTGAAGGAATAAAAGAAGGGGAACTAAAAGGAAAACTTGAAGGAATAAAAGAAGGGGAACTAAAAGGAAAAATAGAAATTGCTAAAGCATTAAAAGTAAACGGAATATCAATTGAAATGATTGTTAAAACAACTGGACTTTCCGAACAAGAGGTTAAAAGTTTATAATAAAACTACTTATAATTTTCTGCCATGTGCTATCTCACTCACACCACAATCTAAAAACACTCAAGCGACTTTTAATAAATTCATTTGAAAAAACACAAAAAGATATTTTCATTAATAATACTTGGTCAATTATATTTGTTTGTGATGTTAGATTATAATTGATTAATAAACTAAACTTTAAATCAAAGGAGAATTTTATGGCAAAAACATTTTCAACTCAGGAACCGATAACGTATTACAAAATCAGACTTAGACTACTAACCTTCATCTTGCTTTCGCTTACCTTCTTCGCAGGTGAATGCTACTACACCAACCCCCGCTTCATTTTCCTACTCTCCCAATCTCCGCTCTTTCGTCTCTGGTTCCACCGCAGCAAGTTCCGTAGCTCCGACCTATATAAATGGCACCGCAGGTACATATTCTATCGCAAGTGGAGGCACAACCGGAATAACCATTGATGCAACGACAGGCGTACTTTCATGGAAAGGAAATATTGCAGTAGGAACTTACACAATGAGTGTAACAAATGCTGCTGGCGGAAATGCACCATTTACCTTGACGGTTACCCCTGCACCAAGTTTCTCCTACTCCCCCAACTCCGTCTCTTTTATCTCCGATGATGTCGCTAAAGGAAGTTCCATAACTCCAATTTACACCAACGGCACCGCAGGCGCATATTCCATCGCAAGTGGAGGCACAACTGGAATAACTATTGATGCAGCGACAGGCGTACTTTCATGGAGTGGTAGGATTCTCCCTGCAACGTACGCCATTAACGTAACGAATGCTGCCGGAGGTAGCTCCACGTTTTCTTTGACCGTAACTCTCGCCGCAAACTATGCAGCCATTAATGGTAAAATCTATAAAACCGTAACCATTGGCACACAAACTTGGATGGCAGAAAATTTGAATGACGCTGCTCACGATAACGGAATAAGTTCTTGTTACGATAACGAAGACGAAAAATGCAAGCAATATGGTCGTCTCTACAATTGGGCAGCAGCAAATGACATTGACAGCAAAATTCCGGTTGGCATTTACCGAGTAATGTTGAATGGACAACTTTGGTCTCAGGGCTTGGTGGTGATCAAGTTGCAGGAAGAGAGTTAAAAGTCGGTGGTAGTACTGGGTTTAATGCACTTTACGGAGGTAGCTATTTAGGTGGTAAATTCACTGATATTACCATAAACGCAAACTTTTGGACATCGACACCCGATGGTACTACTAAAGCTAAAATTCATACAATAAATAACTCTGTTCCTCATATCTTTCCGGGGTTCTATAATATAGAAAGTAGGGTATCTGTGCGATTGCTTAAGGATTAATTCAATTATTTACTTGTGCTGAGCATTACGCCACCAATCCATATTACAAATAACACCGCAACAGACCAAGCAAGCATGTTTGGTCTTTTTTTTGTAGTAATTCCAAGTGGAATTGGAGCAATAACAGGTGATATTAGAGCAATGTCGATTGACAATGGAGTAATATCACTTGACAAGAGAAAAAAGGATATTGATGGTGTCATTTTTTAACATTTTAAATTAATTTTTATGCACATTTATGCACAAACGTAAGGTAAATGTAAGATTTTCAGCGATACAAGCAAGGTAAGTTTGTATCGTTTGCGAATAGTAGAGACGTTTTAGCAAAGGGTCTTTACAGGATGTTCATAATTAAGAGCCCCCGCTGTGAAGGCGAGGGTTCTTTTATAGTATCATCTTGCTATTTTTTTTTCAAAGATAATGCCTATTCCTACGACCAAAAATCCAACTATCACAAATACAGGTGCGACAAACAGTGCAAAAAGCCCATCTATATTTTGGTCGATTGCGAACATGGCAAATCCTAAAATCACCATAACGACACCTATTCCTGCGAAGAGATAATTTTTTGGGGGAATGGTAATTTTCTGCGGTGCCGTGTTTTTTTTGTTCAAACTGGACTTTTTTTCTTTCTTTTCTTTAGACATGATTTAATAAGTTAAGTATGTTGATATAGAATTAAACAGTAAAATTGCTTTAGATAATTTTTTTGCTTACAGCATAGAAATTCCAACTAACTTTCCGATGCTGTATGTAATTATTGCTGCTACGAGTCCAAATATCATTTGCCTTAATCCCGAGTAGATTGCGCTTTTATTAGTAAAGAGAGTAATCATTGCACCAATTAAATACAAACCGAGGCAGCTTAAAACGACACTTAAAGCGATGGCGAATGTACCAGTAAAAAAGAAAAAGGGAATAATTGGAATAAGTGCTCCGAATGCGAATAAAAAAAATGAGGTGACAGCCGCTTCCATGGCTGAATCTTTCATGTCATCTATATTAATTCCCAATTCTTCGCGAACTAAAATTTCGTGGGCTTGTTCTTTATTTGAAATAACGTCTTTAGCTTTTTTTATAGCTAATTCTTCTGAGAGTCCTTTTGTCATATAAATTAATGCAAGTTCTTTTTCTTCGCCTTCGGGATTTGTTTCAAGTTCTTCTAACTCTAATTCTATTTGGTTTTCATAAAGTTCATGAGAACTTTTAACCGAAATCCATTCGCCTAAACTCATGGACAAAGAACCTGCGAGTAACCCTGCTAAACCTGCGATAATAATTTCATTTTGTCCGTATGTTGCTCCTGCCACTCCCATAACTAAACTAAAATTTGAAATGAGTCCGTCATTTCCACCTAACACCGCTGCTCTTAGTGCATTTCCACCGACTGTTTTATGACGTGTTTCGAATCTTGCAACGTTATCAGAGGATACTTTTAATTTATTGTTCAGGATATTTTTTAAGATTTTAACGTGCGAGGTGTCAGAAAGTGCGGATTTTGAATTAAGCATACTTCTTGCGTTCAAAACAGAATTAGAGAGTCGTTTTTCAGTATTCATTAACGTATCCAGGACGATATTATAGCCAAAATGCTTTCCCAATTTTGCTAATGTTCGTGCTTTCCACGAAGGGATAGGAAGTTGAGATTCGGCAAAGTTATTTTTTTTCATAAAAGCTAAAGCATGTTCCATTTCGAGTTCGCTCATGTTTCTAAATACTTTAGCAATAAGTTCGTCTGGTTCATTTTCTGAAAGTGTTTTGTACAAAAAACTTGCATCTACTTCCACCTGAATGCTTTCTAACTTTATCATTTTTTATATTTAAATTTTTCTTTGGTTACACAGAACAACCTTTGGTTACTTTGGTTGTTCTATTTTCAAAATTTTACCATTGGGTTCGTCTGTAAGTAGATACAAGTATCCGTCTGGTGATTGGCGAACGTCACGCAATCTTCCATATTCTCCATTGAGCATACGTTCCTCGCTAACAATGTTTCCATTTTTCAAAACTAATCTAATCAGCGATCCATATCTCAAAGAGCAGGTAAACATATTTTCTTTCCAATTTGGATACTTGTTTCCATTATAAATACAAAGGCCTGATACAGCAATAGACGGATTCCAAATGTATATGGGTGGTTCCATGCCTTCTCGATGATTGCCGAGTCCAATTTTTCTTCCTGAATAATCTACACCGTGTGTTACAACAGGCCATCCATAATTTTTCCCTCCTATAATCTTATTTACTTCATCACCCCCTTTTGCACCATGTTCATTTGAAAACAAGATGGAGTTGGCATGATCATAAAACAACCCTTGGGGATTTCTGTGTCCATAAGAGAAAATTTCAGGTAATGACTTTGGATTTTTAGTATATGGATTGTTATCAGGAATGGTACCATCTTCATTCAATCTTACAATTTTTCCGAGATGATTCAGCAAATTCTGTGGTGTAGAGGTTAGCACGTCGGGAATACTGCTTGCGTTTGGATAATCATATCTATCACCCACAGTCAAAAAGACATGCCCTAATTTATCAAACGCTATCCGAGAACCATAATGGAGGTCTCCCTTTCTATAAGGTTTTGCTTCAAACAGTTCCTGAATATTCATTGCTTGGGTGCCGTTAAATTCAAAGCGGATTAAAGCTGTTGTTGAAAGTGAAGGATCCGATTTAGACTTTTTAGAATAGCATAAATAAACCTGCTTATTCTTTTCAAAGTCGTAGTGTTTGACAATATCGAGTATCCCTCCTTGTCCTGCTGTATTGACCGAAATATCTAAGCCTTTAACTTCTACGGCTTTTCCATTTTTTACAAATTTAACGCCGCCCGTTCTCTCTGTAACCAGCAGGTTATCTTTATCTAAGAACGTAACAGACCAAGGGAATTTAAGGTTTTCTGCAATCACGACGCAACGTACCTCTGTTTTACTTTCAAACTCAAACATCAGGTGATTAAAAAAAATCAACGTATAAAAAACTAACAATGCTAACATAGTACGTGCAATAAAATTCAATATGCCTACCAATGATATTCTAAATTCACTAATTGGTGCAAGTGGATAATTTCATCTTTTGTGAGATGTCTAAATTGCCCCCGCTTTAACCCTTTCAATAAAATGCCTCCGTAGGAAATACGAGACAACTTTCTAACGTCGTAACCTACTGACCAAAACATTCTTTTAACTTGATGATTTTTTCCTTGTGTAATTGAAATCCAAACATGCTCTGCTGTTTCTTCTATATTTGCCTCACAGGGTAAGATCTTTTCGCCTGTATCTTTTAACCGCATACCGTTCCGCAGTTTAATTAAATCTTTTTCACTTATTTTGTGATCCAATAGTGCGATATATTCTTTTTTCACTAAAAATTTTGGAGACATCAACCGCTTAGCCAATTCACCATCATTAGTGAATAAAAGAACGCCCGTTGTATTTCTATCCAATCTGCCGACAGGATAAACACGTTCCGTTACATCAATATAACTCATCACCGTTTCCCTTGACTGCTCGTCTTTCACTGTTGTAATTACATTTTTTGGTTTATTTAAAACTAAATACTTCTTCTTTTCAACCTTTTTTACTACCCTTCCATTCACAATGATTTTATCAATTCCAGGAACAATTTTAACTCCTTTTCGATCTACAACAGCGTGGTTCACAAGAATTTTTCCTCCCGCCAATAATTTATCAGCCTGTCTTCGTGAAGCTATTCCACAATCTGCTAAATACTTATTCAACCTAATTTGTTTCATCATATTCATTTAATCTGCTTTGTGCTTCAAACAAATTACCACTTATTTCATTTCTTTCTTTAATCAACATTTCTGTATCCGAATCTTTAAGTATTTGTTCTATTTCTCTCAATTTAGGTAAATCCGCAAGTGTATTTAATTTGAAATATTCCAAAAATGTTTTTGTCGTTCCATAAAGAAGAGCTTTTCCAGCAGCATCGCTTCTTCCAATAACCTCGATAAGTTCCTTTTGCATTAAAGTTCTCATCACATAATCTACACTTGTTCCTCGAATATGCTCAATATCAGGCTTGGATACGGGTTGTTTATATGCGATAATAGCTAATGTTTCAAGAGCTGCTTGCGATAATTTCTTTTGAATTTTCGTACTAAGCATTTTTTTTATAATCTGCGAAAACTCTTTACGCGATAAAAATCTAAACCCGTCCGCTAACGACTCAATATAAAACGACCGACCCGACAACACATAGGCTTCATTTAATTCATTCACCGCCTTTGCAATATCATCCTTAGATAATGAAACTCCCTCTAAAGTATTCGAAATAAATTTGACTGTAACTACCTCATCGGATGCAAATATAATTGCTTCAATGTATTGTTTAATTTCATCCCATGCTAATGTTTCAGGTAAAACAACTTTGTCATCTTCATATCTCTCACCCTCAAAACGTTCATTTTCAATCATTACTATTTATTCATTTATCATTTAACCGAAAATATGCTCCCCATGCTTATCACCCTCAATCTGTATCATCCGTCTTTGAAAAATTTATTATTTAATGCACCCGCTTCATTAAATACCGCTTATTTTAGCGAAACTAAGTTAATCATATTTAACACACATTCTTGTCAGTTTTATGAATCTACCTGATTTACACAACGAATACCATTTCGAAGAACTTTCCGAATCTAATGTACCCGCAAATCCTTTCGATTTGTTTGAAATTTGGCTCAATGACGCATTTAAAGCGAATATCACCGAACCAAACGCAATGACATTATCAACCGTTTGTGAAGACGGTGGATGCGCCTCTCGCATGGTACTACTAAAAGATGTCAAAAGAACCGAGCACGATGAATCATTTTGCTTTTTTACCAACTTCAATAGTAATAAAGGCATGGAACTACAAAAACATCCGAAAGCATCCCTATGTTTTTTTTTGGAGCGATTTGGGGCGACAAATAAACATTAGAGGCACAGCATCCAAATTAACAGAAGAAGAATCAGAAATTTATTTTCAATCACGACCGCGAGAGAGCCAATTGAGTGCGTGTATTTCTAATCAGAGCCAACCCCTTGAAAATCGAATCATTTTAGAAAAACACTTTCACGAATTAAAACAAAAGTTCGATCCCGATAAAAAAATACCCAAACCAAAACATTGGGGGGGGTTCTCACTTTCTCCTTCTGAAATCCATTTTTGGCAAGGTCGGGAATTTCGTCTGCACGATAGAATCCTATACAAAAAAAACACCCCCATAATTAAACCCAACGCTCATTGGGTCATTTCTCGTCTGTACCCATAACAAGCATATATTCACAAGATCGCATGAAAAAAGTAACGTAATGTGGCAGCTCCTGCAGGAGTTACGGCAGCTCCTGCAGGAGTTACGGCAGCTCCTGCAGGAGTTACGGCATTTCCTGCAGGAGTTGCGTCATTTCCGGCAGGAGTTGCGTCATTTCCTGCAGGAGTTGCGGCATTTCCTGCAGGAGTTGCGTCATTTCCTGCAGGAGTTGCGTCATTTCCTGCAGGAGTTGCGTCATTTCCTGCAGGAGTTGCGGCATTTCCGGCAGGAGGTGCGGCATCTCCTGCAGGAGCTATCTCATTCCTTGTATGGAATGCTACAAAAAAGGTGAAATAAGGCTCGGATGCTCATTTCTGTGGTTAATAGGAAGCTTTGGTTACTTTGCCCACGTTCGGTTTTTCCTCGCTACAAGGAAAACCTTCTTTATGTTCTGCACGACACGTCTATTTCAAGCGGTAAAATGTAATACCCGTAAGAATTTTTGGGTAAAAGAAAGTGCTTTTTTGCGGCATTACTTCGTTTGCTTCACAAACCCGAATCAGTTCCTCGATCGTAACAGGATTCAATATAAATGCGATTTGCATGTCTCCATTTTTTACTGACTGAACAGCATCATCTATACTTTTTGTGTAAATAAGATTAGTTTGTTCTGCTTGCGCTTTTTCAGAAATGTTTAACATTCCTTCCAAGATTACTTTATGCAAAATAGTTAAATTTAATTTTGAGAGCGTTTGGCTCATACCTGCAACATTATAAGTTTTACTTTCTTTGAATTCGACTACAAAAAATCTATTTTTAAGCACGACCCCGTAAGCATGATTTCCTTGTGCTGACATAAGTTGAACCATATCCTGTTGTGAAGGAACGTGTGTTATATTAAATCTTTTTTTTAGATTTTCTATAAACGTAACTTCTGAAAAATAATCTGAAAAATAAGTTAAGTTATGTATTAGTCGATGTGTGGGTAACACTATCATGCCTTCGTCCCGCATATTTGCCACATACATCATAATAAAATTTGCGGGATGGTTATCCGAGAATAGTTTGTTGCGTTCTTTGCAGAGATCTCGATAAGCTAAAGCTGTTTCGTATCTGTGATGTCCGTCGGCAATGTACATTTTCTTATTCTTAAACGACTGCTTGACGGATTCTATGATTTTTTTGTCGGTTACGCGCCATATCCGATTACTTGTCCCTTGATAATCAATGGGAACGTAAGCGCAAGGGTCTTGCGATTTTACGCAAGGATATACGGCTTCATCGGCTTCTTTTGTGGCATCGTCATACAATCCAAAGATGGGGCTAAGATTTGCCTCTGTTGTTTTGAATAAACTTAGTCGGTCGGCTTTGGCTTTTGGAAGTGTTTTTTCGTGGGGCAAAACAATACTTTCCTTAAAATCATATATACGGCATTTTATTATCATCCCTCTTCGTGTAAATGTCTTAAGCGTATTTAAAACAGGCACTTTGAAGGTTTGATAATAAGGAAAAATGGCTTCTTCTGAATCTTCCGTCAAAATACCGTTCTCTAACCAACTATCTAATCGACTTTTTGCAGTTTCATATAGGTTATATTATTTTTGTAATTAAATGCGAACCGCATTAAAGGAAGATGCGTCGTAAAGTGCTTGTTGCATAGATGAGGAAATAACATCATAAGGCGGTGACACAAGTGAAGAAATACTACCGGCTTTTGAAGTATACCGTAAAGATTTAAAGGGCTGAATATCTAACATGAGAAAACCATTTACAAGTTTTAAAAGTTTGACCAACAAAGGGCAAATATAAATATAAGCTTATGGAAAACGATTAAATAGCGCGTCGCCTACGCTGAAAAGTGTTAGACATTACTATGCGTTTAGTTTCGGTAATCAAAAAGTAGCAACTTATTTTCCACGTCTCAATCCTTATTTTATTTTTAATTTAGGGTTTGTTTGCTTAAGGGATAAATTGTTTTAAATCATGAGCCTAAAATGCGGGATTCTTGGTTTGCCTAACGTAGGGAAATCGACACTTTTCAGAGCCATTACAGAAATACAAGTTGATGCACAAAATTATCCATTTTGTACAATAGAACCGAATGTCGCAATGGTCGCTGTACCTGATGAACGTCTTGCTGTGCTTGCAAAAATTGTTAAAACTCAAATCTTAGTTCCGACAACCATAGAAATTATGGACATCGCGGGTCTTGTCAAAGGTGCAAGTAAAGGTGAGGGATTGGGAAACAAGTTTCTTTCTCACGTCCGTGAAGCTCGCGCTCTTATTCATGTTGTAAGATGTTTTGAGGATCCAAACGTTATTCATGTTGAGGGAACCATTGATCCAAAGCGAGATATTGAGATTATTGAAACGGAATTGGCACTTGCCGATTTAGAATCTATGGAAAAGCAATTACAACGTATTGACAAAGAGTCTCGTATTGATAAAAAAATGTTTTCAAAAGCAACGTTCGCCCATACTGTTTATGAGGCTCTTTGCAAAGGAATCCCGGCGCGAAGCCTTCCACAAAATGATGACGAAATAATTTGGTTATCATCTTTTTTTCTACTTACTTCAAAACCGATTCTTTATGTTGCAAATGTACATGAGCGAGATGCCGTTACAGGAAACATCTTTTCCAAAACTGTTAGCACTTATGCAGCTCAAAACAATGCACAGGCAATTACAATCTCAGCAAATATTGAAGCGGACATTGCTATGTTGCCACCGGGCGAAAGACTTGAATACCTTCAAACGATTGGGCTTACGTCGTCGGGACTTGATAAAATGATACAAGCATGTTACACATTGCTCCATTTGCAAACGTACTTCACGGCGGGAGAAAAGGAGGTTAGAGCATGGACAGTTCCAAAGAATGCCACAGCAGCAGAGGCCGCAGGGGTGATACACAGCGATTTTCAAAAAGGATTTATTCGTGCCGAAGTCATGTCCTATAACGACCTTGTTACTTATGGAAGTGAGCAGAAAGTCAAAGAAGCTGGCAAACTCAATATTGAAGGAAAAGCATATAGGGTACAAGACGGTGATATTATGCTTTTTAGATTTAACGTGTAATTGATAACACGACATACCCAATTCACAATGATTAAATACTCGTGCGATATAGTTCCATTTGATGCCACACATAAGTCATCAGCGAGAGAAATTCTAACTCTCTCAAATCTGTTTCGTCAAGATGAGATTTCAACAGCTATGGAGGTTATTGACGACTATCTGAAAAAGAAAGATGACTATCAGATTCATTCCGCTGTGGTAGGAGGACAGTTTGTTGGCTATACATGCTTTGGAAAAACCCCTGTAACTGTTTCAACCTTCGACCTATATTGGATTGCCGTCTCACCAGAATTTCAAAGGGGAGGATTTGGTTCTAAACTTTTTTCTTTTACATGGAATTCCGTTTTGCAACAAGGTGGATCTCTGCTCATTGCTAACACTTCGTCACAGACAAAATACGCACCGACAAGACGGTTTTATGAAAAGCAAGGCTGTGTGGCAGAAGCTATGATTAAAAACTTTTATAGTGAAAATGACAATTTAATTATTTATTCTAAACGGTCATGATAAAGCAAGTATTTTTATTTTTCACGATGATCTTTATAGGGGGTCTCTGTTCCGCTCGTGCTTCAGCACAAATTGTTCCGACCCACATTGAAGAAGGCAAGGTACTCCAAACACGAATTCCCGATAAGCTCTTTCAAAATGACGAGACGGTATGGGTAAGGTTAGAAGTGGATTATTCGAATCCCGATACAAATACGCAGCGTGTTTTTGTGCGTCCTGTGGAAAAAAAAACCTATGGAAAAACAGCCGAATTTGTCGTCCCAAGGGAAGTGCTACGCTTAGAGTTGCATTTTGTGGTCAAGATGTATCTTATATTGATTCCGTCCATATTAGAGTACTTAATCCAAAAGACAGGTCGCTTGTAAGACGAGCCAGCCTTCCTTATTTGCGTATTGACTCTCTCACGGAACAGGAGATTTTGAGCGAAATTCAGAGGTTTCCCACAAGCTACGAAGCATACAAGTATCTATGGAAAATCGAACTTGCACGAAATGGATTAGAAAGTTATCGTGCCATGATTCTTTCTCACCTCAATCAATTCAAAAATATAAAAGCAAAATCATCTGAATGGTATGCAATCAATATTGAAGGACTGATTGCACTCGGTAACGTTGAGGATGCCAAAATAGAGCTTACACGCTTTTCAAACGATTTCCCAAATTCATGGTTATTCTGGCAAGCGTGGTCTGCAGTAGAAAAAAAACTAACCTTACTCAAAGATGAGTCGGAACTCAATAAACTATACGAACTCGGAGCCCTGTACCTCCTCAATAACAAGCAGCATCATCAATTTTATGAATACATGTTTATTTTGGAAAAAGTGCGCATTTCGGAAAATGATTTGATTTCATTTGTTGACGGACAAGTTAAAACCTCTTACCCTCTCACTTCACCCTTCATCTATGCACAGGCGCTTCAAATTGCTGAAAAAAACGATTGGAAAAATTTAGCAGTTACTTACGCAAAAAAACTACTCGACATCGCCTACGCTGAAAATGACCTGCCTGAAATTTACAGTGATGTTTCAATGGGGGGCTTTTCCCGAAGCGAAGCTTTCACAAAAGCATATAAAAACCACCTTTACGCCCTTCTCGATGCAAAAAACTATTCGCAGTTATTCATTGACATTGATAAAGAACTCGAAGAACCCTATTACGAAGAAGTTTCAAGAGGCGAACTCCTTGCACTCAAAGGACGTTCCCTAATTCTACAAAACAAGCCAAAAGAAGCAGAAAAACTTCTGCTTGAAGCATTTTTTTTGAAGTTCGATGACGCTAAACGTGATTTGCAGGTCATCTATCAAAAAAAATTCCCACGTGCAACTCAAAAAGATTTCGAAAGATACTTGAACGTTCAACTCAAAAAAATCACTACACAAAAATCTAAATAAATCAAGTACAAGCGAATCAAAACAGTGGCATGAGGTCAGACACACATTCTATTTCCGTCTCTACCAACCAATTAATGAATAGACCTATCGGCGTTTCGACTCGGGAATTGGTGGTCTAAGTATTGTTAAATGGCTAAAAAACATTCTACCCCAAGAAGACATCGTATATTTCGGGGATACGGCTCGCGTACCTTATGGAACTAAATCCCCCGAAACTATCAGACGATATGCCGTCGATGATACACACGAGCTCCTTAAACATAACCCTAAACTTATCATTGTTGCTTGTAATACCGTTTCTGCTCTTGCCCTTCCGCAAGTGGTACAAACGGCACAAAACATTTTCGTACTTGGTGTCATAGAAGCAGGTGCTTCAAACGCCTCCGCCGTTACAAAGTCAGGGAAAATCGCAGTTATCGGAACGCCCGCAACTATAAGCTCTCGAGCCTATTCAAAAGCAATTAAACTCAAACTCCACAATGCCACAGTTACAGAACTTGCTTGCCCTTTGTTCGTCCCACTCGCAGAAGAAGGATTAATTGAACATCCTGCCACAAAACTTATCGCAGAAACTTACTTGTCGCAACTTATCACACTTTCCATTGACACATTAGTCCTCGGATGTACTCATTATCCTGCCCTGAAACATGTTATTCAGGAAACAGTGGGGAATCATATTCGTATTATTGACGGTGGAGAAATCGTTGCCAAAGAGACCCTTAACTACCTGCACTCCATGAACCTACTTAATACTGAAAACGAGCACCCCCGAAGAACTGGAACGTTAAAATTATTTTTCAGTGATGCGCCTCGTGTATTAAATTCGACGATGTCCCAGTTTATTGGTTCAACTATTTCGGAGTATTCACTTACATCTCCCCCTGAACATAGCTGATGCATTGTATTTATAGCAAAGCAAAACACAAAAAGAAATATAAAAATGAAAACATTCAGAGCTCTCGTGGTTAGAGAATCAAATGGAATATTCACCAAATCTATTGAAGAAAAATCGTTTGAAGAATTACCAAAGCACCCTATTCTCGTTAAAGTCAAATTTTCTTCTCTTAATTTCAAAGATGCACTCTCCGCACACGGAAATAAGGGCGTAACACGACAATATCCTCATACACCCGGTATTGACGCTATCGGCACAGTTGAGCGCTCAACGTCTAAAATTTTCAAGGAAGGTGATGAGGTTATTGTTACAGGATATGATTTAGGAATGAATACAAGTGGCGGTTTTGCTGAATACACTGCCGTTCCAGAAGAATGGGTTGTCCCAAAACCAAAATCGCTTCAAGCCAATGAAGTTGCCGCGCTTGGAACAGCGGGACTCACCGTGGGCATCGGAGTGGAAAAACTACTCCGCAACAAACAATCAAAAGAAGGTGAGTTTGTTATTACAGGTTCGTCAGGTGGCGTAGGAACGCTTGCTATTGCCATTCTTTCCAAACTTAAATTTAATATCACCGCAGCATCGAGCAAACTCGATTTAACACACTTTCTAACATCCATCGGAGCTACTCGCGTATTTCACGTAAAGGAACTACTCGACACAACGCAAAAACCTCTCTTAAAACCAAAGTGGATAGGTGGATTTGATACGCTCGGTGGTGACTATCTCACATCCATTCTTAAATCAACCCACAAAGAAGGTTCTGTCATTTCAACAGGGCTCGCTTCTTCACCTTCCCTAAATGGAACCGTTCTACCATTCATACTTAACGGTATTAACTTACTCGGTGTCAATTCCGCAGATTACCCTAAGCATCTTAAATTAGAAATTTGGGAAAAATTGGCAAACGACTGGAA
Organism: Potamilus streckersoni; assembly: GCA_016746295.1. Classification (NCBI taxonomy): domain Eukaryota; kingdom Metazoa; phylum Mollusca; class Bivalvia; order Unionida; family Unionidae; genus Potamilus; species Potamilus streckersoni. The sequence continues at coordinate 987,744 of JAEAOA010001427.1, read as the reverse complement.
ACCAACTCCTTTTTTAGCCCAATTAACCGCTACAACAACCACAATCGCACTCACAGATGTCGCTACATACTTGGATCGTATGATTAAGGGTGACTCAAGAGGAAAAGTCATCGTGCAAATTTATTAACCACAGAAACAAACACCATAGCCTCGTTTTACCTTATTTGGAGCAATCTTTGCACAAAACAAGATACTAAGGAATAAAGTGTGTCTAAAAGCAAGTGAAAAATTTAAATATTACCGAATACCTATTATTCCATGTAATTAAACCCGTTTCCCATGCTGTTTATTTCATTTTTCCTGTAAGAAATTTCATTTTTCCTGTAAGAAATTTCGTTTTTCCTGTAAGAAATTTCATTTTTCCTGTAAGAAATTTCGTTTTTCCTGTAAGAAATTTCATTTTTCCTGTAAGAAATTTCATTTTTCCTGTAAGAAATTTCATTTTTCCTGTAAGAAATTTCATTTTTCCTGTAAGAAATTTCATTTTTCCTGTAGGAAATTTCGTTTTCGTGCAATTTCGCAGGTTTATGGCAGATAGGAGTACGAAAAATTAATTTGTTGGTTTTAAAAACACACTTTTTTATGCACTACCCAAAACAAAGCAATGGGAAGTCCCAATGACCCGATTTGTGTATGGAATGTTTCTGTTAGCCTTACCATTAACTATTTATTTACAATCTTTATCCTTTCCGCCGCCTTATCTAACTTCACCTGCACCTCCCGACCTATTGCCTGTGCCTCCTCATACAAACTTACAGCTTCTTCTATTTCAATTTCGTCACCCTCTAACTTAACTGCAATTTCATTTAATCGCTTCACAAGTTGCTCAATCGTACTCTTTTTTGTCATAGCCACACTATTGAATATTTGTTACTATTTTCACTATGTTAGCGTAAAAATGCCTGAAACACGTGCTAACTCTAAACACAAAAATAACCTTTGCCCTCATACTAAATAACGAGCATTGCCTAAATTTTATTAACTTTGTATTGAATTAGATTTTATGATACAATGACAAATAACCCAAACGTAAGCCGATAAAACTATGTATTCACGTTTACACAAATCATCATGGTCTAAGATTGTTTTCCCATTCCTTGCTTTATGTTTTATCGCAGCAGAATGCCAAGATATTTCCAACTCAAAAGATATTATTTCATTCACTTTCACGAAAACACTTAATCCGTCCCTTAACTCCGACATCCAGGCAACCATTACAGACAGAATTATTACAGTCGAACTACCCGCAAGCGTAAAAATAGCCACGCTAAAACCTACTATCTGGCACACAGGAAAAAGTATCACATGGAAAAGTGTCCTCGCCGTTTCACAAAATAACCAAGCCTCTGACTTTTATGAAAAAAGTATCTACACCATTACAGCCTACGATAACTCAATCAAACAATACACGTTTACCGCCACATTCACCGACATAAACCCTGATATAAGTAACTACGTAACTGTAACGTTTAAATTTCATCCCAATATAAAAGACGAAGAAGGTTTAACGGAAGTTGTGAAAATGAAAAAAGGAGACATAATAAACAAACCTAAAGACCCCGTAATATCAGACTACCTATTTTTAGGCTGGTATAAAGACCCCGCTTTATCACTCCCATTCTACTTTCCAATCTCTATTACTGAAAACACAACAATCTATGCAAAGTGCGGATTGTCTGTTAGTAACATTATCATGGCTGAGTCCGACGTGAATACCTTCATAGGTAAAGCTAAACAATTTACCGCAACCATAGACCCTTCTGAAGCCTACATAAAAAAATTGATGTGGACAAGCTCCAAACCAGAAGTGGCTACAGTGGACTCGAACGGACTTGTAGTTCCTATCACTGTGGGTACAACCACTATCACCGTAATGAGCACCGACGGAAGCCACAAAAGCACGTCAACTAAGTGTACCGTAGAGCCTTACTTTCGGATCCCTGATAAAAACTTTAGAAAAATTTTGGAAAATGCTTATTCTAATCTACTCGACATAGTACATGGAGACACTCTTCTAAATACCAATGACGCAGGTAAGTTGAAGTACCTTGATGTTAAAAAAAGTAATATTGATTCCCTGCGCGGTATCGAATACTTTACCTCACTTGAGCATCTTAATTGCAATGGTAATAAACTCAAAAATTTAGACTTAAGCAAGAATACATCCTTAATTATTTTGAATTGCTATAACAATCAACTTACAAATTTAGTTTTATCTAATAGTCCATCTTTAACTACTTTGAATTGCTATAACAATCAACTTACAAATTTAGTTTTATCTAATAGTCCATCTTTAACTACTTTGAATTGTTCAGAAAATACGATCTCATCTTTGGATATAAGAGGTATACGTCATTCTAAAAATACTTCTTTAGAAATTGATTCGGAGAGCGGAAGCAGTATTAATAACATCAAAGTACATGTTAGCATTTTTACTACTAACCCTGAGGAAGATAATGCAGTGAAAAGCGCTTTACGCACAATTAAGTCAAATAAGTCAGGGGTACAAATAGAAGTTTATGCGTCTAAGTCTGACGGCACGTACGCACCGCTTATCTGCGATTATGATCCGACTACTGATCAAGGTACTCACGGAAATAGAGGCTGCGAACCTTAGAGGTTTTGTTTCTCCAAAGTGTTGTTTTAGTTCAAAAAGTGTTATTTTTGTTTGGTTGTTTATTATGGAAGGTAAATAAGTTCAGGTTATGCTACATTTAACAGACACGCTAAGTATTGCGGAGGAGTTAATATCTGCGGGAGAGGACGAGAAGGTTGCGAAGGCGATTGCTCGTTTGCTTCGTCAGGGGTTTGATTTTGCTAAGCTTGAATATGAGAAGTCGCTTGAACAAAAATCTTTAGCGACCAAAGGGGATCTTGAGGTAACAAAACTGGAACTCTCCAAAGAGATTGAGACCGTTAAATTGGAATTGACGGGAAAGATCGAGACAGTTAAATTGGAACTCACCAAAGAGATTGAACTTGTTAGAAAAGATGTTGAGACAGTTAAATTGGAACTCACCAAAGAGATTGAACTCGTCAGAAAAGATGTTGAAACCGTTAAATTGGAACTTCAGAAGGAAATAAGAGGTGTTGAAGTTCGGTTACTCAAATGGCTCATTGGTGTTGTTATTTCTGGCGTGGTGTCGCTTGGTTCATTTATGTATTTTCTTTTTAGTGTATTTCTTCGTTCGTAATAAGAAAGGGTTGTGTGTCATTTTCTTAACAGATAAGCACCTTATGCCAAACTCCCTAATCCACGAAACAGGTCTGTATTTTACGTTTTAATTTCTAAGTGTTGTTTTAGTTCAAAAAGTGTTATTTTTGTTTGGTTGTTTATTATGGAAGGTAAATAAGTTCAGGTTATGCTACATTTAACAGACACGCTAAGTATTGCGGAGGAGTTAATATCTGCGGGAGAGGACGAGAAGGTTGCGAAGGCGATTGCTCGTTTGCTTCGTCAGGGGTTTGATTTTGCTAAGCTTGAATATGAGAAGTCGCTTGAACAAAAATCTTTAGCGACCAAAGGGGATCTTGAGGTAACAAAACTGGAACTCACCAAAGAGATTGAATTTGTTAGAAAAGAGATAGAGGTTGTCAGAAAAGAGGTAGAGGTTGTCAAAAAGGAGATAGAGGTTGTCAAAAAAGATGTTGAAACCGTTAAATTGGAACTCTCCAAAGAGATTGAGACCGTTAAATTGGAATTGACGGGAAAGATCGAGACAGTTAAATTGGAACTCACCAAAGAGATTGAACTTGTTAGAAAAGATGTTGAGACAGTTAAATTGGAATTGACGGGAAAGATTGAGACAGTTAAATTGGAACTCACCAAAGAGATTGAACTCGTCAGAAAAGATGTTGAAACCGTTAAATTAGAACTTCAGAAGGAAATAAAAGGTGTTGAAGTTCGGTTACTCAAATGGCTCATTGGTGTTGTTATTTCTGGCGTGGTGTCGCTTGGTTCATTTATGTATTTTCTTTTTAGTGTATTTCTTCGTTCATAATAAGAAAGTCATTGCGTGTCATTTTCTTAACAAATAAGCACCTTATGCCAAACTCCCTAATCCACGAAACAGGTCTGTATTTTACGTTTTAATTTCTAAGTGTTGTTTTAGTTCAAAAAGTGTTATTTTTGTTTGGTTGTTTATTATGGAAGGTAAATAAGTTCAGGTTATGCTACATTTAACAGACACGCTAAGTATTGCGGAGGAGTTAATATCTGCGGGAGAGGACGAGAAGGTTGCGAAGGCGATTGCTCGTTTGCTTCGTCAGGGGTTTGATTTTGCTAAGCTTGAATATGAGAAGTCGCTTGAACAAAAATCTTTAGCGACCAAAGGGGATCTTGAGGTAACAAAACTGGAACTCACCAAAGAGATTGAATTTGTTAGAAAAGAGATAGAGGTTGTCAGAAAAGAGGTAGAGGTTGTCAAAAAGGAGATAGAGGTTGTCAAAAAAGATGTTGAAACCGTTAAATTGGAACTCTCCAAAGAGATTGAGACCGTTAAATTGGAATTGACGGGAAAGATCGAGACAGTTAAATTGGAACTCACCAAAGAGATTGAACTTGTTAGAAAAGATGTTGAGACAGTTAAATTGGAATTGACGGGAAAGATTGAGACAGTTAAATTGGAACTCACCAAAGAGATTGAACTCGTCAGAAAAGATGTTGAAACCGTTAAATTGGAACTCACCAAAGAGATTGAACTCGTCAGAAAAGATGTTGAAACCGTTAAATTAGAACTTCAGAAGGAAATAAGAGGTGTTGAAGTTCGGTTACTCAAATGGCTCATTGGTGTTGTTATTTCTGGCGTGGTGTCGCTTGGTTCATTTATGTATTTTCTTTTTAGTGTATTTCTTCGTTCGTAATAAGAAAGGCGTTGTGTGTCATTTTCTTAACAGATAAGCACCTTATGCCAAACTCCCTAATCCACGAAACAGGTCTGTATTTTACGTTTTAATTTCTAAGTGTTGTTTTAGTTCAAAAAGTGTTATTTTTGTTTGGTTGTTTATTATGGAAGGTAAATAAGTTCAGGTTATGCTACATTTAACAGACACGCTAAGTATTGCGGAGGAGTTAATATCTGCGGGAGAGGATGAGAAGGTTGCGAAGACGATTGCCCGTTTGCTTCGTCAGGGGTTTGATTTTGCTAAGCTTGAATATGAGAAGTCGCTTGAACAAAAATCTTTAGCGACCAAAGGGGATCTTGAGGTAACAAAACTGGAACTCACCAAAGAGATAGAATTTGTTAGAAAAGAGATAGAGGTTGTCAGAAAAGATGTTGAGACAGTTAAATTGGAATTGACGGGAAAGATTGAGACAGTTAAATTGGAACTCACCAAAGAGATTGAACTCGTCAGAAAAGATGTTGAAACCGTTAAATTGGAACTCACCAAAGAGATTGAGACCGTTAAATTGGAATTTACGGGAAAGATAGAGACAGTTAAATTGGAACTCACCAAAGAGATTGAACTTGTTAGAAAAGATGTTGAGACAGTTAAATTGGAATTGACGGGAAAGATTGAGACAGTTAAATTGGAACTCACCAAAGAGATTGAACTCGTCAGAAAAGATGTTGAAACCGTTAAGTTGGAACTTCAGAAGGAAATAAGAGGTGTTGAAGTTCGGTTACTCAAATGGCTCATTGGTGTTGTTATTTCTGGCGTGGTGTCGCTTGGTTCATTTATGTATTTTCTTTTTAGTGTATTTCTTCGTTCGTAATAAGAAAGGCGTTGTGTGTCATTTTCTTAACAGATAAGCACCTTATGCCAAACTCCCTAATCCACGAAACAGGTCTGTATTTTACGTTTTAATTTCTAAGTGTTGTTTTAGTTCAAAAAGTGTTATTTTTGTTTGGTTGTTTATTATGGAAGGTAAATAAGTTCAGGTTATGCTACATTTAACAGACACGCTAAGTATTGCGGAGGAGTTAATATCTGCGGGAGAGGATGAGAAGGTTGCGAAGACGATTGCCCGTTTGCTTCGTCAGGGGTTTGATTTTGCTAAGCTTGAATATGAGAAGTCGCTTGAACAAAAATCTTTAGCGACCAAAGGGGATCTTGAGGTAACAAAACTGGAACTCACCAAAGAGATAGAATTTGTTAGAAAAGAGATAGAGGTTGTCAGAAAAGATGTTGAGACAGTTAAATTGGAATTGACGGGAAAGATTGAGACAGTTAAATTGGAACTCACCAAAGAGATTGAACTCGTCAGAAAAGATGTTGAAACCGTTAAATTGGAACTCACCAAAGAGATTGAGACCGTTAAATTGGAATTGACGGGAAAGATCGAGACAGTTAAATTGGAACTCACCAAAGAGATTGAACTTGTTAGAAAAGATGTTGAGACAGTTAAATTGGAATTGACGGGAAAGATTGAGACAGTTAAATTGGAACTCACCAAAGAGATTGAACTCGTCAGAAAAGATGTTGAAACCGTTAAATTGGAACTCACCAAAGAGATTGAACTCGTCAGAAAAGATGTTGAAACCGTTAAATTAGAACTTCAGAAGGAAATAAGAGGTGTTGAAGTTCGGTTACTCAAATGGCTCATTGGTGTTGTTATTTCTGGCGTGGTGTCGCTTGGTTCATTTATGTATTTTCTTTTAGTGTATTTCTTCGTTCGTAATAAGAAAGGCGTTGTGTGTCATTTTCTTAACAGATAAGCACCTTATGCCAAACTCCCTAATCCACGAAACAGGTCTGTATTTTACGTTTTAATTTCTAAGTGTTGTTTTAGTTCAAAAAGTGTTATTTTTGTTTGGTTGTTTATTATGGAAGGTAAATAAGTTCAGGTTATGCTACATTTAACAGACACGCTAAGTATTGCGGAGGAGTTAATATCTGCGGGAGAGGATGAGAAGGTTGCGAAGGCGATTGCCCGTTTGCTTCGTCAGGGGTTTGATTTTGCTAAGCTTGAATATGAGAAGTCGCTTGAACAAAAATCTTTAGCGACCAAAGGGGATCTTGAGGTAACAAAACTGGAACTCACCAAAGAGATAGAATTTGTTAAAAAAGAGATAGAGGTTGTCAGAAAAGATGTTGAAACCGTTAAATTGGAACTCACCAAAGAAATTGAACTCGTCAGAAAAGATGTTGAAACCGTTAAATTGGAACTCACCAAAGAAATTGAACTCGTCAGAAAAGATGTTGAAACCGTTAAATTGGAACTCACCAAAGAAATTGAACTCGTCAGAAAAGATGTTGAAACCGTTAAATTGGAACTTCAGAAGGAAATAAGAGGTGTTGAAGTTCGGTTACTCAAATGGCTCATTGGTGTTGTTATTTCTGGCGTGGTGTCGCTTGGTTCATTTATGTATTTTCTTTTTAGTGTATTTCTTCGTTCGTAATAAGAAAGGGGTTGTGTGTCATTTTCTTAACAGATAAGCACCTTATGCCAAACTCCCTAATCCACGAAACAGGTCTGTATTTTACGTTTTAATTTCTAAGTGTTGTTTTAGTTCAAAAAGTGTTATTTTTGTTTGGTTGTTCATTATGGAAGGTAAATAAGTTCAGGTTATGCTACATTTAACAGACACGCTAAGTATTGCGGAGGAGTTAATATCTGCGGGAGAGGACGAGAAGGTTGCGAAGGCGATTGCTCGTTTGCTTCGTCAGGGGTTTGATTTTGCTAAGCTTGAATATGAGAAGTCGCTTGAACAAAAATCTTTAGCGACCAAAGGGGATCTTGAGGTAACAAAACTGGAACTCACCAAAGAGATTGAATTTGTTAAAAAAGAGATAGAGGTTGTCAGAAAAGATGTTGAAACCGTTAAATTGGAACTCACCAAAGAAATTGAACTCGTCAGAAAAGATGTTGAAACCGTTAAATTGGAACTCACCAAAGAAATTGAATTTGTTAGAAAAGAGATAGAGGTTGTCAGAAAAGATGTTGAAACCGTTAAATTAGAATTGACAGGAAAGATTGAAACAGTTAAATTGGAATTGACGGGGAAGATTGAGACAGTTAAATTGGAACTTCAGAAGGAAATAAAAGGTGTTGAAGTTCGGTTACTCAAATGGCTCATTGGTGTCGTTATTTCTGGCGTGGTGTCGCTTGGTTCGTTTATGTATTTTCTTTTTAGTGTATTTCTTCGCCCATAAATGGACCGATGTAAATTGTTTTCCTTTTAAATAAGTAGGTAATTTATGCCCAATGCTTTAATTTATGAAACAAGTCCGTATCTGCTTCAGCACGCGTATAATCCCGTTGACTGGCAGCCGTGGAAGGAACGTGCTCTTCAAAAAGCAAAAGACGAAAGCAAACTTATCATTGTGAGCATTGGCTATTCGGCTTGCCACTGGTGTCATGTCATGGAGCACGAAAGTTTTAGCGACGAAGAGGTTGCACGTTTTATGAATAAAAATTTTGTTTGTATCAAAATTGATCGAGAAGAACGCCCTGATATAGATCACGTTTATATGACTGCCGTACAACTCATTACAGGTAGTGGAGGCTGGCCACTCAATGTCATTACACTTCCTAATACAAAACCGATTTACGGCGGAACCTACTTTCCTAAAAAGACATGGCTGACCATGTTAGAACAAATCTTGAATTTTGTTAAAATGAACCCCGAAAAAGCGCAAGAACAAGCGGATTCTCTTACGCAACATATTCAAATAGATTCAACTTTTAATTTTCCATCAGAGAATCAAGAATTTTCGCTCGACGATTTAGCATCCGTGTTAGAGATATGGCTAAAACGAATTGATATTCGAGAGGGTGGTTATTTACGAGCGCCTAAATTTCCTTTACCGTCAGGATTTCATTTTTTGCTTCAATTTCACTCATTTACAAAGGCATCTTCGCTTGGTGATATGGCACTTTCGTCCGTCGCCATTACGTTAGACAAAATGGCAAATGGAGGCATATACGACCACGTTGGAGGTGGTTTTTCGAGATATTCAACCGATTCCTTTTGGAAAGTTCCTCATTTCGAAAAAATGCTTTACGACAATGCACAACTTGTCAGTCTTTATGCCCATACTTTTCAATTAACCCGAAACCCGCTCTATCGAACCGTTATAGAAGAAACACTCGCTTTTATTGAACGTGAACTAACCGACATGCAAGGTGGGTTTTACTGTGCCCTTGACGCCGATAGTGAAGGAGAAGAAGGAAAATTTTACGTGTGGAGCATAGATGATTTTCACCAAGCTCTCGGAGTTGACGCTCCACTTTTCAGCGAGTAATTAAACATTAAAAAGGAAAGAAATTGGGATCATAACAAAAACATTCTTTTTAAAACTCGCCAAAATTCTTATTTCTTAGAAGCATATCAATTTTCCGAAAATGATTTCTACACTCGCCTGTCCAAATTTAAAACCGTTATGCTCCGCGAACGGGACTTGCGCGTAAGACCGTCGCTGGACGACAAAATCCTTACGTCATGGAACGCTCTTGCCGTCAAAGCATACGTAGATGCCTCGCGATCACTTAATCGTGCCGACTATCTCGAAACCGCCATAAATCAAGCGACATTCATCCTAAAAAATGTTAAACATGAAGATGATAGACTTTCACGGAGTTTCAAACATGGCGAACAAGCCAAAATTAATGGTTTCTTAGATGATTATGCTTTTACTATCGAGGCTCTGATTCATCTTTACCAAGCTACATTTAATTTTGTTTGGTTGCAAGAAGCCGAACGTCTAATGGAGTACGCCCTAAGCCATTTCTACGACTCTAAAACAGGAATGTTTTTTTACACGTCCGACATAGATGCACCTCTAATTGCTCGGAGCATTGAGGTTATGGACAACGTTTTACCATCGTCAAATTCTGTTATAGCAAAAAATTTATTCATCCTTGGTATGTATTTCGAGCGAGAGTATTATTTAGAAACAGCAAAATCTATGTTACGCAAGGTACAGGACATGGCAAAAAAGGGTGCCGAGTATTATGGAAATTGGGATATGCTTTGGGCATGGTTTGCTTCTGAACCAAATATGGTCGCTATTGTAGGCGAACAATGTGTTGAAATGAGACAAGCATTTGACGAACATTTTTTGCCAAACGTCTTCTACCTTGGCGAAATAGAGCCTCGTGAAACTCTTCCCTTGCTTAAAAACAGATTTGTTTCAAATCAAACACTCATTTATGTATGTAAAAACAAAACATGCCTTTTACCCAGTTCAAACGTGAACGAAGCAATAAAACATCTTGTTTGACAATTTCACGATGCTACTGATAAAGCCAGATTATATCAATCATAAGTTACGCAGAACTACTTCGTTTGATCAAACGGAAAATAAATGTGCCTAGTTGAAAAGGTACGCTGTATTCTTGGCAACTTTTTAGAATAACCAATCATTAACCTCCATATTTTTATGTCTTTCCAAGGGAATTTATTTGAGGACGAAGCGGTATACACGGTAACGAGCTTAACAAAAGCAATTGCGTCTGCTGTGGAAGAAAATCTTCCCAAAAGAATTAAGTTGGAAGGAGAGATTTCTAACTATAAGCACCATACATCAGGTCATATTTACTTCACACTCAAAGATAACGAAGCGCAAATCAATGCTGTGATATGGCGAGGGGTAGCACAATTATTAAGTATTTCCCTTCAAGATGGTGATAAAGTTCTTACTGAAGGCTATGTGAGTTTTTTCTATCAGAGTGGGCGCTATCAAATTATATGCACGGCAATTTCGCACGTAGGGCTGGGGGCTTTGCAACGGGAGTATAATTTGCTGTTTGAAAAATTAAGTCGGGCAGGTTATTTTGATGAAAGAAGAAAAAGGGCTTTGCCAAAATATGCAGAGCGGATAGGAATCGTTACGTCTGAAACAGGAGCCGTACTGCAGGATATGCTTTCCATTTTCAAGCGTCGTTGTCCGTCAATGGAACTATTGCTTTATGCGTCACAGGTTCAGGGGTCGCATGCCTCGACTGACATTGTGCAAGGTATTAAGTATTTTAATGCAGAGCGGAGTTTATCAAAACGAGTGGATGCAATCGTTATTGCGAGGGGAGGAGGCTCTATAGAAGATTTATGGGCGTTTAATACGGAGATTGTAGCGAATACTGTATTTCATTCGGCTATTCCTGTTGTAAGTGCTGTGGGTCATGAAGTCGACTTTTCTATTTCCGATTACGTTGCTGATATTCGTGCGGGTACGCCTTCTATTGCTGCAGAACTTTTAGCCTTTAATTCAACGGAACTTAAACAGGATTTGCTTGCACGCGTTCAATTCATAAAAATCGCGACGGAAAACAGAATAAACAACGTGAAGCAATATGTGAACGATATTTTCATGGCGAGAGCATTTAGCACTCCTTCCAGAAAGATAGATTTGCTTTTGCAGAAACATTCATTCATTGCTGAAAAAATCTATGTACTTACAACGAATAAAATAAGCCATTATCATTCTTCATTTTCGGAGTTGATAAAACGAATTAACTTACTTTCCTTTCAGTCGACACTGGCAAGGGGTTTTGCGCTTGTGTCGCATAAAGAGAAAAACGTTTCTAAATCAAAACAAATTTCGTCTGGTGATACAATCTTAATTCAATTTTCTGATGGCAAGATTCAAGCTATTGTTGAGTAAGTTGGCGCTATGCTTTACTCTTATGTGGATAATGAGTTGCGAACCAAACACTTCGTCTTTTGACCACTTCAATGACAACGTTTCCATCAATTTAATTTTAAGAACAGATTTAGACTCACAGTCACTTTCACTTACGGATATTCGTGAGTTCAACGAATCACAGTTCTTGGCAATCTCGGATGCAAGCGTTTCGGTGAGTGATTCAAAACAAAACCGTTGGGTTGCTTATTTTAATACTTCAAGAACCACGTATATTTTTAAGTCATTCACACCTTTGAATAATGAACGTTACGTATTAAACGTCACGCTTATCAATGGTAAAAATATCTCGGGAACAACAATAATTCCAAACGAAAATCACTTTTAGCGGGAGGTATGACATTTACGTGGAAAGCTACACCGAATACTGCCACACGGTTATATGTTAAGGGGATTGACACAACGGAAAATCTTTTTAAGGAAATTTCTTACACCACATTTTATGATTGGAATGGAGCGACCTTGAATTCTAAAATTTCACTCCCACAGACGTTTAAGTATTTTTCAGGAAATAGCAGCGATAAACCAGCAATTACACACACATTCAAACAAAATAAATTTTATACTGTCAAATTCGAAACATATGACACCAACATGACCCTTTATTCTACACATTCGCTAAACCGCAAAGGGTTAGACAGTGAGTTTGGTGTTTTCGGAAGTGCAGCAGTAACAGATACCGCCATTAAACTCTAAATCCTAAATCTAAAAAACACATTTTTTATACACTATCGTAATAACAGATGTTAATGGAGTAATAACAGATGTTAATGGAGTAATAACAGATGTTAATGGAGTAATAACAGATGTTAATGGAGTAATAACAGATGTTAATGGAGTAATAACAGATGTTAATGGAGTAATAACAGATGTTAATGGAGTAATAACAGATGTTAATGGAGTAATAACAGATGTTAATGGAGTAATAACAGATGTTAATGGAGTAATAACAGATGTTAATGGAGTAATAACAGATGTTAATGGAGTAATAACAGATGTTAATGGAGTAATAACAGATGTTAATGGAGCAATGTCGATTGACAATGGAGTAATGTCAATCAACAATGAGAAAAGAGTATTGATATATGAAGCAACAGAATAAACGCTTGTGTGGAGTGATATATTCTTTTAAATGAAAGAGAGGCATTTGTAACGTTAAGAGTCAAGTGCATTTGCGCCACTAATAATTTCGATGAGTTCTTTGGTGATAGAAGCCTGTCGTGCGCGATTATAGGATACACTAAGTGATCTGATGAGTTCTTTTGCGTTTTCGGTGGCTGAATCCATGGCTGCCATGCGAGAGGCTTCCTCCGCAGCATTTGACTCCATAAGGGTTCGCCAAATTTGCAACGTAAGGTACTTTGGGAGTAGGGCTTGAATATTCTCTTCGACAGAGGGCTCATAGATATACTCGGGTTTCCATTTACTTCCACTTGCATGCTTAACTGTGATTGGGAGCAAGATCTCTTTTTTCATTTCGGGAGAAAGAACATTTTTGAATTTGTTATAAATAAGCACAATTTTGTCAAATTTATTACTCAAATATCCGCTCAAAATGAGTTCAGTTATGTTTTCGGCGGACGAGTAATTCAACTTTGAGAAAACGCCAGAAAATGTTTTTAATAAAGGGTATCCTCTTCTTACAAAAAAGTCCTCACTTTTTCGTCCGACAGAGATAATGTTTAGCTTTCCTGCCTGAAAATAAGAACGAAATTCTTCATCGATGGTTTGCTTTGCCAGTTTTAGAATGTTAGCATTAAACGCACCGCACAAACCTCTATCAGAAGAGACAACAACAACAAGTACATTTTTTACTTCTGATCGCTCTTTAAGAAGTGGAAAAAGAGATCTATCCACTCCATTAATTAGGTTCAACAGTAACTCCTCCAGCTTATTGCCATAGGGGCGAGCATTTATAGTGCGTTCTTGTGCGCGTCGCAATTTGGACGCAGCGACCATCCTCATTGCCTTAGTTAGCTGCTGTGTTGATTTAACACTTTTTAGTCGGTTTCTAATTTCTTTGAGTGTTGCCATTGTAAGCGAGGTTTATTATTTTTTATATTTCGCCACTATATCTAAAGCAATTTTTTTAATGCTTTCTTGAGAAGCATCATCAAGTGCACCCGATTTCTTTATAGACTCCAAGACATCTTTTGATAAAAACTCCATTGCATTCAAAAAATCCTCTTCAAAATCACGAATGGTCGATACGGGTACATCATCTAATAATCCAATTGAACCAACATAAATAATTGCGACTTGATTCTCAACAGCCATTGGCTGATATTGTTTTTGTTTTAAGATTTCCACCATCCGCTGACCTCTTGTCAATTGTGCCTGTGTTGCCTTGTCTAAATCAGATCCAAACTTAGCAAACGATTCAAGAGCACGATATTGAGCCAAATCTAAACGCAATGTTCCCGCAACTTTTTTCATAGCCTTAATTTGAGCATTGCCTCCAACACGAGACACCGAAATGCCCACGTTAATAGCAGGTCTCACGCCTTGGTTAAAAAGATTAGGCTCTAAGTAAATCTGACCATCGGTAATTGAAATCACGTTCGTTGGGATATATGCTGAAACGTCGCCTGCCTGTGTTTCTATAATAGGTAAAGCTGTTAAACTCCCCCCACCTTTTACAATTCCTTTTAGATCATCAGGCAAATTGTTCATTTTCTTTGCGAGTTCATCGTCGTTTGTAATCTTTGCTGCTCTTTCAAGAAGTCGCGAATGCAAATAAAACACGTCACCGGGATATGCTTCACGGCCGGGAGGGCGTTTAAGTAGAAGTGAAACTTGTCTGTATGCAACAGCTTGTTTAGATAAATCATCATAAATCACCAAAGCATGACGACCGGTGTCTCTGAAATATTCGCCAAAAGCTGCTCCTGCAAAAGGCGCGATAAACTGAAGCGGTGCTGCTTCTGCGGCTGTAGCTGAAATAACGGTCGTGTACTCCATAGCACCCTGCTCTTCCAATATCGCAACGACCTGCGCCACAGTTGACGCTTTTTGACCCGTCGCAACATAGATGCAATACACGCCCTTACCCTTCTGATTAATAATCGTATCAATTGCTACTGCGGTTTTTCCAGTTTGACGATCGCCAATAATTAGTTCTCGCTGACCTCGCCCTATTGGAATCATTGAGTCAATCGCTTTAATACCCGTTTGAAGTGGCTGATTCACGGGAGAACGGTAAATAACACCAGGAGCTGTTCTTTCGATGGGCATACGAATTGTGGTCTTAATTGCTCCCTTTCCGTCAAGAGGCTCACCAAGTGGATTCACCACACGACCAAGCATTTCCTCGCCCACAGGAATAGAGGCTAAAATTTTTGTTCGTTTTACAACATCCCCTTCACGAATATGGTCGGTCTGCCCAAATACAACCACACCCACGTTGTCTTCCTCCAAGTTAAGTGCCATCCCAATTACACCATTAGGAAACTCCAATAATTCCCCCGACATAGCTTGTGAAAGCCCATAAACACGAGCTATCCCGTCCCCCACTTGCAACACAGTCCCTACATCGGCAACCTCTGTTGACGAATCAAATCCTAATAACTGCTTCCTTATAATCGCCGAAATTTCATCGGGCTTAATTGACGTTGCTACAGACATGACTTTTTACTTATTTATTTTACATTTTAATTTATTAATCTTATGAACAATGGCACGAATCGGCGTTCAACATAATTCTCTTTTAACAACACTAACAACACCTCTAACCATAATCAGAATAGCAAATTTAATTGACGCAGCGAAATATTTTTTGATTTTCATAAGCCACTTTGGAATCCCAATAAGAAATCCGAAAAATTCCAATGCTTATATTCTAAATAAATAATCCTAAAACTCTAAAAATTAATAACCAAACGATTTAAGAAGGTTTGCGCTTTTCCTCCAATCTTTCCTAATTTTAACAAAAAGCTCTAAATAAACCTCTCTTCCTAAAAAAGACTCTATTTCTCGACGACATACGATGCCAAGATGTTTAATTGCTTTCCCTTGATTTCCAATAATAATAGCCTTTTGTGACGGACGTTCAACAATAATTGCAATACGAATAAGCGTTTTACCATTTAGACGATCAGAAAATTCCTCTATTACAGTTTCAGTCGCATATGGCATTTCTTCATCATATCTTTCAAAAATCTTTTCGCGAACAAATTCAGAAACAAAAAAACGATCTGTTTCAGTACTTAAATCTTCAGGATCAAAAAAATAGGGTGAATAAGGCAATCGCTCCACCAATTCATGAATAACACGCTCTGTATTTTCATTCAAAAGTGCTGAAAAAGGAACAACTTCTGCGAAAACATTAAGTGATAAAAGACAATCATACATTCGCTGAATCTGTGTTTGTTCTGCCAAATCTATTTTGTTAATAGCAAGAATACATTTTTTCTTTGGCAAACATGGCATAACCTTCTGAAAGGCTAAATTTTGTTGTATATCTTTTTTTTGGATCAGTGAACACGCATCTACTAACAGGAGTACGACATCGGCATCTTCTATGGCACGGTCAGCATGTTTCATCATTTCTTTATGCAAACTATATTTTGGAAATATAATGCCCGGCGTATCAAGAAACACAACTTGAAAACCGACACGTTCTTTATTACTTCCCTCTAACTTGTCACAGTGGTCGCAAGTGAAAATACCCGAAATTTTTTTACGGGTAGTTTGAGGCTTTCGTGTTACAATCGACAATTTTTGACCAAGAACTGTATTTAAAAAGGTCGATTTCCCCGCATTCGGCTCTCCTATTATTGCAACAAATCCCGCTTTTGTATTCATCTAATCTTAATCTATACTTTATGACGATTGCTATAATACGAAACAAATATATTTGAACCCCCTACCCATTCGTTCAAACTTACTCCAACACTCTAAATTCTTTTTAAAGAGATTTTTTATCATTTTTTTATCAATAATGAGTGTATTTTAGCCTTTGCAAATACATAAGTAAGTTCATTCTTAAGCTAATCATTTAAAATCAAACGTAAAGAAAACATGCCAATCATCACGGAAATTTTTGCTAGAGAAATTTTAGATTCTAGAGGTAATCCCACTATTGAAGTAGATGTTTTTTTAGAAAGTGGATCCATGGGTAGAGCTTCAGTGCCAAGCGGTGCGTCTACGGGTGAGCACGAGGCTGTTGAACTTCGAGATGGAGACATGTCAAGATATATCGGAAAAGGTGTTTCCCAAGCGGTTGAAAATGTTAACATAACCATAAGAGAAAGACTTATTGGAATGATTTCTCATGACCAAATTGAAATAGATCAAGCCATGATCGATTTAGACGGTACGCCAAACAAATCATCTTTAGGTGCAAATGCCATTCTGGCAGTCTCTTTGGCAACGGCAAAAGCCGCCGCCGATGACGTAGGACTGTCTTTGTATCGGTATTTAGGCGGATCATTTGCAACCGAATTGCCAACCCCAATGATGAATGTTATCAATGGCGGTGCTCATGCTGATAATAACATTGATTTCCAGGAATTCATGATTATGCCACGCGGCTTCTCTAATTTTTCTGAAACTCTGCAGTGCGGTGCAGAAATTTTTCATACGCTAAAACATTTATTAAAAACAAAAGGACTAAATACCGCCGTTGGTGACGAAGGAGGATTTGCACCAAACCTTGCATCCAATGAAGATGCTATCGAATTATTATTACACGCCATAGAAAAAGCTGGATACAAATGTAAAAGTACTGCAAATGAAGACGAAGAACCTTTCGTTTCCATTGCGCTTGACCCCGCTATGTCAGAACTGTATGACAAAACAAAACAATCCTACATATTTAAAAAATCTTCAAAGAAATCTTATTCTTCTTCCGAAATGGTTGAATTTTGGGAAAAATGGGTAAAAAACTATCCCATTATTTCAATTGAAGATGCTATGGCAGAAGATGATTGGACCGGTTGGAAAGAATTAACCGAACGAATTGGTAAAACCATTCAATTAGTGGGAGACGATCTGTTCGTTACAAATGTAAATAGATTGGAGCAAGGGTTTCGTTCAGGCGTTGCTAATGCTATCTTGATTAAAGTCAACCAAATAGGCACTTTAACTGAAACCTTAGCAGCCATTGAATTAGCAAAGCGAAACAAGTACCAAACCATTATTAGCCACCGAAGCGGAGAAACAGAAGATGTATCAATTGCTCATATTTCTGTCGCAACTAATTCGGGACAAATTAAAACAGGAAGCATTTCAAGAACCGACCGAATTGCCAAATACAACGAACTACTCCGAATAGAAGAAGAACTTGCTCTCCAATCCAACTGGCTTTCAACTTGCACATCTACAAAAATTAAACCTTAATAGAAATCACACCAAATAAAACACACAACGCATACAAGTTAGACCAGAGTGATAAACTGAATCGTTGATAATGATACATCTTAAAAGCATCATTTAGCATTTTACTAAATAGAAGTTTGAAAAGAATGCCGAGTTGCAAAGGCGAACACAACCAAACATCCAAACCATGATTTGCACGATTCACATACCTTAGTTTCTCTAATGAAAAAAATTCCCTCTCAACCCAAAAATGTTTTATCCCCGCACTAATTCATGCTATGGTTGATAAATCAAACTAAACTCTATAACTAAAAGATGGGCAGGATCACAAAAAAGCTAAGGTTTTTTACAAACAACACCGCATTTACAGACCAAGCAAGCGTGTTTGGTCTTTTTTTTGGGGAAAGAAAAACGTCAATGGTTAGAAGTAAAATGGTTTTTCTGTTTAGCAATGAGATTTTGAGCGAGCGCAGAGTGGTTTTGAGCGAGCGCAGAGTGGTTTTGAGCGAGCGCAGAGTGGTTTTGAGCGAGCGCAGAGTGGTTTTGAGCGAGCGCAGAGGAGTTTTGAGCGAGCGCAGAGTGGTTTTGAGCGAGCGCAGAGGAGTTTTGAGCGAGCGCAGAGTGGTTTTGAGCGAGCGCAGAGGAGTTTTGAGCGAGCGCAGAGTGGTTTTGAGCGAGCGCAGAGGAGTTTTGAGCGAGCGCAGAGGAGTTTTGAGCGTTCCCAAACGATTTCGGAGCGTTCCCAAATGATTTCGGGCTCGCCCCGGATGATTTCGGAGCGTTCCCATGCTGTTTATTTCATTTTTCGTGCAATTTCGCAGGATTATGTCAGAAAGGGGGTACAAAAGATTAACTTGTTGGTTTTAGAAACACACTTTTTTATACACTACCAATGAGGCAATGGGAAGTCCCAATGAGGCATTGCACGCTTACAATGAGGCATTTTAGGTGAATTTTAGCAGGGAGACGCAGGCAGAGTTTCTGCATTTAGTGGGTCAGGCTGTGCGTAGGTTTAATGAGTAAGAATAAATCACACTAATTTTGCTTGGATATTCCAACCTAACGCTATTCTATTGAGGAGTAGGAATTCGGCATTGTTTTAGTTAGCCTTGAAGAAAATAAATTAAAGCGACTTCGAAGAGAGGTCGCTTTTTGTTATTATCAATAAAACAAATAAGCGTTATTTTCGTTAGTTTTGCATAAGATATAAACGATAAAAACCATGCTTAAAGAACGTTTTTTTAACAATGCTGGGGCTCAAATTTTGAGCGACAATTACACGATTGACCCACTACGAAGAATTCACTTGAAAGAAATTGAGGAACTGATTGAACAAGAACGATATTTAACATTGAGATTTACGCAGTATTATTTAAGCATGGCGTTGACAAAAGCATCTGGGTCAAAATGCTTCAAGTCAGAGTTTTTCTCACCTACACCCACATAACGAATTGGCGTACCCAATTTTTTTGAGATTTCGAGCACAGCACCTCCTTTGGCAGTACCATCTAATTTTGTCAGAATGAGACCTGTAACGCCTGCTAATTCACCAAATACTTTTGCCTGAGTAACAGAATTTTGTCCTGTGTTAGCATCAATCACCAAAAGAATTTCGTTGGGTGTTCTTCCAAGTTTTTTTTCTGTAACACGTTTAATTTTAGTTAATTCTTGCATCAAGTTTGTTTTATTGTGGAGTCGTCCTGCGGTGTCTATAAGAAGGACATCTATGCCTTTAGCTACAGCAGATTCTACGGCATCATGGGCAACGGCAGCGGGATCACTGCCTGGTTGGTGCATAACAATTTGTGCATGATTTCGTTCAGCCCATATTGCTAATTGTTGAGCGGCGGCGGCACGGTAGGTATCACCAGCGGCATACATGACACTTTTACCTGCTTGTTTGTATAAATATCCGAGTTTACCGAGCGTCGTTGTTTTTCCGGTTCCATTTACCCCTACCACAAGTACGACATAAGGTTTGTTTGGGAGCGTATTTTCAAACGTCAAGTTATTTCCTTGAATCACGGATTGGTCGAAAATCTTTTTCATTTCCTCTTTCACAAGAACATCTAAGCTTAATGATGAATCTTTTTTCGCTCGGGTTGAAACGGCTTTGATAATCCATTCTGTCATATCCACACCGACGTCAGAAGAAAGTAACGCCATTTCTAAATCGTCAAAAAATTCTTTTGTGGCTGATTTATGTTCAGTAAATACTTGTGTTAGCTTTTCGAACAATCCTGAACGGGTCTTTTCTAACGCGGATTTAAAAATATCAAATAAACTCATGTATATTATTTGGGTTGTAATAGCAATGAAACGGGTGCGTGGTCTGAACTCATTTCTTTTGTATGAACGATGACATCATGTACTTTTTTCAATGTGTCAAGGTTTGTGTAAAAGCAATCAATGCGCCAGCCCATATTTTTTTCTCGTGCACCTCTCCAATAGGGCCACCAAGTAAATACATCTTTCACATCAGGGTAGAGATAGCGGAATACATCGGTTTAACCGATGCCTATTAAATTTGAAATTGCGGTTCGTTCATCGGGTCGAAGTCCAACCATCGTAGGGTCTATTTTTGGGTAATAAACATCAATGTCTCTGTGAGCTACGTTCATATCACCGCAAAGTACGACTTCCTTTTTTTCTGCTAAATGCTTTGAAATATGTTGGGAAAGGCGGGAAAGAAAATTCAGTTTTATTTTGTAATGGTCTTCTTTTTCACCACGAGGGATATAAACGCCAATAATCACATAGTTACCGAGTTCTATTTCTAAAATTCTGTTTTCAATGTCGAATGAAGGAACGCTCCAATGTGGAATAAGACCCAATCCGTCGATAAACGTGCGTTTTACCCAAATACCTGTTCCGCTGTAACCTTTTTTCACGGTGCTTCCGTTCCAAAAAAAGCAATAGGACGATGCAAGTGCCTGTACATTTTCGGGAATTTGTTCCTCACTTGCTTTAACCTCTTGCAAGCAAAGCACATCGGGCTTGTTTTCATTAACCCAATGTATCATTGCATCCGCTCTTGCTCTTATTCCGTTTATATTCCACGTTACAATACTAATTCCGCTCATATCATTTTTCGTTTTACATTTCTTTTTCCGCGATAATCATTTTTCAATCTATATGCCACAAAGATAAATACATAACAACAATTTCACGCGTGTTCACTTCTTCATTTTGTTAAACGATTTCATTATATTGTGTAAATTTGGAAAAATAATCTATAATGTTGAAACACCGTATTCAGTCTTCAATATACTTTACTGCTCCACTTACGAAAGGTCCCTCCATGTTCGGTTTATTTAATTATGCATTGTTTCAGGTTCTGCTTTTTGCGTTTTCGCTTTTTGGTTCTGCATTATATGGACAATCCACTTTGGAACAAGTTCAGCACAAAGAATTAACGTTAGAGGAATGTATTGAATATGGCTTGGCAAAGTCGCTTGATTTTTCAAAAAAGAAATTAGCGACAGACATCGCAGGAATTCAAGTTATTCAAAACTATTTTAACTTCTTGCCTGTAATTTCTGCCTCTGCTGATGCTTCGCTTTCATCGGGTGCTCGGTTACAACAGTACAACTCGGGAACTAACATTATTTTCTCGCAGAATCTTTCGGATTCTTATTCTGCAAGTGCCAAACTTTCAGGTTCTCTAAATTTATTTGACGGGCTTAATAATATTTCAAAGTATATGTCTGCATTAAAAGATAATGAAGCATCAAAATATACACTTGAGCGGGCAAAAGAAGACATCATGTATGATATTACGCTCAAATTTTTTCAAGCGGTGATGGATTATCAACTTATTAGTTCGTCCAAAAAAAATCTTGAAGCAATTTCTGCCACAGTGCGTCAAACCGAGATGCGTGTAAAAACGGGCATCCGTACTGAAACAGAACTATTGCAACAAAAAGCCGAAATGTTCAATTCGGAATTTCTACTTCTTAAAGCACAAAATCAATACGAGCTTAGCCTACTTGCACTATTGCAAACAATTAACATTGATACTAAACATACATATACATTAGTTACACCTACGATAGATACTACAAAAGAAGCAGTTGAACCTCTAACGGAGATCTCTATTTTGGAAAATATAGCATTGCAAAATAGAAATGATTTAAAATCAAGGGATTTCATTATTGAAAAGTTTTATTGGCAAGAGATACAAGCACGTTCGGTTTTCTTTCCTTCTCTTAGCTTACAAGGATCGTATGGAAATAATGCGACAATAGCTACAAGGACTGTTGTATTTGGAAAGGAACAAGATTTGTCCACTCAACCTCCGTTTTTAGACCAGTTACGAAATCAATACAATTATTCTTTTGGATTAAATCTAAGCTGGAATATCACCAATATATTTCTTGGTGTTTTTCAAACAAAAGCGGCGGCATATCAAACAGAATCAACAAAGCTCGACAAGGCTATTCTAATTCAAAACATTCAGTCTGACGTGGCGAAAGCAGTGCTGGCGCTTAAAGCCGCATATAAAGAAATGTGGGTTGCGAATAAAACTTACGAAGCCACCAAAAGTTCCTATGAACAAACAGATGAGCGCTATAAAATGGGCTCTGCGACATGGGTTGATTTACAAAATAACTATCGTAATTTTTTTAAATCAGAAACCGACCTTATAAGAGCTAAAATGAACCTTGCCCTTCAACGAAAAGTATTAATTCACGTCACGGGTCATCTCTCTACCGATCAGCAATTGATACCCATTATTAAATCATTTGAAAAAAAATAAATTTTTAATCTAAACGTTATGAAGTCTTTGTACCTACAATGTGCCAATGTCCTAAAACATCTGTTCGAAAAAAAACGAAGAAAAAAAACTATCCTTGTAATGTTAGGAATTATTGCAATACTCATTGCCGTCAAACTAATGTTTTTTCCTTCGCCGCCCCCCCCAATTGTTGTTGTGTTCGAAAAAGTTCAAAAGCGAAATATTACACAGTTAGTTTCAGGATCAGGCGAAATTCGACCCGAAATTGAAGTCAAGTTAGCACCAGAAGTTTCAGGTGAAATCATTAGCCTACCTGTTGTTGAAGGGCAAAAAGTGAAACGCGGTGATTTACTTTTCAGGATTAATCCAACCCGCGCAAAAGAAGAACTTAATCAAGCAACCGCTTCTCTTCACGGTATGAAAGCACAAACCCTTCAAGTAAAAGCCAGACTTTTGCAAGCACAAGACAATCTACGACGACAACAAGAACTTTATGAACAAAAACTTATTTCTGAAATCGAATACATATCCCTTAAAACAAATGTGGAAATAGAAGATGCTAATTATCAGGCGGCTATATTTAACGAAAAACGACAAGAAAGTATTTTGCGACAATCCGAAGAACAACTCGAACGAACAAGCGTATTCTCCCCAATCGACGGCATTGTAACCCTCGTTAATTCAAAATTGGGCGAACGTGTCGTTGGCGCTATCCAAAACGCAGGAACAGAAATTCTACGTGTTGCCGACCTTTCACAAATGGAGGTTCAATTAGATGTTAATGAAAACGACATCGTTAAAGTAAGCTTAAACGATACAGCTCTTATTTATGTAGATGCTTACCCAAAAATCACTTTTGAAGGCATAGTTCGTGAAATCGCCAATGTAGCAAAGACAAAGGGAACAGGCACGCAGGAGCAAGTAACCAATTTTTTGGTCAAAATCCGAATACGAAAAAAAGACACCTGTGAACTTAAAACAGGAATGACATCAGCAGTGGACGTCAAAACAGAAACTGCACGAAACGTCCTCTCCGTTCCCATCCAAAGTGTAACCACACGCAACGCAAGTTCAGCTACTTTCACTGAAGCCGCTGACTATAGTAAAGACAAAGTCCCTTCTACCACAACGACAACAAAAAAAAGGTTTAATAATGAAACCATTCGTGTCGTCTTTATCAAAGAAAATAATATCGTCAGACAATACCCTGTCGAAACAGGAATTTCCGACAATGGTTACATTGAAATAAAAAAAGGATTAGATGAAGATATGGAGGTTGTAGCGGGAAGTTATAAAGCTATTTCCAAAGAACTGTCAGACAGTTCCCGTGTAACAGAACAAAAAAATGATTTTGAAAAACGAAAACGACCCTAAATTGACGTTATCCCAAATGCTAAAACGTCTCCACCTCCCACAAAGCAAAACCCTTTTTTTTCATGAGGGTGCTTTTTTCATGGTTCTGACACGGTTACAACACTTTATGTTCTTTCAAAATCCTTCTTACTTCATCCACAGACAAATCTGTAAGTGCAGCAAGTTGTTCAATGCCAAAGTGTGGATATTTTTTTACAATAATTTCAATATTCCTTTCTAATTTTCCTTCTAACATCCCTTCCCCAAACGCTGTTTCCACCGCATAATCAAACGTATTTTTATTGTCCCGAAACACTTTCAAACTGTACTCATATTTATCCATCTCCGCTTGTCCAAGCTTCGCTAACTCCGCTTTCTCAAACGCCTGCTCAAACACCGCATCCTTGAACATGCTCGGAATGCTCTGAAAATCCTCCAAATACTTGATGAAATAAAGCCAATAGTCTAACCGCGTCTTCAATTCCTCTTGCTTCTTTCTGAAATTCGGCATCTCCAAATAAATGTACGTGAGCTTATCATAAAACACATTGCCGTGTTGATTCTTTAACTTGATAGTGTGAAGCACCTCGTTTTTCTCGGCATCGTTTTTGTAATCGTCAAACGTGAAATCCAAAATCCCAACGCAATAAACCGCACTCAAATTAAAATTCCAAATACCCTTTTCTGCTTGCTCTCGGATAGGAAATGTTGAATAGTAAATCGTTCGTTCTTTGAAGTAGTTTTGCTTGGCTTTTTGAAGTTCCACAATGAACTTTTCGCCTTGTGCATTTTCGCAGTAAATGTCAAAAACGGCTTTGCGTTCTGCTTCGGAGCGTCCAAGTTGCTCGGGGTTCTTAAATGAGAGGTCGGCAATGTTGTCTTCTTTGGGCAAAAGTGCATTCAGGAAGTCAATGAGGGACGATTTGCTTGCTTCCTCCCCGAAAATCTTCTTAAACCCAAAATCCGTGAATGGATTGACGTATTTCGCTTTCATGGTTTTATTTGTAACATGCGGTTAAATATGGCAAAATTACACAGAATGAAGGCTTTTCATGACGAAAAACCATTTTTTGTTTTCAAAAAAACCATTTTTTGTTTTCAAAAAACCATTTTTTGTTATCAAAATTTCATTTTTTGTTTTCAAAATTTCATTTTTTGTTATCAAAATTTCATTTTTTGTTATCAAAATTTCATTTTTTGTTATCAAAATTTCATTTTTTGTTTTCAAAATTTCATTTTTTGTTTTCAAAATTTGATTTTTTGTTTTCAAAATTTGATTTTTTGTTTTCAAAATTTGATTTTTGTTTTCAAAATTTGATTTTTTGTTATCAAAATTGAATTGGTTGGTGTAAAAACCTTATGGGAACGCTTTGAACTCGTTTGAGAATTGACAGAAGATAACAAAAAAGACCAAACTTGTTCGTTTGGTCTTTGTTTATGTTTGTTTATTGACTACAGATAAATTGGTGCGAATATAAAATGTTTGGTTGGAATGAGTGGAATTTTTTTGGGAAAGTACTCAATGGGTCAAGTAAATCAAGGTTTAGACAATAGTAAGGTATTTAAACTCACACGATTCTAAGTGGTCGTTTACAATTCCCACCGCTTGGAGTTTTGCATAAACAATTGTGCTGCCAACAAACTTAAACCCGCGATTTTGTAAATCTTTCGAAATTGTATCAGAAAGCGGAGTGGATACGGGCAAATCTGCTTGAACAAGGGGATGGTTCAACAAAGGCTTCCCGTCAACGAATGCCCACAAGTAATTAGTGAAGTTTCCGTGCGACTTTTGAATCTCAATAAACCGACTTGCATTATGAATTGCGGCGCGAATTTTCAACTGGTTCCGAACGATACCTGCGTTCTGCATGAGTTCAACAACCTTTTTTTCGTCATAGTTCGCAACCTTAGCAACATCAAATTCGTCAAACGCCACTCTAAATGCGTCTCGCTTTCGCAAAATAGTAAGCCACGAGAGACCTGCCTGAAATGTTTCCAAAATCATAAATTCAAACATGATTTTGTCGTCAAAGACAGGGCGTCCCCATTCGTCGTCATGGTAAGCTACATAAAGCGGGTCGTTCCCACACCACGTACAGCGTATTTTAGTTTGTTCAATCATTAATGTAGAAATTTATTTTCTTATAAAAGCTATTTAATTACTCTGAACCAATATGGTAAAAAGATTAGAGCTACATTTTTCATACTCTACCCTTTGGATCACGTTTTATTTCTGAAAAGTAGCCACATCACCTAATAAGAGCGAACTTAGCAAGTTTGGTTTCGCCCGTGGAGGTCGTTACACGATAAAGATAGTGCCCCGTTGGTAATTCATGGCTCAATTCACACTCAACGCTTCCGTTCGAGCTACAATATTCCTGCTCTTTAATTCGAGAGCCTTTCAAATCAAATATTTCTATCGTTCCTTCTTTATTCATATTGGCAAATGTTACCTTATTTGTAACTGCTGTAACAAGTGGATTTGGGAAAACAAATACATCCGATATATTATCCTTTACAGTTGAGCCAAACGAAATCAAACCTCCCGATGATTCTGAAATGGTCAATCCTGTTTCACTTTTTAGATTTTTAAAATTCAATGTTATTGAGTAACCTAAACTTTGGTTGGTTATGGGTTGAGAAAATGTTACCGTAACCGTTTTGTGGTCGCTTTCACTACGTGCTGCAGTGGTATCATTTGCGCTTTGAGGTGAGAGCTCGTATTTTGAAAGAGTTGTCGCAGATTTTAAATCATTACTTTCAGAAAAGGTAATTGAAACTGACGTAGGAGAAAGTATTTTGAATGAGCGAACGAAGAACTCCTTTTGAGAAGTCTCTGTGGGAACTAAAAACGAAAAAACACCCTTTGACGTTTCATCTAATCTGGCGTAACTTCCTTTCATCAAAAGATTTTCGCATTGAAAAAAGTACGTTCCTGCATCTAATGAGCCCAATACAAGCGTTACTTTTTGGCTATTTTCGCCGACCAAAATTCCCTTTGGGTTAAACCTTTGAGTTTGTCCTTCCCGCCAAAGTGTGAAATTACTTATGTTCTGTGAACGAACTTCAAGTGGTTTAGAAAATTCAATGCTTAAAAAATTTGGTTTAGAAAAGTTAGTAGTGATGAGGCGTAAAGATGTTGAAGGGAAAACCTTGACTGTCTCGGAAAGTGAGCTTTCACCACTACCTGAAACGGCTTGTACGGCATAGAAATAATAATTTGCATCGATTAAGCCGTCATCCAAAAAATGCGTTTCAGTAATTCCTGATCTGTAAGGCGAAAGCGTTGGGATGGAATTGTTACTTTGACTTATAGAACCTCTCCATAGTTTGTAACTAACCGTCTTGACTCCCGTGCTACGCGATGGAATTTTCCACGAAAGCCTAATGCTTGACGCATTCTGTGCTTCTGCTGCTATCTCTATTGGAGCAAGTGTAGCGCTTGCAGAATAGGACCAAGCATTGGTGCGATCTCCTTCTGAAAATAAAATATCGGGCTGACCCTTACCTTGAATATCAATCAGTGCTGCGTCATAGCCGTTCGTTCTGTTAATAGCGCACCAAAACGGTACCATTCCTGTTTGTAATGAATTAGCTCTAAAAAGATATGCATTGGGTTGAGCCGCAACCAATAGCTCGTCCAATCCATCTGAATCCACGTCGCCCGAGGAGAGTGCCTTGTCTCTTTTTAGAGAAGAAAGAGACGCATTGTTTAGCGAAAAAACGTGTGTTGCCCAGACCTGTGCATACTGATTATTAGCGGTACTTTCCCAGAGTTCAATTTTGAAAACATCCTGCACGATATTATCTGTGGAGGAAACCGAATCCATGATTTGTGTTGCAACGGCGAACTGAACTTTATCCTTGTTCAAAAAGCGTCCCGCTGCAATCCATTGGCTACCACGAAAGTTTTTTGATTGATGCTTAAAAACATTTGAGTAGGAGGTGCCATTCCATTCATAAATGTAAAAGTTTCCTTCACTGTCTGCGAATAGAATCTCATTTGTACCATCATTATCAAAATCATTGCAAATAGCTTTTGCGTTTTCTATTGTAGGAGTAATTGAAGAGCGTCCGGCGATAGTTAAAGGAAGTGTGTGAGTGATATCTAAATTTTGGTTTAAGATTAAGTATGCTGTTTTGTGTCGTCCAATAATTTGCCATTCCGTATTCCCTCGTGTTTTTGCGAAAAGAAACGCCAAGACATTTGGATTTTCTTTCTTTAATGCACTGAAAGGAGCTTTATCATTTGCAGACTGTTCATAAAGGGAACTCCCAAGCGTAAAGCGGTAGAGAAGTAGGTCATACAACCCATTACCCTGAATATCAGCAATATTGCCACCAAAATAGGCAGCGGTTTCGGTAGGCTGAATTGAATCGATAAGTGTGAGTTGTGCATTTCTCCATTCAAAGCGACGAAATGCACCCGATACTCCTGTTGAAAAAACGTCGCGCTTTCCATTTAAATCTACATCAAGTGCGTCCGTTGCATACTTACCAAAAGGGGTAGAGCCAAAGTATTCTGATAACATTGTTTTCTCCGTTCTGGCTTCAGAAATTTTTTCGCTTGAAAGCGTAATTTCTTTAGTAATTGTGTTCGTCTTTAATCCAACCTTATTTTCTGTCTTAATGCTAATCTCGAGCGGTGTATTTAAGAAAGCAACAGGCAGAGAAACAACTTCAGAATGAAATAATTTGAACTCATGCTCATTTGATAAGGGCAACGATTGAACATCGGAGCTACCCTTAACGCGAAAGTAAATTCTTGGAGAAGTTGCTTCGTCTGTGTGTAGTCTAACCCATAGCTTTTCCTCATTTCCCTGCCAAATTGGACTTACCTCAAACCGATTGACTATAGGCTTCGTTGCATCCAAGTAATACTTGATTCTATGTTCAATAGCAGGCGTTTTAATGCTATTCGTGGATATAGCAAGTCGAAGAATATATGTAGAATCTTTCAACGATTCTGTTTGCCATTTGCCTAATGTATCATTGAAACATTGATAAGGTACATTTTCAGAAATGGGAATCCAAGTACCGTCCAAATCTCCTGCCTTATAGTATAGACTATACGATTGAAAATCGGGCGATGAGGCTGTACCAAGAATAGGAATGACTGCTTGGGGCGAACTCCCGCTTTCGGAAGCAGGGTTTGAAATACGAGATCTCGAAAAATCCGATTCCTTTACAGCAAGAAGCGCTTTGTAACTATTCAATGCACCGGCTCCGGTAAAAATATCCCATGCCTTGTCTGTAAGTCCAACATCCGTTGCGGTAGATTTCAAAATGTTCTTAACTGCTTCAGGCGAAAGAGTTGGCTTTACGGAAAGCATCAAACCCACAGCAGCTGAAACAATCGGGGCTGCAAAACTTGTTCCGGAAACAGATGCATAACCTCCTCCTAATTTAGTGGTATAAACTGAAACTGCAGGTGCCGCTAAATCTACCTGATATCCGTAATTAAATAGTGTGTTCTTTCCACTCTTATTTACACCCGTTACAGTAACCGTTTCTTCATAACCGGAGGGATACTCCACGCTTTCAGAAAACGAATTTCCAGCCGCTGCAACAATAACCACATTCTTTGATACCGCATAACGAATCACATCCTGCATTAATTGGGAAGGATATCCGCCACCAAAACTCATATTCACAACCTGACACCCACTGGATATAGCATAAAGCATTGCCTGAACAATGTTGGAATAAAGAGATTCCTGAGATGCACTAAAAATCTTTAATGGCACAATCTTGCAATTAGGTGCAAGACCCGCAATACCAATGCTGTTATTAGCTTGCGCTGCTATAACTCCCGCAACACTCGTTCCATGTCCAATCTTGTCCATTGAATTTGGACCTGGACTGTGTGTGTTTTCAACTAAGTTACCGTTTTCAACAGAAGTGGGAATGTCGGTAAAGTTCCAGCCCGAAACATCATCCGTGAAGCCATTACCGTCCTGATCTATGTTGTCCAAATCGCCCGACTTTCCATTTCTTGTTTCGCTACTTGACCACGCTTCAAAGATCCCGTTTTTATTTATGTCTTCAGCAGAATTAATAAAAATGTTTTGCACTAAATCAGGATGCGTGTAATCTACACCTGAATCAATAATGCCAATTTTTACAGTTGGCGAGCCCTTAGTGACACCCCAAGCGGATTGTGCATAAATGTAAGAAAGCGTCCACTGCTCATTATAAAAAACGTCATTTGGAACCGACCAATCATCAGCAAAAAGGCGACACACATAATCAGGCTCCGTATACTCAATATCCGCACTCTTTTTCAAATCATTAAGTAGTGCTGTAGCATCAACCGTGTCGGGAACGTCGATAATTCTATAACGCTCTAAATGGGCACGCGCGTCTACTTCTTTTGCACTAACAACATTTACACTTGAGCGAGAAATAACAGCTGAACTTGCGAAAGGAAAGATTTTTTTATCAAAGGAAGGCTTAAACGGCTTTAACAAACTCGTTTGCGGCACTCTCCCTCGATAAAATGAAATAGAGGTAGAAGAGAAGGTGGATATTACGGGAGTAACATCACTTGACTTGAGTTTTACAATCAGCGTTCGCTTTGATACGCTCGGCTCATTCGCAAAACCAAACGCTACAAAACTAAATGTGAATGAGCATATAAAGTAAAATCGTAACATGTTCAGCGCAACGGCATCGTTATTAATCTTTTGAATTTACGAACAGTAGAATTTTTATATCATAACGCGCAAAATCAAAATAGATTCAGGGCTATGCAAACTGCTCTGACCTTTTTTTCACATATAAATCAAACGTCATCTTTGTTATGACATCTCCCGTTCCATTTCCAATCTTATAAACCGCTTCATTTTGATTTTTCACTTTTTCAGCCCACCCCTGACTTCTCTCGCTACCTAAAATATAATCCTCTGGCTTGCCAATACATGCGGGATAAAAGACACCGGCATACACATCACTAATGGATTCCATTTTCCCTGCCAAACCTTCATTCCGAAAATATTTTTCTACAAATACGAGCTGCTCCTCGCCCGACATATACAAAAGATCATTGGTTTTCGTCCCAAGACCTCTTACCGTAGCAGGCATAAACTGAATAAGACCCACCGCTTCACTTATGGGATTTATAGCTCTCGGGTTCGCCAATGATTCCATAAACATAACTTTCCTCAACCATTCTTCTTGAATCCCCAAATTTGCACACACCTTGCTAAACTTTTTCCCAAAATATACATCCGCAAACATATCATACCCTTTTAGCTCATATTTTCGCATCTCCTCGTTTTGCAAAACTTTATCATTCGGATATTCCACCGCTAATCTTTGTGCCTTGTGCTCCAGAATTTCCTTTTCACTTGGTATCATACTGCTTTCTTATTTTGTTTAATTATTCCAGTGTTCAGTTATTATTAAACTCTAAAATAAAAAAAGGGTAACGTATAATAAGCGTGTTTTGTTTAATTGTTAGATTCCGTTGATATTCACAACAAAAATCTACTTTTTTCAAAGCGCTTTTTTTCTTCTAACATTAAACTCACCCTATTCTCAATATAGTATAAAAATTTTTAGGGAGTGTTATGGGAGCGGGTGTTCAAGTGAAGATATTTTTTTGATTCACGAACAACGTCTCCAATAATAATAATTGCAGGCGAACCAAGTTTTGCTAATTTAACTTCATGTTCGATCGTTGAAAGTGTTCCAAGCACACATATTGAATTAGGTAAGGAAGTATTTTGAATGACTGCAATAGGAAGATCATTTGATTGGACTGTCATTGCGGTTTTAACAATTTCATTTATTTTATGAAAGCCCATAAGGATCACGATTGGAACTTCTGCCGTCAATGCTTTTGAAAGAGTGGGGGGTAATTGACAGTTGGCATTAGTTGCAGTAACGACAAAAAACCCCTCAGCTTTGTGGCGCATGGTAATTGGGATAAATTCCAGCGCGGGAGCGACCAAACAACTCGACAGTCCTGGAAAAATTTCTACATTTAAATTAGCGCTTAATGCAGCATCCAATTCCTCGGTTACTCTTCCAAAAACAAATGGGTCGCCCCCTTTCAGTCTTGCAATAACAGAGTACTTTTTTGCGTAATCAATAATGAGGCGGTTAATTTCATGCTGGGACGTTTTTTGAGAGCCATGTCGTTTGCCAACCAAAACTTTTATTGCATGTAAAGGACAGTAAGCCAGCAAATCCGGGTGGCAAAGTGAATCATACAAAACCACATCGGCTCTTTTGAGTGCATTTACTGCTTTAATGGTAAGTAGCTCTGGATCACCTGGTCCCGCACCAATTATCAATAGTTCCCCAATCCCTGCCATACATATTAACTATCCTTTGGAGTTGAGTACTCATGAAATTGAACACCATTTTGACGGACATACTCATTTCGTGAAGAAATCACGGTTTTTAAGAATTTTTCCGCTTCCGAAATATAGTATTTTGCAAAATGTTCAGATGGATTGTTTTTATTCAAACTAAATACGAGTTCCTTAAATTCACCACTTTGTTTATGAAAGCCACTTGTGCCAGCGAACAATTTGTCAAAATCTGTTACCAACCCATATTGTGTATTTGTTTCCTTTTCGTGTAAGGTTAACAATGCTTTAGCTCCATTTATCATTACATTATAGGCGTGATAAATAGCATCTGCATATTCAAGCGATGTGAAAGCTTCAAAAGCCCAGGACAATTTTACCTCAGCATCCTCAATAATGGAACCAATAAGATCAACCATAACTCCAGCACACTCACCCACGCCAATTTCGGTTTTGAATTTTTCTTCATGCCCCCAATCAATGAAGTAATCATCAGTAAGAGAAGAAACATCCGTATATTTTTTTATCATGTCGAAATAGTAAATTTTTCCAACGCGACTGTAATAATCATTAAACATTTCGCCATTTTCTTTATTCAATAAATAATCGGACAATATTACACGTACAACATCTGGAACTGATTTTGTTGGAACCTTTGTTATTTTATCTGCTATAGACGGAGTTCCCAAACTATTAAACCCTCCGCCAATTAAAACCTGCATTGCTGGTAACACGGCACCTCCTCTTTTGATAGAGCTTCCATGAAACCCAATATTTGCTATGGAATGCTGTCCGCATCCATTCATACAACCGCTAATCTTTATCTTTATATCAGAATTTAAAATCAAATCTTTATACTCACTTTGAATCATCTCTTCAAGAACCGAGGTTACACCCTTACTACTTGTAATTCCCAAATTACATGTAGAAGTACCGGGACATGATATAATATCACCGACGCTATCAAATCCTGGCTCACCTAAACCCAACTCATCGAGTAAGTTAAATAAGAACGGCATTGAAGAATCTTTTACAAAACGCAACATAAACCCCTGATTTACAGTTACTCGTATATCATCACCTGCGCATGTTTTTACTATTTTAGCAAGTTTTCGTGCTGTTTGTGAGTCAATATCCCCTAATTTTACCCGTACACAAGCGACAAAATAACCTTTTTGTTTTTGTTCGTAAGTATTTGTTTTTTTCCAAAGTTCAAACTTTTGTCTATTTTTAGGTGTTTCTTTTGGTATTAGGTCTGCATTAGGTAGATCGATCTTATAGAACTCGGTTTCGTCAACTTTAACTAATTGATTTTTCAAGGCTTTCATTTCCTCCTGTACGTTACGTAAAAACTGATCTAAGCCTAAATCATTAACTAAAAATTTTATTCTTGCTTTATGCCGTCTTGTTCTTTCCCCGTAGCGATCGAAAACCCTTAAAAAAGCCTCAATAAGCGGGATAGCCCTTTCCTCCTCAATCCATTCTGTTGCAGTTTGTGCCATAAAAGGTTGAGCTCCTAGTCCGCCGCCAACCACTATCTTAAATCCCCTTTTACTATTTTTTATTATCGGAATTAAACCAATATCATGCATATAGGTGAAAGCGGAATCTTTATCACTTGAAGAAAGAGCTATTTTTATCTTTCTACCCATGTCTTGACATATAGGATTTCTTAAAAAGTACTTGTAAATAGCATGAGCGTAGGGGCTAACATCGAAAGGCTCATCAGGATCCACACCGGCGTTTGGAGAAGCTGTAACGTTTCTGACCGTATTTCCACATGCCTCTCTTAATGTAATACCGTTTGACTCTAAGTCTGCCCAAAGTTGAGGAGTTTCACTTAATTTCACGTAGTGAATTTGAATGTCCTGCCGCGTTGTTGCATGCAATATACCTGTAGCGTATTTATCTGCACAATCGGCAATTGTTAAAAGTTGAGAACAAGTCATTCTACCGTAAGGTAGTTTAATTCTTACCATCTGAACACCAGGCTGACGTTGCCCATAAACACCTCTTGTAAGACGCAATTTTCTAAAATCATCCTCACCCATTACGCCATCTCGAAATTTCCCTATTTTATTTTCAAGTTCAAGAATATCCTTTGCCGCTTTAAAATCTACAGTTTTTTCTATCTTTATTCCCATTTTTTTTAACATTAGATTGTTTTTTTTAGTCTACCTACAAAACATACAAGCAGCTACTGTATTGTTAGTTGTTTCATCTATCAATATACCCCTGCTGATGACACTCCCATTCCTAAAATCCTCAGATACAAATTGAACTGCTGATTTCAGTATTATTTTAGCTATATCGTTAAGATAAAGCATCTTTATATCACTTTCCTCTACTTCGTAAGTTTCAATATTAATCTTATGAAGGATATTTTTTATGATAACCTTAACACGAATTGACCCAACTTGCAAGGTAAACTTCCCGCCTTCGATTCCGTATTGAGTATCCATCCAACAGATCATTGTTTCAAGTTCTTTTGCAAACGAAAATTTATGACACTCTAAACTTGAAAAAAGTTCTCCTCGGGATATATCAAGATGCTCCTCCAAATGTATTGAAACAGACTGCATCGTTTGCGTCTTATCAATTTCTTTCAATTTAAAATTATCAACTACATAAATCTTAGAAATTGTTGCGGTAGTATTTGAAGGATACAAATGAATCTTTTCGCCACTATGAAATAGGCCGGTCTCTACTCTACCCGCATACGCCCTAAGTGCATTATTTTCGGAACGTAAAATATACTGAACTGACATCATACCACATGCGTTTGTTTGATCATCATCTACATTTTGCATTATATTAATCCGTTCTAATGTATCAATAAGGCTCGGACCTTTATACCACTGCATATTTGAAGAAGGGTTCACTATATTTTCTCCCGTTAATGCAGAAATTGGAATAAAGTACGTATTTCCCAATTTAAGCTTTAATGCTTTTTTCTGAAATTGCTCAACTATTTGGGCATATTTGATTTGTGAATATGACATTTGATCCATTTTATTTATGCAAACAATCAAATGTTTTATACCAAATAAATTAATTATGTAAGTGTGGCGAAGGGTTTGGGTGAGAATTCCATTTTTTGCATTTATCAATAAAACAGCGACATCACAATTTGAGGCACCTGTCGCCATATTTCGCGTATACTGTGCATGCCCTGGCGCATCTATAATTATGTATTTTCTTGTTAAAGTTTGAAAATAACGATAGGCAACATCGATGGTGATTCCTTGTTCTCTTTCAGATCGCAAACCGTCGGTTAGTAGTGAAAGATCGAGAGTACCGGTCTGTTTGGTGGCTTTGCTAACGGCATCCAGTTGGTCTTTGTATATGGATTGTGTATCATGAAGCAGTCTCCCAATAAGAGTACTTTTGCCATCATCCACACTTCCGGCTGTAATAAAACGGACGATATCCATAATTATTCTATAAGTTACATAACAAATTTCACATTGGTGCAGACGTAATTTTCTAAATGTTCCAAATCACAAAACCGCACCGTGGGGAGCTAAACGTATGCACATGTGGAGCTTAGCGGCTTCGAACCGCTGACCTTCTGCTTGCAAAGCAGACGCTCTACCAACTGAGCTAAAGCCCCTATTGTGGAAATGGGTGGAGTTGAACCACCGACCTTACGCTTATCAGGCGTACGCTCTAACCACCTGAGCTACACTTCCAAATTACTTACTACAATCACCTAAAAATAGAAAACGTAAAAAGCAATATCAAATCAAAACACTTTCAGTTTTTTCTTTTAATTCCACTTTACTGTGTTTATCCGAAGTTAATTTCATTGAAACATAACGCTTAAGCCCGGTTCCTGCGGGAATCAACTTACCCACAATTACGTTTTCTTTTAGCCCCGCCAAATGATCGACTTTTCCTGCAGTTGCAGCTTCGGTCAGCACCTTGGTTGTCTCTTGGAATGAAGCTGCGGATATAAAACTTTCTGTTTGTAAAGCAGCAGCAGTTATTCCCAAAAGCATAGGGGTAGCGGTCGCAAACTGAGCTGGTCTAAACTTGATTGGAGTTTTATCCTCTTTAAGTAGCTCCTGGTTATACTTTAAAATTTCAGATTTGTAAATAAGTTGTCCCACTTTAACATTTTTTGGCAAATGATCCGTTTCCAAAACAACTACCATATTTTTAATTCTATCATTATGTTCAGCAAAGACCTGTCTGTCAACAAGTTCTCCCTCGAGCAATTCAGTGTCTCCTGAATCTTCAAGTTTAACTTTTTGAAGCATTTGACGAACGATAACCTCAATATGCTTATCATTTATCTCAACGCCTGCGTTAATTTGATAGACTTTCTGGATTTCAGAAACAAGATAGTTGCAAACAGCATTTAATCCTTGAATTTTCAAAATATCTTGCGGCGAAACGGCACCACCCGTCAAAGTGTCCCCTGCGCGAATTTCATCACCGTCGTTAATCAACAGATGCTTGCCCAGTGGTATTAAGTATTCCCTTTCAAGCCCATATTCACCAAGAATTCTAACTACTTTATTATTTCTTTTCTGTCCACCAAACTTTACTATTCCATCTATTTCAGAAACAATAGCCGGCTCAGCAGGTTCGCGAGCTTCGAACAACTCCGTAACCCTAGGCAATCCTGCTGTAATATCACCACCTACACGTGCCATATCTCTCGGTACTTTTGCAAGCACGGTGCCGGGCTGAATTTTTGCACCATTTTCCACCACCAAACTCGCTTTAATTGGTACAGAATGAACAGTCTGAATTTTTCCTGTTTCATCTATAATTTCAATCCGTGGTTCCTTAACATCAGTTGATTTTAGCTTATTCCTCCAATTAATAATCGTTCTACTAAAGTAACCTGTTTGCAAATCAGTTTCTTCTTTATATGTAACGTCTTTTTCAATATCAACAAAATGAACGGTACCGCCGTATTCTGAAATAATGGGCATATTATTAGGTTCGATACTGTAAATAATAGCATTTTTCAATATTTCCGAACCATGCTTGACAGATAATTTTGCACCGTGAGGTATTTCATACTGTTTCAATATTTTCCTTGTATCTTTATCAAGGATATTTATAGTTCCATTTTTTCTAATAACTAAGGTACGGGTTATTTCATCGCCATACTCATTAACACTTTTAGTTTCAATTTGTTTAATATTATCAAATTCAACAATACCGTCAAAAGAAGACTTTATCTCTGCTTCTGCAACACTTCCCTGAGCTGTACCGCCTTGGTGAAACGTTCTAAGTGTAAGCTGCGTACCAGGTTCACCAATGGATTGGGAGGCTATTACCCCAACCGCCTCTCCAACCTCGACTAAACGTCCACTTGATAAATTTGTTCCATAACACATTGCGCACACTCCTCTTCTTGACTCGCATGTCATAACAGATCTTATTTCAATTTCTTCAATCTTACTATTTTCCTTAATTGCATTGGAAACATCCAGCGTTATGATTTCACCTTTTTTTAGAAAAACCTTTTTAGTGAAACTTTCAAGAACATCTTTAGAAACAACTCGCCCCATTACTTTTTCATGGAATCTCACCGTAGAACCAGCTCGCTCTTCAATTTCTCGATTTAACAAAATACCACGATTTGTGCCACAATCTATATCATTAATAATTACATCCTGAGCAACGTCGTGCAATCTTCTTGTTAAATAACCAGCATCCGCAGTTTTGAGTGACGTATCCGACAACCCCTTTCTTGCGCCGTGAGTTGAAATAAAGTATTCCAAAACAGTCAAACCCTCTTTTAAGTTAGAAATGATAGGGTTTTCAATAATTTCGCCTGGTTGCCCTGACATAGACTTCTGGGGTCTCGCAATAAGACCTCGCATGCCCGTAAGCTGCCTCACTTGCTCTCTAGAGCCACGAGCGCCAGAATCCAACATCATAAAAAGAGGATTAAACCCATCCCTATCTTTAAATATTGCCTGATATGCTTCTTGAGACACTAAATTTGTCACTTTTTGCCATACGTCAACAATTTTATTGTACTTTTCATTCTCTGTCAATGTGCCGCTTGTGTACTCCCGCATGACTTTCATATTTTCATGTTGGGCATTTTTAATCAAAGCTTCCTTTTTTGTTGGAATTATTGCGTCTGACAAACCAATTGAAAGACCTCCTTTCATTGCATAAAAAAACCCCATCTCTTTCAAAAGATCTAAAAATTTTGTAGCGTCTTTATTTCCACACCTAAAAATAACTTCATTAATTAGTGACTTAGCCTCTTTTTTATCTATGACCTTGTTAATAAACCCAATTTCCGGAGGGATAACCTGATTGAACAAAACTCTACCCACTGTAGTTACTATTATTTTTTGTTCACTCAACTTTTTATCTAACCATTCTCTCTTATTTAGATCTACAATTGAATTTAGAAAACTTTCTTTATTAAACTTTTCAAATCTCACTCCGTCGTAATGCAAAATAATTCTTGCATGTAGGTCAATAACATCCTCATTATATGCAATAATAACGTCTTCAATGCATGAAAAAATCAAATCCTCACCTCTTCTTTTTGAACCCTCTTTTGTGAGGTAGTATGTTCCTAAAACCATATCTTGCGAAGGAACAGTAACGGGCTTACCTGATTGAGGTAAAATTAGATTATGAGCAGATAACATTAACGTAGCAGCCTCCAACTGTGCTTCTTGTGATAAAGGCACATGCACAGCCATTTGATCGCCGTCAAAATCTGCATTAAATGCAGTACAGACAAGAGGATGAATTTGGATAGCCTTACCCTCTACTAAAACAGGCTGAAACGCCTGTACACTTAATCTGTGAAGCGTAGGTGCTCTATTCAACATAACAGGATGTCCATCAATTACTTTTTCTAAGACGTCCCAGACAACCGACTCTTTTCTATCAATCATTTTTTTTGCACCCTTTGCTGATTTTGCAACACCTCGCTCAACCAACCTGCGAATAACAAACGGTTGAAATAACTCAATAGCCATCTCTTTTGGTAACCCACACTCGTGGAGTTTGAGTTCCGGGCCCACAACAATAACAGAGCGACCGGAATAATCGACTCTTTTACCAAGCAAATTTTGTCTAAATCTCCCCTGTTTTCCTTTTAGAGAATCAGCAATAGATTTTAAAGCCCTGGTTCCCTCTCCAACAGATTTAACAACAACTGCTCGCTTAGAATTATCCAACAAGGCATCTACGGACTCCTGAAGCATTCTCTTTTCGTTGCGTAGAATAACCTCAGGCGCTTTAACTTCAATTAATTTCTTTAAACGATTATTTCTTATTATTATTCTTCGATACAAATCGTTCAGATCAGACGTTGCAAAGCGTCCGCCTTCCAATGGAACAACTGGACGTAATTCTGGAGGTATCACAGGAATAACCTCCAATACCATATTCTCTGGTCTGTTATCTCCATAACCAAAAACTTCTCGCGGGTCGTCCGAAGGAACAAATTTTTTCTTTTTTTGCCTTTGAGAAGGTGCACATTTACGGAACGCCTCTACTACCTTTAATCTCTTCAAACAGTCAACTTTCTTTTGCTCTGAATCTGTCGATTTAAGTATTTCCTTTAATTCAATAGACGTTTTCTCAAGATCCACTGTTTGTAAAAGCATCTTAATAGCATGTCCACCCATTTCTGCAATAAACTTCTTAGGATTATCATTGTCCAAAAATTGATTTTCTCTATATTCACTAATAATTTGATAATACTGCTCTTCTGTTAAACGATCCAGTCGTTTAATCCCTTGCTTTTCACCTGCTTCTCCTGGATGAATCACCACATAGACCTCATAATAAACTATCTTCTGCAGTTCTTTGGTTGATAAACCCAAAAGAGCTCCAATTTTATTTGGTAAAGATTGAAAAAACCATGTATGGACGACAGGAACTGCTAATGAAATGTGCCCAACACGATCCCGTCTTACGCTCTTGGTCGTAACTTCAACGCCACACCTATCACAAGTAATACCTTTGTATCTAATACGCTTATATTTTCCACAGTAACACTCCCAATCTCTAATAGGTCCAAAAATCTTTTCACACATTAGACCATCTCGCTCCGGCTTATAAGACCTATAATTTATGGTCTCTGGTTTTAATACTTCACCGTGAGACCGTGCTAAAATCATATCGGGAGAAGCAACCCCAAGCCTAATAGATGAAAAACTCTTACTCGAAGTCAATCCAGGAAAAAAAAACATATCGAACTCCTTTTTAGATGTTTAATTTGAAAATACCTTTAATGCATTAGTACTGAACAGAAGTATTCGGATACCTAACTTTCCAATGTTACTTCTAATGCTAAGCCTTGTAGTTCTTTAATCAACACATTGAAAGATTCAGGAATATTGGGTGTGGGGACGTTCTGACCCTTGACAATTGCTTCATAAGTCTTTGCCCTTCCAACAATATCATCTGACTTTACAGTTAGAATTTCCTGAAGGACATGAGACGCACCGTATGCTTCAAGAGCCCACACCTCCATCTCCCCAAACCGCTGACCTCCAAACTGAGCTTTACCACCTAATGGCTGCTGGGTAATCAAAGAATAAGGACCTGTAGATCTCGCATGCATTTTATCATCCACCAAATGACTTAACTTCATCATATAAATTCTGCCTACCATAACATCGTCGTCAAAAGGCTCTCCCGTTCTTCCATCATACAACTTAATTTTACTAGTTCCAGGCAAACCTGCCTTAATCAGCTCGGCTTCCACCTCTTCTATTGTTGCTCCTTCAAAAATAGGGGTCTCGTAACGAACTCCCAACTTATCAGCAGCCCAGCCAAGAGCGGTCTCAAATAATTGACCAATATTCATCCTGCTTGGAACTCCCAAAGGGTTCAGTACTATATCAACAGGAGTTCCGTCCTCCATAAAAGGCATATCCTCACGTGCAATAATTTTACCGACAACTCCTTTATTTCCATGCCGTCCCGCCATTTTATCCCCTACTTGCAATTTCCTCTTCTGGGCAACATATACCTTTGCCATCTCTTCTATACCAGGTTGCAATTCGTCACCCGACTTCGCCTTATTTAACTCATTAGCCAAATCATCCTGTAAATCTTTTATGGCAAGCCGATACTCACTCATTAAGCGACGCACGAGAGTATTTGTCTTTTGAGCTTGAACAAATCCATGATCAAAATCCATACGTTCCAACTTATGAACCACAGTCAAAGGATCAATATTCTCTCGTCTAAAAATTGTCCCCTTTCTTATAATAACTTCATTTCCAATTTTAACTCCAACGCTTTCCTTACCTTCTAAAAAATGAAGTAGTCGTTTAATATATTTTTCCTTAATATCATCCTGTCGCATCCTATAAGTTTTCTCAATCTTTTCATGTATTTCTTCATTCTCATTTTCGTTTCTCTTTTTTCTGCTAAATAACGACGTTTTTATAATAGTTCCTTTCATACCAGGTGGAACATGCAAAGAAACGTCCTTTACGTCAGCAGATTTATCGCCAAATATAGCACGCAATAATTTTTCTTCTGGGCTGGGATCTGCTTCACCCTTTGGCGTTATTTTACCAATCAAAATATCCTTATCTTTTACAAAAGCTCCTACTCTTACGATACCGTTCTCATCCAAATTTTTCAATGCCTCTTCACTCACATTATAGATATCCCTCGTAAATTGCTCTTCCCCACGCCGAGTATCTCTTACCGTTTGCTCAAATTTATGAATATGTATTGATGTAAAAACATCATCTCTTACAACCCTCTCACTAATCACAATTGCATCCTCGAAATTATAACCCCTCCAAGGCATAAACGCCACAAGTAAATTTTTACCCAACGCCAACTCTCCGTTTTCTGTTGACGAACCATCAGCAATAACGTCCCCTTTACTAACTCTCTGACCTTCAACCACAATCGGGCGTTGATTCATACAGGTATCTTGATTGGATCGTGCAAACTTAATTAAACGATACACCTTCAATCTACTATCCACCTCTAAAAATGGAGATAAGTCGCTTTCTTCTTCGATAACCTCATCATATCTTACTGCAATTTCATTAGCGGTAACTTTTTCGACAATTCCCGATCCTTCCGCGACAATTATAGTTCGTGAATCACGTGCCACTTTTCCCTCCAAACCGGTCCCAACGTACGGAGCTTCAGGATTTAACAGCGGAACAGCTTGCCTTTGCATATTAGACCCCATCAATGCACGGTTCGCATCATCGTGCTCTAAAAATGGAATCAAAGCAGCTGCAGCACTTACTATTTGACTCGGCGCAACATCTATGTAATCAATTAAATGTGTTGACACCACAGGATAATCTCCTTTTGTTCTCGCTTGTATAGACTCAACCGCAATAGAACCATCCTTTGTCAAAACAGTTGTAGCAGGTGCAGTAATTTTTCCCTCCTCATCTTCTGCTGAAAGAAAGACAACCTCAGGCTGAGGCTTACCCTCCTTAACGCGTCGATATGGAGACACAATAAATCCTTTATCATTAACTTCTGCATACAAACAGAAAGAAGAAATCAACCCAATATTTGGACCCTCAGGCGTCTCTATGGGGCATAACCTCCCATAGTGCGTGTAATGGACGTCTCTAACTTCAAATCCCGCTCGATCCCTCGTCAAACCACCTGGTCCGAAAGCCGACGCTCTTCTTTTGTTCGTCAACTCAGCTAATGGATTTGTCTGATCCATAAACTGAGAAAGTTGACTCGTTCCA
Source organism: Potamilus streckersoni (assembly GCA_016746295.1). Taxonomy (NCBI): domain Eukaryota; kingdom Metazoa; phylum Mollusca; class Bivalvia; order Unionida; family Unionidae; genus Potamilus; species Potamilus streckersoni. Next base: position 944,737 of record JAEAOA010001427.1, on the reverse strand, counting down.
AAAAAAGTAGATATAACACTCGTAATCGTTCTCGCATTAACTAAGTCCGACGGCTTGATCATCTCTGTATCCCTTGAATTTAATCTCTCTCGAAGTACTTTTGCCATTCTCGTCACACCAATCAAAAATTGCCCCCCAATTTGCTCTCCTACCGTTCTCACTCTTCTATTCGATAAATGATCGATATCATCAAACTCATTCAAACCATTCATCAATTTCAACATGTACGTTAAAATACTAATAATGTCCTCATGCGTTAAAACAGTAATCACCTCGGTTTTTAGCACGGTAACCAAAGAAATATCTTGAAAATCAGAAAAATTAATTTTTGATAAACGCTCTCTAAACTCGCTAATCTTTGAAGTCAAATTTGGATTCTTAATCTTGACGTTTTCAAATTCACTTAATTCAGAAACTAACTTTTTATTAATCCTGTAGCGACCTACCTCACCAAGATCATAGCGACGCGGGTTAAAAAATGTTCTATCTACTAAACTTCTAGCTGTCTCTACATCCGGAGCTTCTGTTGTTCGTAATTCATGGTATATTTGGATCAAAGCATCCTCTTCTGTTTTACTTTCGTCAGACGAAAGAGTATTTACGATAATAGAAGCATCCAAACCACTCGGTGTATAATTTTTATTTATTTTTACTCTCTTAACCCCAGAATCAACAATAGATTCCCAGTTCTTCTCAGATATTTGAGTCCCAGTAGGTATCACCTCTCCCGTTTCTTGATTAATAATATCCGATGCCAAATATCTTCCAATATAGTCCTCATTTATCGCAGGGTTAACATCTATCTCTTCTAATAACTCGAACGCTGCTAAAATATCTTCATTCTTTGTAAATCCAATTGCACGAAGGAGAGTAGTTACTAAGAACTTTTTCTTTTTATCTACATATACATAGAGCAAATTATTTATTCCTGTTTGAAACTCAATCCAAGAACCACGCAAAGGAACTATTTTCGCATGATACATTTTCTTTCCATTTGGATGTTGCACAACACTAAACACTACGCCAGGTGATCTATGTAACTGCGATACAACAACACGCTCCGCTCCATTGATAATAAACGTTGCTCTTTCTGTAATGTAGGGAATCTTACCAAAATATACATCTTCCTCTATTGTCGACTTCCAAAGCTTATCCTCAACCTCGTCCTTAAAGGACAACCGCAACTTAACCTTGAGTGTTACATCGTACGTTAACCCTCTTTCAATACACTCTTCAATAGAATATCTCGGCTTCTCTATTGAATACGAAATATACTCTACCAAAAACATTTCCTTTGAATCAGTAACCGGAAAAGCACTCCTCAAAATATTTTCCAATCCCTTATTGTCACGCTCTTCAGGAGTGCTATTTTCCTGTAAAAAACTTCTATAAGAATCCAACTGCACCTTTAATAAGTCAGGAGGCTCTAAAATTTTAGAAATCTTTGAAAAAGAAACTCGCTTTCCTTTCTTTATATTTTGAGTAGCTTGCATTTGTTACCTATCAGTATTTAACGGTTTACTATCTTTGTAAAACTTTACCAAAACCCACACTACATCCGACACATAACTTGCTCATCGGAAGCACGGACACACCATTGAAGCATTTCTTAAACTCTTTACTATTCAATCTACGCTATTCAACTAAATCTTAATACGACAGTTTGAGTAACTACACGAACATGAACAAGAGAAGCACAAAAGCACTTTCTCTTGCTCACACCTCGTAATTTTGCACATCCGACAAAATGCTAATAGAATACTATCAACATAAAATAAGAAGCGTTTAGAGCCTTACTTAATCTCGACTGTCGCACCAACTTCTTTAAGTTCTGCTGCTAATTTATCAGCGTCAGCCTTAGACAGTGCTTCTTTCACAGGTTTTGGTGCACCTTCAACCAAATCCTTTGCCTCTTTTAACCCCAATCCCGTTGCAGCTCTAACAACCTTAATCACGTTAATTTTGTTCGACCCACTTTCTTTTAAAATCACATCGAACTCTGTTTTCTCTTCCACTGGGGCTGCAATACCTCCCGGCGCTACTCCTACAGGACCACCTGTCATAACGGGCGCAGCGGCTGAAACTCCAAATTTCTCTTCTAATGCTTTTACCAATTCCGAAGCCTCTGTCAAAGTAAGCTTAGATATCTCCTCCACCAAATTTTCTACTGATGCCATTTCTAATTATTTACGTTTTATATTTATAATCAACATTTAATCAAAAGAGTGCGTAATATCAAAAAATAATCCCTATGCTGCTCGTTTTTTAGAACCTTCTTGAATAACATAAATCAAACTAAACATAAGCGAATTTACTATCTTCGGAGTTCCAGCAACAACCTGCCTTACTAACCCCCCAACTTTAGAAAGATTTTCCTCTCTGCTTGCCATAGACGCAATCAAGTCCAAATTTCCTTTACCAAAATATGTCCCCTCTACAATCGCCGACTTAAACTCTAACTTTTCATTATCTTGAATTAACTTTTTTAAAGTCTTTCCAGGAGTAATAGAATCTTCATTACTAAACACAACACCTGTTGCATTTTCCAAATCACCAATTAACGAAGACCCAACGCCAGATCGCTCAATAGCCTTCTTTATCAGAGCATTCTTAACGACAGAATAATTGACACCACTTAATTTCTTTAATTCATTCCTTAATTTTACATCATCCTCCACGTTGACGCCATGAAAATCAACCAAATAAACACCTTTCGCATTCTTCAGCTGCTCAGCCACTTTCTCAATGATCTCTAACTTTTTTGCTTTTAACATAAAATTATTAACTATTTTTCAAACACCTTTCTAAGTACCCACAACAAACCATCTTTTTATTATATCCCAACCATTTCATCTCGCTGTATTTTCAAACTTGGGGACATCGTTGAAGACAAAAAAATACTTTTTACGTACTGACCTTTAGCGGAAGCAGGCTTAGACTTCATTACAGCCTGAAATAAAGACCTTAAATTTTGCTCTAACTTTGCATTTTCAAAAGATAACTTACCAACACCCACATGAATAACTCCGCCTTTATCAACCCTATACTCTATTTTTCCAGATTTCAATTCATGAACTGCCTTTACAACATCATTTGTTACAGTTCCCGACTTGGGATTTGGCATCAATTTTTTCGGACCCAGCATCTTCCCAACTTTTCCCACCTCAACCATAACATCGGGTGTAGCAACAATCACATCAACATCCGACCATCCACCCTGAATCTTTTCAATATATTCGGCTAACCCAACAAAATCCGCTCCAGCATGTGTCGCTTCTGCAACTTTATTTTCTTTACATAAAACCAATACGCGAACTACCTTCCCCGTTCCCGCAGGTAGTACAACAGTTCCACGAACCAATTGATCTGCTTTTTTCGGATCCACACTTAACCTGATTGCTATCTCAACAGTCGAATCAAATTTCACGTAATTTATCTCTTTCAACTTTGAAATGGCAGATGTCAGATCATACAATTTTTTCTTATCGATCTTTTCTAAAACCGACGAATATTTTTTTCCTACCTTTGACATACTTGAAACTTAAAATTGTGGTTAATAACGATTTCATAATCTCCCACGCCCTCACACGCCATATACATATAACAAGCCAAATACAACGTTCTACTCCACAACAATTCCCATACTTAGCGCGGTCCCTTCAATGGTACGTTCAGCCGCCAAAATTGAACCCGCTGTGAGATCGGGCATCTTCATTTCCGCAATCTTTCTGACCTGCTCACGCGACACTTTCCCCACTTTCGTCTTATTGGGAACTGCTGAACCCTTTTCTATTTTTGCCTCTCTCAACAACAAAATCGACGCTGGCGGTGTCTTCGTAATAAAGGTAAAACTCTTATCCGAATACACTGTAATCACAACAGGCGTAATCACACCCGCCTGCCCCTGCGTTTTAGCATTAAATTGCTTACAAAATTCCATTATATTTACCTGCTTCTGACCCAAAGCAGGACCCACAGGAGGTGCCGGAGTCGCACCGCCGGCTGGAATCTGTAACTTAATAAAACCTGTAACTTTCTTAGCCATTATTAATTTAATTGTAAATTTTAATCCGTAACAAGTTTGACATGAGAAAAATCCACCTCAACAGGAGTACTTCTCCCAAAAAAATTAATCAATATCTTCAACTTCAATTTTTCAAGATAAACCTCCTGAACTACACCAACCAAGGATCCAAAGGGACCCTCCACAACCTTAACCGAAACACCCACGTCAAATGGAGACCGAACATTAGGAACAGACTCATCTTTCTGTGGATCGAACAATCTCTCTACCTCCTCGTACCTCAACGGAATCGGCATACCCGCTTTCTCTGCCCCCAAAAAACCCACTACTGAAGGTGCCTCCGCAACAATTGACCTTGTTTGGTTATCCAAATATGCCTCCACTAACACATAACCAGGAAAGGCATTCTTTACCCTATTCTTCTTTTTACCATCCTTAATTTCAACAAATTTTTCGTAAGGAATGTAAACAGGCGACATCTTGTCAGAAATGCCCATCGACTCAATCTTTTTGTCTAAGTATTCCTTTACCTTCCTTTCATGACCAGAAAATGTCCGCACCGCAAACCATTTCTTTTCATGCATCTCCATAGAACCACCCTCACTCACTTTGCTTATCATCTTATCACTTTCCACTATATTACATCCTCCAATTTACTTGAACAATTCTTTAATAACCTCACCAATTAAAAAATCAATAGCAAACGTAAACGCAGCTAAAATCCCAGTTACCGTCAAAACAACAACCGTTGACTCTCGCAACTCCTCATTCGTTGGCCAAGAAACTTTTTTCATTTCAACAAAAACCTCGCTAAAATAATTCCTTATCCGAGAACCAAAACCAACTACCTTACGATCTTCACTACTTGCCATCTCTAAAAAAATTAATTCATTGCAATACAACTTAAAATCCCAATAACGAAAAAACACACTTAAACCTGCACGTCAGGAGGGACTCGAACCCCCAACCGGCGGTTTTGGAGACCGCTACTCTACCAATTGAGCTACTGACGCATAACTTAATACACCTGTATAACTCTCACCTCAAGCATAGCCACAACCCTTAACAACCACCATGAGCTGATGACCAGGATTGAACTGGTGACCTCTTCCTTACCAAGGAAGTGCTCTACCAACTGAGCTACATCAGCACTACGTGGGCAGGGGAGGATTCGAACCTCCGAAGGCTGAGCCGTCAGATTTACAGTCTGATGCGTTTGACCGCTTCGCTACCTACCCATACTTAGTCGCTACTTGCCCTTCGATACATCTACAAATGAAACCCGCTCAAATCACAAATTCCTTATATACCCCACCTCATTGTACCTTTCCTATTTCCTCATCATTCTAAATTCGTCTGGCGCTACGCATCGGTTCAAAAATAACACCCTCTGCATTTCCGAGCTGATGGAGGGACTCGAACCCCCGACCAGTTGTTTACAAAACAACTGCTCTACCAACTGAGCTACATCAGCAGACGTAAAACACACACGACCCAAGCAGAGCGCACTGCACCTCACATTTGCAAAACAACGGATTCATTCAAAGAATTGCAAAGTTAAAAAATTATTGGAAAAAAAATAAAATTATTTTGCTTTTTCGCATTAGATGTCTGAAATTAGAAAAACACGTTCATATCTTTAATTTTACTAGTTCGCAATTAAACAAGAAGGCACAAGACATTCAAGCATTTTACGTATCCGTCTTAAACTGTATTCTAATCTAAAATTGTTATTAACGATTTATTTTTTCTCTGTATCTTTACAGTGAGTAGTTTACTTACTTATGTATGATTTGCATGAAACATGAAATATAAAATTCACGAAAATTAATTTTCTGAAGTCTTAAAATAAAAATCTTAAAAATTATATAAAAGGAGGTATCTAATGCCAGAAGAATTATTAACAAGCACCGAGGTATCATTAACGCCAAGCGCCGCCAAAGAAATTAACAAGCTAATGGTTCAGAATAACATTCCAAACGACCAAAGGTTGAGGGTCGGTGTTACGGGCGGAGGTTGCTCTGGACTGAGTTATTCATTATCATTTGACAATCCAAAAGAAAGTGATATTGTCGTGCAAACGGAGGGTTTAGACGTATTGATAGATAAAAAGCATTTAATGTATTTATCAGGTATTGTTTTGGATTTTCAAGATGGGTTAAATGGCAGAGGGTTTGTTTTTAGTAATCCTAATGCTAAAAAAACATGTGGCTGTGGGTCTTCTTTTTCAGCATAGTTTCATTTTCAACAGTTAAATAAAATTTTCATGTCAAAAGTTTGTATTCTCACAGGAAAATCGCACCAGTACGGAAACACTGTTTCGCATGCAAATAATCATAAACGAACGCGTCGCGAACCCAATTTGCAAAATAAACGCATTTGGTTAGAAAATGAAGGTAAGTGGGTCAAAGTTCGCTTATCTACTAAAGCAATTAAAATTATTACAAAGAATGGTACGGGTGAATTAGAAAGAATTTTGAAAGTTAAAGGAACGTCTTAGTTTGAAGAAAGTTACTATTTACACAGACGGTGCCTGTAAGGGAAATCCAGGCAAAGGTGCGTGGGCATTTGTCATAACAGGTGACGGCATTGAGTCTGAATGTTATGGTTTCGAAAACATCACTACAAATAATCGTATGGAGTTAGTAGCAGCAATTTCCGCCTTATCAGTTCTTACGGAACCGTCTCAAGTGACTCTTTTTTCTGATTCAACTTACTTGTGCTATGCGTATACAAAAAGGTGGATTACGAAGTGGAAAAAAAATAGATGGAAAACAACTGAAAAAAAAGACGTTAAGAACAGAGATTTGTGGGAAAGGCTTGACACATTGGTAAGTCAACATGAAGTTTCATTCGTAAAGATTAAGGGACATGCGGGTGATAAATTAAACGAAAGATGCGATTTTTTAGCAAACCAAGCGATTGATACAAGATCTTCATCTACACTATACCCTTTGTCAATGTAATAAAAAGTTAAATAATTAAACCTATTAGTTTACCGACATGGCAAAATCAAAAGGCAACAGAATCACAGTAACTGTTGAATGTACAGAGGCGAGAAAGGAAAATAAATCGCCCTCTCGTTACACGACAGAAAAAAACAGGCACAATAACACTGAAAGGTTGGAAATAAAAAAATATAACCCTAGTTTGAGACGTAGGACTGTACATAAAGAAGTAAAATAAGGATGGTTATAAGGTAATAAATCGGTTATTCGGTTTGGTTTTGCTTTTTTTTGCGGTTCAGAACTATTTGAAGAGCGGTTCCGTGCGTAGAGAATCTGTAAGATACGTTCTGTGCTATTTGCTTCATTAAAAAAATGCCCCTTCCCGTTACTTTAAGTAAGTTCTCAGCGTCTAACGGGCTAGGAATTACGGTTGGGTCAAATCCATTTCCCTGGTCTTCTACTTCTAAAAGCAAACCGTCTTCTGTTATTCTACAGGTAACATGAACGCTTTTTTCGCCATCCAATTTATTTCCGTGCACAATTGCATTCGTTACAGCTTCTACCATAACCAAGTGCAGGTCATAGATCTCTTTTTTATCTAGCTGTAAATAATCAGCAATTTCACATACTAATTCAGACAATTTCTCAATATCCGCTAAATCACTTTTGAGTACAAAGTGAAACACTTTATCTGTTTTGGGATATGTCTCCCTTTTTACACTTAAATTTCTATCTTTCATTATTAAACCAATTCTACTTCGGAAGCAAGCCCACCAATCCAGAAATTACGAATTATTCAAATTAAGAGTAAGGATTATCCAATTAACCGCCTTGTACTGCATAAATAACCTCTACCACATCATTATTCTTTAATACGGTGTCGTGCCAAATTGTCTTCGGCACGACCTCATTATTTTTTGCGACAGCGACCCCTTTGAGTGGAGCATTTATCAATATTAATAGACTGCGGATGGTCACCCCTTCCTCGACTTGTAATTCTTTACCGTTAAATAGAATTATCATTATATTGTGATGGGTTAAATTTAGAAATATCAACTTTAGTATCATTATATAATATTAAATCGGATATAGCTCGCGCTGTGAGAGGTGCGAATAAAATTCCATTTCTATAATGTCCCACAGCCCAAAAAAGATTTCTTATTTTATCCTGCCCGATTATCGGAAACCCACTATACGATGTTGGCCTAAAATTAGTTGTAACCTCTAAAAATTTATAATCATATATACATGGGGCTGTCTCCCATGCATATTTTAGCAAATCCAACATCCCACCTGCGGTTGGATAATTTTCAAAACCCACTTCTTCTGAAGTAGCGCCCACTTTTAATGTATTATTTGATTTAGGTGACAAATAAATTCGCGGAGAGCGAACCACGTGAGTCAATTTTTCTTTCATTTCTAAGATAAGCAACTGTCCCTTAACAGGTCGTATTTTCATATCTTTAAGATAATTCGCCCAAGATCCTGTTGCCACCACAACTCCGTCAGCAAGAACATTTCTATTAGAATCAAGCGTAATCCCACGGCACATCGAATCTTCAACGTAAAGAGAATAAACCGCGGCATGTTCTACTAAATTTCCGCCGCAATTAAGAAAGGCTTGCTTAAGAGCAAGGCAAAGTTCTCTGTTTTCGATTTGTGTATCTTCTGGAATATAAATTCCACCATAAACAGTAGGGGAAAGTAAATGCTCTTTCTCCCGAAGTTCATTTGTTTGCAACCATTGAACATTTAGATTTCTCTTCTTATAAAATTCAAACTGACGAATTAAAACATCCTTATCATCTCGTCGTGTTGCAACAATTAAAGCACCATTTGGGTCAAGTTCAAGGGGTAATTGAAGATTTGCATCTATACTCACTCTATGAAGATATTCTTTATAAACAAAAAGATTCGCTCTGCCAAATTCAAAAATATCATCTTCTTGAAATCCAAGTTCTGAAATAGGTGCGAGCATTCCACCTGCCGTCCAACTTGCCTGAGAACCCACTTGCTTCTTTTCGTAAAGAAAAACTTCTGTTTGATTTGAACGTACAAGTTCCCAAGCTATTGATAATCCAACTATTCCACCTCCCACGACAATAGTTTTATGGTTCATTTTAGTATCGTTTTGTAAATTTGCAACTTAAACTGACAAATAAAAAAAAAATTATGCGACTTAAAGATTTTGAGTACGAACTCCCACAATCAGCAATTTCACGAAAATTAAAAACACCAAGGGACTCTAGTCGTCTTATGGTAATCGACCGTAATTCAAAAACAATTAAACATAGAAAATTCAGTGATATTGTCGATTATGTCTCAAAAGGAGATGCGTTGGTAAATAACAACACAAAAGTATTTCCTGCAAGACTTATTGGTAAAAAAGAAAAAACCGATGCAAAAATTGAAATTTTTCTTTTACGTGAATTGAGTAAAGCGAGTGGATTATGGGATGTTTTTGTTGACCCTGCCAGAAAAGTTCGTGTAGGAAATAAAGTTTATTTTGAAGAAGACCTATGCGCAGAAATTGTCGACAACACAACATCCAGAGGAAGAACAATTCGCTTTCTAAATCCAAAACTCGATATAGCTTCTATTGTCGAACGAATTGGGTTATTACCCCTACCCCCTTATTTAAAAGGTTTAGCAAATGAAAAAGATACATATCAAACTGTCTTTGCAGAAGTGCCTGGTGCCGTTGCTGTACCCTCTGCGGGTTTACATTTTACTCCCGAGTTGGTTAAAAAACTAACCAAAATCGGCGTTTATTTCCCGTCCATAACATTACACTCAGGGTTCACAACTTACAAAGAAGTGGATGTCAATGACATTGCCAAATACAAACTGGATGCAGAATTTTGCTCCATACCACACCAAACAGCTCAAATTGTAAGCCATATTAAATCTAAAAATGAAGGGAAAATATTTTCTATTGGAACTACAGTGTGCCGTGTGCTGGAAGCTTACAACACCATTGACGGAAAGATAAAATTCGGAGATTCGTGGATAAACAAATTCATTTTCCCTTCCTACCACTTCAAAGTAACTGATTGCCTAATTACTAATTTCCACCATCCAAAATCAATGATGCTCATCCTCACATGCGCTTTTGCAGGCTACGATTTAACCATGCAAGCGTATGAAGAAGCTCTGAAAAAAGGCTACAAATTTTTAAGTTATGGTGATTCAATGCTAATCCTGTAAATCCAAATCATGAGCATTCAAGCCATATTAGTTTGCGGAGGTAACAGCAGAAGAATGAACTTACCTACGCAATCAAATAAAATATTCTTAAAACTCAAAAACAAACCCATTGTTTACTACTCATTACTTGCATTTGAACATTCTAAATTCGTCAACTCCGTGTTTATCTCAACGCGATCCCAAGACATCCCCTTAGTGGAATCCTTCCTTAAAAAATTTAAATTCAGCAAAGTGGTCAAAATTGTAGTTGGCGGACAACAAAGACAAGATTCAGTTTACAATGCGCTAAACGCCATAACCAGACAGAATCATTCTCAGAAAATTCTTTCATTTTAATTCATGACGGCGCACGCCCTTTTATCCAAGCTAAGACCATAGACATCATGTTTACCCTTGCACAAACACACGGCATCGTCATTCCATTCAGAAAACCAACCGACACCGTAAGAACTATCAACAATAACTTTTTTGATAAAACTCTCAACCGTGAAACACTTGCACTCGTGCAAACACCACAGCTCTTCCCCGCTCAACTTATCAAAAACGCACATGAACATGCAAAACACAACAACTTTTATTCAACCGACGACTCGTCTCTCATCGAAAAATTTTATCCTAACCAAAAAGCATTTGGTTTTGAAATGACCTATCCAAACACCAAAATTACTTCACCCGATGACTTACAATTTGCAACCACTTATTTCAAAAAGTATGCTCGATTTAGTTAATAACTATGACCCACACAACATGAGAGCCTTACTCCTCTCTCTCCCAAAACAATTTAGCACGCAACCTACTATTCACGGCTCTATACCAACTTTTAACAACTCCTTCACGAACGTTGTTATACTCGGTGTCGGCGGCTCCGCAATTAGTGGTGATATTTTCTCCAACCTATTAAGAAACTCATCTCCAATTCCAATTGATATAAACCGAAACTACACAATCGGACGCTATGTTAATAAAACCTCCTTCGTTATAGTCATGTCATATTCGGGAAACACCGAAGAAACATTATCAGCATATGAAGAAGCAACTAAATCTAACGCACTTGTTGTCTGTGTAACATCAGGAGGCGAACTACTTCATCGTGCCAAAAAAAGAAACCAACCCTATATCTTAATTCCAAACAATGCTCCACCACGCACAGCCATCGGCTATAATTTAACCGCTCTAATCTCTATCTTTCAAACTCTCTTTAACCAATTTAACATCCTCCCATTCGAACTAAACTTCAACCGACTTTTTACAATTTGCCAAAACCTATCCGAACGCTACGACATTTACTCAAACAATAATCCCGCATTAGAAATTGCAAAACGCCTCCAACATAAACTCTGTCTGATTTACACTTCAACCGATTTTTTAGGCGCAATCGCAACTCGCTGGAAAGGACAATTTTGTGAAAATGCAAAAACACTCGCATTCTCAAGCCAAATCCCAGAAATGAACCACAACGAAATTGTGGGTTGGACAAACAAACAACTGCTTATGGAAAACCTCGCCGTCATCTTTCTAAGACATTCAGACGAACACCCATCAAACGCACGCCGCTTAGACATCACCGAAGAAATCGTTAAAAAAAAATTAAATTGTGTAGAAAAAATCTCTGCAACAGGTAATGATATTTTTGAACAACTCCTTTCTCTTCTCTTACTCGGTGATTGGATTAGCTACTATTTAGCCCTGTTCAACCACGTATCCCCTTTACCTATTGAACTCATCAACCATCTAAAAAATAAACTTTCTCATTAGCATAAAAACATTTTACTAAAACGTCTCTACGCGTACAAAAAAAAACCCCCGCCTTTACAGCGGGGATTGAGTGTTATGAATGATAAAAAACTCAATTCGCAAACAGCGTGCAACCCACAATCAACCACTCAACCTCCGCACTCGCTCCAACCGCCGCCACCGCAAACTTGTACTCCAAAACATCCATCCTGTAAAGACGTTTTACTAAAACGTCTCTACCACATCCCGAAATGCATCCCGCTCCGCTACAACTTGCGTCAATGGAACAGGTACATTCGGAAACACATTCGCATTCTTTCCCATCGTGTCCACTATGTAACTTGCCACTGGCGCTAATTCGTCCTGTTTTGTGTGTGCAAAGCTCGCATTTACCTTTCTTTTTGCCATTTTCTATTCACTTTATATTAATTAATACACTACATAAAAAAAATACGGTCGTATTTCTTGCAAATATTACCGTATTTTTCATAAATACATACGTACTTGTAAGAAATACGACAGTATTTGATGTAAATACGTACGTATTTGTAAGAAATACGGTCGTACATGAGCAAATACGTGCGTATTTGGTGTAAATACGTACGTATATGAGAAAAATACGCACGTATTTATGAAAAATACGGTAATATTTGATGAAAATACAGTGATCATTGCTCCAATTAGGACCAAACACGCTTGCTTGGTCTGTTGCGGTATTATTTATGATATGGGTTGGTGGCATTTCTTTTGAAGTAGTTGATACTTTGTTTATTGACCCCTGATGAATTAGTGCAAAGATAAAATGTTTGGTTGGAATGAGTGGAATTTTTTAGGTTAAGGGAAAGGTTGTAAAGTCAAGATAAAAACCAAGGAAAGGATTACAGAACGAAATTAGGACTTGTAGAATCGTTTATTTTGAGCAACATAATTTGCCTCATTGCTTTTGCACGTAGTTTAGCCTCCTCAGCTTTTTCACCTATGAAAAGAGAATCTACTGTATTACACCATAACGTGACCCAATGATTGAAATGCTCTTGTGTTAGTTTTATTTTTTGATTGAGTTCGATGTGAGTGCGTAAAGGATTTCCTTTATATGAAATGCGTCCAAGCAGCACGGTATTCCAAAAAGTGCAAATTTTGGGGATGTGATGCTCCCAATCCACGCGAGCGACATCAACAAAGATGAACCCTATCACGGCATCGTGCTTAACCTGGTTGTAGAACTTATTTACGAGTATTTCCACGTCGCTTTCGGAACGAATATCATGTTTAGGCATAACTTTTTAATAAATATATCATAAAGTTATGATTTTCGTTGCGGTACATTTTGTAACAAATATTACTGAAAGCGCAAAATAATTTTTTTAATGTATAGGAATATGGCTAAGCAATACGAGGTCGGTTGTGTTGGTAATATCATATTGGAACATTCCTTCTTTTGCAACAACGATGGCTGTATTTCCGAGCAAAATAATATCCAATGGTGTTAGATCGTGCAAGTAGTGGATGATACTTGGTTTTTTTTTGTCTGTAACATCAAAAATTTTCAATCCTGACTCTCCGTCGCAAACGAAAAGTGTATTGTTATTCAGAGCTAAGCCATAAGGTTCGGCAAGTGCAAAACGGCTTACGACTTTTGGGGAATCTATTTGCATTAGGTCTATTATTTGCAGTTCGTTTGTGTTTCCAAAGCATCGTGTTCCTCCTCTTAGTGTTACATAGGCAAACTTTTCGTTGGCGACGACGGGGTCGCAGCTTCGGAAATGCTGTACTTGTGATAAAAATTTTGGGTTACCTTTATTTGAGATGTCGTAGGTAAACATTCCTGTTTCGGAGCCAATGAAGAGTCTATTTTGAATAGTAAAGATTGTTTCAATTCCTCCCCAGGAAAGATGGGTTCGGCTCCAAATTTTTGCATTTGCGTTCAATTTGAACAAAATCAGTTCTCGTGAATTTAGAGCGTACAAGAATTCGTCTATAATAGCAAATCGAGCGAGAGATCCTCCCTGCCCTACGGCAGAAGCAGCCAACATTCTTGGTTGCATATTGGAATAAACAGAAAACGGCATAGCATGCTGTTCTTGTTCCAGTATTCCATCTTTTTTCCAGCCCACAGCTATTCCATGCGTTTCGTCAATAGGTTCATAGTGATTTTCCAAACCGTTTTCTGGGTCTTTCCCTTTCATTTGCAATTGTCGCATTCTATGATGAGGGTAGTCAAAGACTGCTTTATGGATAAAACTTTTTTTTATTTTACTTAGTTTTATATCGGTTAGAGTAATTTTTATCAAGGCTGTGTAGAGGTCTGCAAATAGTGTATCATTTTTAATTGCGATGTCTATATTTCCGGGTATTTTCAAAAAATGCAAGAGTATGGGATGTTTCGGGTCGGTATTGTTAAAAATATGTACTCCTTGATAGGGTTCACTCACAAACAAGTACTGTTTATAGACGTAAATTTTCCCTGTTTCCTTCATCGGCTGTTTCGGAATAATAGCGACAGAATCCATTAGTGTATTCAATGATTGATAGATAGGGGTATATTTATTGAAGCGGGTTATATGTTTTGAACATGAGCAAAGCGTTAAAAGAGTAAGCAACAAAATAAAACTTAGCGTTTTCATAGTTTTAACCTTTTTAACATTCATATTTATTTCATTAGGAGTTATTGGTGTTAATAAAAAAACCACCTCACAAAGGAGGTGGTTTTAAAGAACAATTATGCAAACCTTACATATTTTCTTCCTTGTATTCGCCGTCCAATGAATACTTTCCAAATATTATCAAACTTAAAGAAATAATTGGAACTAAGAACATATAAATGATAGCAGGAATTAAATCTTCTGGCTTGCCTGTTTGGAACTTTGGTATTGCCAAAGTTACGGTCAGATAGTAACCTGCGTAAAGTCCTGCCAAAATCCAGACGACTCCCATTATTTTTTTTAGTATATCCATAAAATTTTAATATTTAATTAATCTTTGTTTTAAATAGCGAACTAGTGATGTTGCTTTTCTGTATTCAAAGTTTCCTTTAAATAAAGAGCACCAATAACAAAGCACGCACCTGCAATCACAATGGGATACCAAAGTCCTTCCAAATAGTGTTGTGAATTTGGATTGATAGCATCCATAGGAACAAGACCTGCAACTTTATCGGCTTCAAACTTATCGAACAATGACTTTGCATTTATAGTAAGTGCCGTTGAAATTGCGGGTAGCAATCCTCCGAAGATACCATTTCCGATGTGGTATGGCAATGACATTGAAGTATAACGAATCTTCGTTGGGAACAACTCAACCAAATACGCTGCAATTGGTCCGTAGGCCATCGTTACGAATATCATTTGTAGAAACACCATAAGAATTAAAGTAAACATGTCAGAATCATTCAAAAGTTTACTTTGTGTAACTACTGGCTTTGGCATGGGCTTGGATGCGTCGGACAATTTGGTTTGCTTCTCTGTTTTTTTGTATTTCGTACCATCTGAATACTCTTTGCTTGTTACAGTCGTAAACATAGAATCGCCCGTTGGAGCGCCGTCTTTCATTACAGCTTCCGCAGTCATCATGATTGTACTTTTTTCTGGAACTTCGGTTTTATTTTTCAGGTTACCCGTTTGGTACATTTTTTCGTAGATCGGTCTATACAAAATAACGCCGAGTAACATACCGCCAAGCATAATCCATTTTCTGCCCACTTTATCAGAAAGAGTTGCAAAAACAACAAACAAAGGGGTTGCGACAAGCAATGCCCAAGTAATAATGGACTCAACTTGGTCGGATTCTACTGCCATTGTGGTTTTCATAAAACCCATTGCGTAAAACTGACCTGTGTACCAAATCACACCCTGACCCATTGTGGCACCGAGTAATGCAAGCAACACAAACTTGAAATTATACTTATGTCCAAAAGACTCTTTCAGTGGATTTACAGAATGTTTCCCTTCTGATTTAACTTTTTTGAACAAGGGCGATTCCTCCATTCCCTTTCTGATATAATAAGAGATAGCAACCATAAAAATGGAAATCAAAAATGGAACCCTCCATCCCCAATCTTCAAATGCTTCTTTTCCCAAAATCTGTCTTGTGAAATAGATGACGAGCAACGAAACAAACAATCCAACTGTTGCGGTTGTTTGGATCCAAGATGTCCAGAACCCTCTTTTTTCAACGGGTGAATGTTCTGCGACATATGTTGCTGCACCGCCGTACTCACCGCCTAAGGCAAGACCTTGCATCAATCTCAAAATCAAAATCAAAATTGGAGCTAAAACACCAATGGATTCATAACTTGGGACAATACCGATTACAAATGTGGCACCTCCCATCAAGAGAAGAGTTACCATAAATGTGTACTTTCGCCCAATTAAATCACCCAAACGTCCAAAAAACAATGCTCCAAATGGACGCACAACAAAACCTGCTGCAAATGTAGCCAATGTCGAAATCAAAGCCAACGTTTGATTTCCCGCAGGGAAAAACTTAGTTGCAATAATTGTCGCCAAACTACCAAAAATATAAAAATCGTACCATTCTATCAGGGTACCCACTGACGATGCTGCGATGACCTTCGTCAGTCCTTTAGTTGAAGAGTTTTGTGTCATAGTTAATTTTTTTTAATCGTTACACAAACATTTACTTAATAAATAATAGAATGCGCAAATGCCAGATAAACCACAAACATTATGCCTTACACTCACATTTACCGCCAACAAATGTAATAAAATAATCCTTCTTTTCCAAACAAACTTAATCCTTTTTTTTAATTTAACTATAATATATTTGATTCATCCACACCAGCATAAAAAGCATCTAACACCTTTACCATGCTTAACGTATCTAATTCACAATATCTCAACAAATATTCTCTTTTTTATCTGATCTCATCATTGATATCACAATCATAAATTGCCATAAAGGTCTCACTTTCAACCCTTCCAGAATTTATTTCCAGTTTGTCATAAGACAATTCAGGCGCAACAAGTGGAAGCACATATTTTATTGAATACTTCTTCCCTAAACTTTCAGTTGTAAAATGCTTGCTTCTAATTGGAACCATTAAATCTACCATCATATCAATCGCATTTTGCAAAGGGGCAGCAAACTCAGGAAAATCATTTATCATTTCTTTAATTCTTGACTTCTCAAACGTTTGATTATAAACCAATATTGTTTTTACCGATTTCGTCTGTTCAATAAGTCGCACAATCAACTCTTTACGTGGATCCACAGATAAATCGCTCTCTGCTAAATACTCATAATGTTCCAACTCCCCATTTTTTACTCGCTGAATATGCAATGAGTATTGAAACGGAATTTGCTGATACGGACGGCTTCTATCAAACAAGGGAATCATCGGCATAATCGTTTCAAAATCCATATGGCAAATAGGATAAACTATTTTTTTAAGAAAATTTTTTATTTCTGTTTTATTAATAATGAGATCTTTACTCAATTCCTTTTCTACTTCTCTCTCTACTCCTATTTGCGTCAGACAATAATCCATAAATGTACACTCATCCCCCTTTCCTTCCTTGCATTGCGAACCAATAAACACACGTGGCATTGTTTCGGAACTAACATCCAGCAATCGCTCCACAGTACTATCAATTACAAATTGCTGATATTGTATGAGTTCCATAAGGCTACCTTTATTAAAGATTATTTCATAGCTTGTCACGATACTCTTTGCTATAAACAACTGACTTACATCAATTTCACCCTTACGAACATATTTCTCATTAAAATGAACCATAACCATATCCGCAAGAATCAGTCCGCATTGACTTAGCACATAATAAGCAACAGAAACATCATTAACGTTTTCTATCTTGACCTTATTCACATATTTAAAGAGATATGCCGTCCATCCCTTCTTTGTTTTTTGCAAAATATCCACACGCACCGCCAGTTGTTTATAGTCAAACATCGCTCCATAAATTGTTTGTGCACCAGCATAGATTAATTCCTGAGTCTGATTCAACCCCATTTTGATTTCCTCCTCGCTTGAATAGCGATATGCAACCTCTACACCTTCGGCAGAAATATATTTTCGCTTTAAAGATTCTATTAATACCCATTGTCCAGACTCAACGCTACCCTCGCTTTCTGTCTCTGTTGATTCATCCTCCTCCGTAACACGAGCCGCTAATGGATTATTTTCTTTCAGCCACGTTATTTTTGCACACCGAACACCATCCCAATATTTTCCTATCGTTAACATATTTTCATTTTTAATTTTATTATCAAAAAAATAAAAAATTTCAACCATCCATACACCTCTCCACTTCTCACTATTAATCTTATTCTACAAGTTTTTCCGCATCCGTCAAAGCAATGCCCACTACCCAAGTAAATAAATGATACTATAGAATAAGGTGTGTCTAAAGGCAAGTGAAAAATTTGAATATTACCGAATGCCTATTATTCCATGTCATTAAACCCATTTCTCATGCATGGAATTTCGTTTTCCCTTTAGGAAATTCCATTTTTTCATGCAATTTCGCAGGATTATGGCAGATGGGGTACAAAAGATTAACTTGTTGGGTTTAAAAACACACTTTTTTATACATTATCAAATAAATAACAGCCTCCCTTGTTGAAGTTACCCAGATTGTTAAATAATATCCTGCATCAAAGATAATAGTTTTTTCATTCAATTTAAAAAGCACCCATTAGAGGGCTTACATGAGGAACAAATAATAAGAAGATTTTTGTGAATTTTAGTACCCGTCATTTTGTTTCAGCGAAGGATTCGCCGCTCTTTCTGTAAATGGAATGGGGTAGATATTTCGGAATATTTCACCTGCTTTTTTTGCAAATGATCCAAACCGAACAAGATCAGTCCTACGAACAGATTCCCAATGCAATTCTCTTGAACGCTCCACTTTTAGAAAGTCCAATGTGAGATCAGCATCAATAATGTTTGGAGCAGATGCTCGCGTCCTTAAGGCATTGACATATTGCAGTGCTTTTGTACGGTCACCTGTTCCACCTCTAACGACAGCTTCAGCATAGTTTAGGTAAGCTTCGCCTAAACGGAACAGTGGCACATCCGTGTCGGGTGTCTCTTGGAATTGTCGTCCAGCGGTTCCATCTCGTTTGAGATTGGTATATTTTGGAAGGGCATACCCATTAGTGAACGTTCCAACATTCTCGGTTGTAACTTCTATTAAATGCCCCGTGCGGTAAAATTTTTTTCCACGTACATCGGTTTCGTTATTATCGTCGGTGTCTCCATCTTTGTTGAAGTCAAAGTAATAAACAAATGGCGCGGTAACTCGTAATCCTCCCCAACCCGTTCCATTCATCCCATACGTTGCAGCGTTCATTGCACCACCAATCGCTGCACGAATAAGAAACGTCGTACCTCCATAAGAACGAATGAGGTAGGGATCTTGTTCAATCGCAAAGATAAGTTCCTTTGATGTGTTGTTATCGGCTCCGAAAAGATTGTTGTATGTTCCTTCTAATTCATATTTGCCAAGTGGTCCTGTTCCATCAATAACTAACTGTGAGTACGTTACCGCTTCA
The DNA here is from genome assembly GCA_016746295.1 of Potamilus streckersoni. NCBI lineage: Eukaryota > Metazoa > Mollusca > Bivalvia > Unionida > Unionidae > Potamilus > Potamilus streckersoni. The sequence goes on along the minus strand of JAEAOA010001427.1, from coordinate 925,291 downwards.
CTGTATTTTTTCACACCCGTAAAGACCTCTGAATTGAGATATAAACGAGAAAGCAAGAACTGCACTGCCCCTTTGGTTACGCGTGGATAAGGGTTATTAGCAGGAATAAGAACTTCAATTTCTTTAAGTTCCTTTTCAATGAAGTCAAAGACGGCTTGCGGAGATGCTTGTGGATGATTGGCAACCGTATTGACATCAACAAGTGGAACGTTGCGAAAAAGATTGAGCAAGTAGTAATATGAAAGTGCACGTAAAAATCGAGCTTCTGATCTGTAAAGTTTCGCTTTGGTTTTAATATTTTCTGTAACTTTTCTTGCATCTAAAACAGCATCTGTTGAGTTGGAAATAAGTTCGTTACACTGTGCGACATGCGTAAAAAGTCTGGTGTAGAGCAGAAAAAGGAAATTGTTTTCTGGTGTCCACGTTTGTGGATAAAGTTCAAGAATTCCTTCGTCATTCCATCCTACAATGGCTTCTTCAGTGGGAAATTCTTCCGCGTACCAAATCATTCTTGAATAGGATGAAAATCCTTCATCTTTTCCTTTTACATCTGCGTTACCTGCAGGTCCTGTTTGTCCCGTAGTTACTAATGAAGAATAGAGTTTTGCAAGAGCTGCTACGTAGGTACCAGGGTCATCATACTGCTTTTCTCCAACAGAAAGTGTTAGTGGCGGACTGTCTAAATCCGTGCAAGAAAGAAATATAAATAGAAGCACCATAACAGCCAAAATGGTACTTCGTTGGCTTTGAGCTTTAATAAAATTTAGTATCGTAATCATTGTTTTTATGAATTAAAAGTTTAAATCTAATCCTACAACGGTTGAGAGCGAACGCGGATAATATGAAGTGTCGATACCACTTGGGTTTTCAGGATCTAATCCCGAATAGCCTGTAATGACAAATAAGTTTTGACCTGTGATGTACGCCCGAATGCTATATGGCGTACCTGGTAAGAAAAATCTATAACTCACCGTAATATTTTCTAAACGTAGGTATGAAGCATCTTCTACAAAATGAGAAGAGAAGTATTGCGGTTTTCTAAACTGAACTTCGGTTATTTTGGAGTGCAAGTTATTGAGGATAGCCCCAGTAACGCGTTCGAAGTTTGTTCCTTGAGCCGCGACGCTATTGTAAACATAGTTCCCAATGCTTGCACGTAAAGTAAAACTGACATCAAGGGCATCAAAAAAAGTCATTTTATTTGTTAATCCGATAGTTACGTCAGGAGCAGGCTTGCCGAATGGGACTCTGTCTTTTTCATCAACCGTTCCATCTCCATTCACGTCTTCATAAAAATCTCGGTTGTTAACGAAGCCATCTTTGTTGTAATCTGTTCTATCATTAAATGGTTTTCCGTTGGAATCGTACTTTTGTTTGTAAACAAGAAATGCATCAATGGGTTGACCTACTTTAAGTACTTGTATATTGTTACCGACTCCTCCACCAATACCACCACGCAAATACCCGATAAAATTTGGGTCACTGTTTTCTAATTGAACAATGGTCTGTTTATTGAATGCCGTATTTAGTGAAACTTCCCATTGAAAATCGGTGGTTACAATGGGATAAGCAACTAAGGAAAGTTCAACGCCAATATTTTCAAAAGAACCAATATTTGTTAAAATTTGGTTTGCGAGCGAGGGTTGGATAGCGGTTGCTTCAAAAAGAAGGTCATTCGTTCGTTTCCAATAGACATCAATGGAGCCATTAATTCTGTCATCCAGAAACCCAAAGTCAATGCCTCCGTTAAGAGTAAAGGTTTCTTCCCATTTGAGTCCAGGGTCGTATCCATTGGGTCTAAGGGATTGAACATAACGACCATCGATGTTATAACCCGTTTTATCATCTCCCAATGTGTATGTACCTAAATACTTGTAATTCCCGATTTCTTGATTTCCCGTAAGTCCTGCACTAATTCTTAGCTTAAATTCCGACATTTCTAACTCTTCTTTAAGCATAGGAAACTCTTTCAGAATTTGCCAAGCAAGTGACCCCGAAGGGAAAATACCCCATTTGTTTTCAGGACCGAAACGAGACGACCCGTCGCTGCGAATGGTAGCTGTGAGTAAATACTTGTCAAACAAACTAAAATTGACACGTCCCCAAAAAGAAATAAGTTTATTGGCTTCGTAGGAAGTGTTAATATCCCTTTCCCTTGCAGGGGTAACACTATTGTACCCGAAGGTATTGGTGCTGAGTTTATAGCCTTCAAAACTTGGGTATTCAGCAGTAAAATCTTGGTAAGAATAACCCGCAACGGCATCAAGGCTAAAATCGGTAAACTTTTTATTGTAAACTAAATAGGCTTCTAAAAGTTTACTGAATTTAAAAGGTGATTCTCTGCGTACCCGACCCGAGTCGACACTTTGCTCACGCATCGTTGAAGGCTTGAACCACGTTCGTTCTCCAAGTGAAACATCATAAGCAAGATTAAGTTTAACACCTAAATCAGAAAAAAAATGAAATTTATAGAGCAGTTCTAAATTCCCAATACTCCTAATGTTCTTCCCATAATCTTCGGGTTGAAGGAGTTGTGAAACTGGATTTTTTGGTCCATTGTCATTGGGATATTCAGTGTATCCGCCCCAACGCGTGTCCGAAGGGTCATTGACTGGGACCGTGGGATTCCATGAAGCCGCATTGCCAATGGTTCCATTGTTTGTGAATCTATCTCTTGTATATGCACCTTTAACATTAAGATTAATATCTAAATGTTCATCAAGCACCGAAGAGTTTAATGTGGTGGCAAGCGTTACTTTTTCGGTTTGAGATCCCTTTACAATTCCTTCTTGATTTTGGTATCCAACGGATGCGAAATAACCAAGATTCTGTGACCCACCCGAAATGGACACGTTATGAGAATGCCCAAAGGCAACCCGCGTAAGTTCGTTCATCCAATTTGTGGAATAAACAGATTTTCCGTTACTTCCGACAACAACTTTATCTGGATTAATCACCTTATTTATCGGGTCATTTTGTAATTTACCTTCATCAATCACGGCAACCCATTTTCGGAAAGTTTCGGCATCGAGCATCGGAATAGTTTTTGTAGGAACACTCACCGAGAATGTACCTGAATAGGAAACGTTAAAAGTAGCTTTCCCATCCTTTCCGCTTTTTTTGCCCGTTTTTGTTGTAATCATGATAACTCCGTTAGCACCTCTTGAACCATAAATTGCCGTTGAAGACGCATCCTTAAGCACCGTAATACTTTCAATAGCATTTGGATTAAGAAGATTGAGCGGGTTGCGTGAACTTGCGACACCGCTATTGTCAATGGGTACTCCGTCAATAACATAGAGAGGATCGTTACCTGCGTTAATGGATGTTCCACCTCTGATTCGTACGGTAGAAGCCGTACCTGGTTCCCCAGAGTTTAATGTAACATTCACCCCAGCACTCTTTCCTGTGAAGAGCTGTTCGGGCGACACAATAGCACCTGTGTTGAAATCTTTAGAAGTAACATTTTGAACGGAGCCTGTTACATCTTTCTTGTTTTGCACACCGTACCCAATAACAACCACTTCATCGATTGTTTCTGCTTTCGGCGTTAATGAAATATTAATTTCTGCAACACCGTTAGTAATGAACTCAGTTAACCCAAGCTCTTTTGTTTCGTACCCAAGCGAAGAAATGACAATAATATCGGTTGGTTTTAAATCAAAAGAAAAACGACCATCTAAATCAGTCTTACCGCCACGCGTAGTATTCTTAATTCTAACCGTTGCGCCAACAAGCGGATCTCCTCGCTCATCTTTCACGGTTCCCCTTACATTGATAAGGTTTCCTTCATTCGTCTGTAAAGCATTTTGCATGTCTTGCTGCACCTCTTGGGACCAAAGCACACGCGACGAAAACGTAATGTTCCCAACTATGGCAACCACTACAATTGCTACTAATACTATCTTTTTAAATGAAATCATATTTGTACTATTCTAAGATTAAAGTAAACACTCAAATTTAATGCAATACCATTTAAAAACAAAATTTTGAAACAAAAATTTTAAAGCACTTGCTTTTTAATTTACTGTATCTTTATGTTTAGATTGAACAATTAAAAATTATTTTATGAAAAGAACTTTTTGTTTTTTAATGATCACGCTTTTATTTGATGTGTTCCGTGGTAACGCAAACTTGTTTGCACAGGAAGACGTTGTGATAACATTTAGATACTACCAAGCCAATGCAGCAAAAAGCGAACGTGTGCACTTTCCCGGTGAGTTTAATAATTGGGGACCAAATAGCGCGGGTTCAATTAGTTCGGGATCTGTTTCTCAAGGTGATTATAATAGCGCTCAAGGTTATTGGTATAAAACCGTAACACTTAAAACAGGAACCTCCTACGCTTACAAAATTTATATCCAAAAATCCGCTAACCCAACAGATTGGAGTTGGCACTTTGATCCGTTACATGCGGTAACCTCTTCACGCTTAGGAAATGAAAATTCAGAGATGACGGTTTCTAATTTGAATATTTTCCAATTTGGAGTTTTCCCTAATCAAGCCACAGCGGAATCGTCACAAGCCGTTAAGGTAAGTTCTCAAACCCCAACCATTGCATTTGGCTTGTTTTATCCTGCTTCCAAATCTTTAAGTGAATTCGAAATAACGCTCAATGGTACCGCTATCACAAATCCTAAACAGTATCGAAATACTTCAACGGGAATATTTGAATACAAAATAGCAACAGCGCTTCCTCCTGGTTCGCATACCTTGAACGTTCGCGCTAAAATTGATTCTGAAACACAAACCAAATCGTACACCTTTATCGTTCCTGATAAATTTGAAATTCTAACGCCAAACTTTTCTACACAGAAAGAAAAATTTAAAATTGGAGGAAAAGTGTATGTAAGCAGTATTTCAAATGTCATTGTGAAAGTAGGAAGTATAACGACGACAACGCCTGTAACAAATGGTAGTTTTATTCAAGAAGTCTCTCTTAGCCCTGGTGCAAACGTAGTGGAAGTAACCGCAGACGCTGTAACGCAAACCGTAACAATCACAAAAGAAATTGAAGATAAACCTAAAGCAAAGACCAAAGCATTATCAGTAAACCAGGGCGTTATTACCTTAACTGCAGACGGAAGTGAACGAGCAACAAGTTATGTTTGGCAAAATGTTGCAGGCTTTGACTTAGGTCTAAACGGAAAAACAGGACAAACCGTAACCGTAACAGCCCCGTCAAAAAGTGGTGATTATCCATTTATGATGATTGCTGAATCCACTTCGGGAAAGAAAGATACCGTAAGAAATTATTTTACCATTGAGCGCGACGGAAGTGTAAAATTGCCCGAAATGTGGGAAAATCCAAATTGGGTCAAAGAAGCACGCATCTATTCTCTTTTCGCAAAATCAGCGACCAATGCAACAACCAATATTTTCGCATCTCTTCTTAACAAAGGATCACAAATGGGCGGTTTAGAACATATTAAACGAATGGGATATAATGTGATTTGGTTATTACCCGTTATGAAAGTGCAAGGTAACAATATTGATAATGGAATCGGAATTGGTTACAACATCATCGATTTTTACAATCTCGCTGATAATTATGGCACAGCCAAAGACTTTAAAGCCTTTATTGATGAAGCGCACCGCTTAGAACTAAAAGTAATTTTAGATGTTACGCCGAATCATACTGGACGAAACCATCCATGGTCAAAACATACAAGAGAAGTTGGCGAAGCATCCCCTTATTGGACATGGTACCAACGAGACGCAACCTTAGCCGCAAATAATACGAACGGACTTGGTTATTCAAAAGATTCTTATGGCTTTGTATATTTCTCTGGCTTCAGTGACGCATTAATGAATTTTGAATGGTCGGATATTGATGCACGAAAAGCAATGATTGACGTGTACTCGTATTGGTTAAAAAAATATGATTTAGATGGATTCAGATTTGATGTGTACTGGGGACCTCATCGCCGTTATGGACGAGCACATTTTGACATTCCCCTCCGAGAGGAACTTAAACGCATCAAAGGAGATATATACTTATTGGGAGAAACAGAAGGTACTGGCGTGGGTACAGAAGTCGCTTATGCGGGTAACCTATCTTCAGGTATGAGAGGTGGTTTAGATGCTGCTTATGATTGGAATTTGAAAAATCAAGTTCAGAAAAGTTGGTCTTCCATAGCAACCACCTCTGGAATTAATTCCCTGCATAACGCCTTACATAATTCAAACTATTATCCAAGCAGTTCCTCTTACTATTTGCGTTTTCTCGAAAATCAAGATGAAGAACGAATTACATATAGGTATCAACCCACTGAATCTTGGCAAGTCTCTTATCCATTTAATAGAAGCACCGTAGCCATGGCAGCTCTCATGATGGCGCCAGGAAATCCCATGATTTATGCAGGGCAAGAAGTTGGATTCGGTTATCCAAGTGCCGCTTTACGACCCGAAGAACCCGATTTGAACGTTCGTAGAAGAGGCACGATTGATTGGAATCATATCGGAAAAAATTATATGATTCAGGATTACCAAAAATTAACCCACATTCGCAAACAATTTCCTGCACTGTGGACACAAAAAATGACCCGTATTGACGATGGAAATTCTCTTATCTATGCCTACCTTCGCCCTTATGAAGACCAAAATATTCTTGCCATCATGAACTTTTCTAATGAAAAAAAATCCATATCCCTCAATGTAAGTTCATCCACTCTGTTTTCTTCAACCGTCGGAGATAATATTTATTTGAATGAACTGATGAACGGTAATAACCTCCAAATTTCAAAAAATAATCTCTCCAAAATCGACGTGGAATTGGGTATCTATGGTGTCAAAGTGTATGCCATCTCAAAAAATAATGAAACACTTCAAATTGAATCTCTAATAGAACAGTCCTCAACTCCAATGGAATTAATCAACCAAAAATCATGGCAAGGATTTCTAAATTACCCAAACCCATTTTCACAACTAACAACAATAAAGTATTCGGTCCAAAAAAAATCAAACGTAGAGATCAATGTATTCGACATGTTAGGACGAAAAACATCACAGGTTTTTAACGGCGTGTTGAATGCAGGCGTTTATGAAAATCAATTTAACGCATCCAACCTTGCTTCAGGATTGTATTACTGCATCAAAAGAATAAATGGAAAAACAGAAACGCTCAAATTAAATATTCTTCGTTGATAGGATACACTTTGTCAAATAGGTGCTTTTTGAATCGAAATATTTTTTTTATACCCTAATACAACCAAAAGATTTTTTTATTATTTTAGCCTATTGCATTTAGCAAATTTTTAGTTGTAACTTTTTAACTTAATTTTTTCACTATGAAAAGTAAATTTTTTTCAAAAGTGTGTCTTTTGTCTTTTTTTGTTATAGGAGGTTTATCTCTTGCGGGATGTCCGTCAAGCCCGTCACCAGACCCCGTTGCAACATTAGATGATGGAACATACTTTGTCGGAAGTGCGGCTTTTGGTTCAAAAGGAACAAACGCATCAAGGATGAGCGACTTAGTACTGACGGGCAAGAGACCAGGCATGGTGAGCGGACTTGCATGGCTCAAAGTTGGAAAATTGATGGTCGTACAATATTCCAATAACGCTATTTCTGCTTCGTACCCGATGACCGTTGAAACCATCGAACTTACACCAGGTTACGGCACAACCAAACCAAAGTGCCTAATTGGTTCAAGTTCTGCCACAGCAACGGACTCTATTTCTATTCCGAAAGCAGGTATGTATCACGTAGTGTTTGATTTGACCGATAAAAAAACCATTGTAACCGAGATTGTATATTTTTCAATCCTTGGTTCAGCAACGGATGCAGGATGGGATGATAATTCAGCAACAGGCACTAATCGATTCGCACTTACAGGAACAGGTTCACAAGATGGTGCAACGTTTGAAGCATCCAATATTAAAATGGGATCAGGTGAGTATAAGTTTCGTTGGAACGGTATGTGGGCAATTTATAATAATCCTGGCGGAAGTGGTATGACAGCAACGGATACTTCGAAAATTCCCGGTTTGCAGGGTCATTTTGTTACAAATATTGGAGGTTCAATCACTGCGGCTACTTTTGGAGATGGAACAAAAGCAGCTGGAAATGAGTTCAATAATATGAAGTGGGATCAAGCAAATGCGGCTACCCCCAAAGGCATTTACAAATGGACGTTAAAGTATTCAAAATCTACCACAACTAATTACGGATTAACCATTTCGTTTACAAAAACAGGAGATGTTGCTAAGTATGATGGTACGCAGTACAACTTCGCTATCGTTGGTTCTGCAACTCCTAACAAACAATGGGGTGAAACAAACGACAGCTATGATTTTGCACGCACGTTCGCTAGCCCTGTGTACACGTGGACTTTGAATTCTATTGAATTAACAGCAGGAGCAGAAGATGCATTTAAAATAAGAGCAAATAACCGATGGAGTGTTGATGAGAAGGAACCAAATATTCCTGCTTCAAGTGTGGGTTTTGGTGGATGGCCAGGTGCGGCTTCCTATTCTATCGACGGTACCGCGAAAGATAATGTGGAAGGACCCGATAATTTCAAACTCAAAGCTGGTACAGGAGGAAAATATAAAATTGTGATGAAGTTCAACAGCGACACCGATGCCGCAACAGTAGAATTTACAAAATTACCTTAGAGAGAATATTTCTTAATAAGAAAAATAAACCGCTCTATTGATGTAGAGCGGTTTTTTTATGTAGGAACACGTCGCGGCGTGTCCGTAGTAAAACCATTTTCAATTTGCGAATAACGTTTCGCTCAACTTAAACCAATTCAACGTTTCGCTACCTCTAACAAATGCGACGGCAAACTTGTACTCCTTACCACGAATTAAGTCGTTGCTAATTACCGTCTTAGGAATGGGCGAATAACGATAAAACCAATGAAGCGGATTATTATCAGGATTGGTTACCTCCGTGAATGCAAATAAGACTCCGTAATAATCTTTTTCGGGAGCCACTGCCCAAATATCAAACCCTCCGCCCGAATGGTACGATACTCCTGCTCTATCTGTCGCAGGAACGGGACCATGTGGTTTTGGCTCTTTCGCCAGAGGATAACCGCTTCGCTCCAAAATGGATAAATCCCCATTCGCAAGTTCATTGATGTACATACCATTTTTGTGAAGCGACTCCTCTAACACCTTGCGTGATTTTTGCAAATCACCCGTACGACCCGCATGCTGTGAACTATTAAACGTATCCCGAAAAGTGTCCCGTTCCGATACAACCTGCGTCAATGGCACGGGCAAATTTGGAAACAACGATGCGTTTTCCGTCATCTTCGTGATAATTTCACCCACTAAATGCAGAAATTCTGCTTGCGGTTCGTTTCTAAAATTAATTTTAATACTATTTTTTTTCATAAGCTATGTAGTTTGATTATAATTAAAAAACTATTTGAACATTAACCTAATACGTTTTATTTGATGTAATTGAAACCATTTTCCATGCTGTTTATTTGATTTCCCATGCTGTTTATTTCGTTTCCCATGCTGTTTATTTCATTTCCCATGCTGTTTATTTGATTTCCCATGCTGTTTATTTCGTTTCCCATGCTGTTTATTTCATTTCCCATGCTGTTTATTTCATTTCCCATGCTGTTTATTTCATTTCCCATGCTGTTTATTTCGTTTCCCATGCTGTTTATTTCGTTTCCCATGCTGTTTATTTCGTTTCCCATGCTGTTTATTTCATTTCCCATGCTGTTTATTTCATTTCCCATGCTGTTTATTTCATTTCCCATGCAATTCGTCATTGTACGCGTGCAGTTTGTAAAATCCTACTAACCTTCAATCCCGTCATCCTTTAATCCTGCAAATCATGATTCAGACGTTAATGAAAAACTTTGTTCGTGTTGGAATTTATGTGATAGGTAGGGTGTCTGTGGTTGCAGTGATTGTTTGGTTTCAGTATGTTTTCAAATTTTCTACTTCTTCCTCCATGACATCGCCTACTTGTTTTAGGATGATTATTCCAGATTGTTTCGCTTCTTGTTTGGCATCCAAATCAAAGGACGCACCCGCAACTGCCAAATACATTTCTAAATCCTTAAAGTCGGGATAGAGTATTTTCAGGTTTTTCACTTTACTTTCTCTCAATTTGACCACGTCCTCCTTTACGACATGATGCTTGCATTCCACAAGCAGTCCTTTGGTTGTATTTGCCATGGTAATATCAAACTCGTCTTGCAATTTTAGTTCTCTATTAAATCCGTGTAAATTTTTTTGACAATCGTCAAATTGGATGTTTGCTACTTTTTTTGTGAGGTCAAGTGAGTTATAGAAATACTCTTCTACCGCCATACCGACGTTAAAACCTAAACCTTTTAATGTAGATTCTGTTTTCTTATGCTCTACGGAAAGTTCTTTAATTAGTTCGTCCGTTTTCTTTTGCGAAGCGGAAAGTTCTTTAATTTGTTCATCCGTTTTCTTTTGCGAAGCAAAAAGTTCTTTAATTTGTTCATCCGTTTTCTTTTGCTGCGCATCCGTTTTCTTTTGCGAAGCAAAAAGTTCTTTAATTTGTTCATCCGTTTTCTTTTGCTGCGCATCCGTTTTCTTTTGCGAAGCAGAAAGTTCTTTAATTTGTTCATCCGTTTTCTTTTGCGAAGCAAAGAGTTCTTTAATTTGTGCGGAAACTTCTTTAATGCTTATTGCTAAACTTGCCACAATATGTTTTAATTCTTGATCGCTCATATCCTTATTTATTATTTATTGAAAATGTTTATTCTTTACAAAAATAGCACATTTCTTTATTATTTCATTTCCCGTGCAATTCATCGTCATTGTACGCGTGCAGTTTGTAAAATCCTACTAACCGTCAATCCCGGCATCCTTTAATCCTGCAAATCCTGATTCAGACGTTAATGAGAAATTTTGTTCGCGTTGGAATTTATATGATAGGTAGGGTGTCTGTGGTTGCAGTGATTGTTTCGGTTTCAGTACGTTTTCAAATTTTCTACTTCTTCCTCCACGACGTCACCTACTTGTTTTAGGATGATTATTCCAGATTGTTTCGCTTCTTGTTTGGCATCCAAATCAAAGGACGCACCCGCAACTGCCAAATACATTTCTAAATCCTTAAAGTCGGGATAGAGTATTTTCAGGTTTTTCACTTTACTTTCTCTCAATTTGACCACGTCCTCCTTTACGACATGATGCTTGCATTCCACAAGCAGTCCTTTGGTTGTATTTGCCATGGTAATATCAAACTCGTCTTGCAATTTTAGTTCTCTATTAAATCCGTGTAAATTTTTTTGGCAATCGTCAAATTGGATGTTTGCTACTTTTTTTGTGAGGTCAAGTGAGTTATAGAAATACTCTTCTACTGCCATACCGACGTTAAAGCCTAAACCTTTTAATGTAGATTCTGTTTTCTTATGCTCTACGGAAAGTTCTTTAATTTGTTCGTCCGTTTTCTTTTGCGAAGCAAAAAGTTCTTTAATTTGTTCGTCCGTTTTCTTTTGCTGCGCATCCGTTTTCTTTTGCGAAGCAAAAAGTTCTTTAATTTGTTCATCCGTTTTCTTTTGCTGCGCATCCGTTTTCTTTTGCGAAGCAGAAAGTTCTTTAATTTGTTCATCCGTTTTCTTTTGCGAAGCAAAGAGTTCTTTAATTTGTGCGGAAACTTCTTTAATGCTTATTGCTAAACTTGCCACAATATGTTTTAATTCTTGATCGCTCATATCCTTATTTATTATTTATTGAAAATGTTTATTCTTTACAAAAATAGCACATTTCTTTATTATTTCATTTCCCGTGCAATTCATCGTCATTGTACGCGTGCAGTTTGTAAAATCCTACTAACCTTCAATCCCGTCATCCTTTAATCCTGCAAATCCTGATTCAGACGTTAATGAGAAATTTTGTTCGCGTTGGAATTTATATGATAGGTAGGGTGTCTGTGGTTGCAGTGATTGTTTCGGTTTCAGTACGTTTTCAAATTTTCTACTTCTTCCTCCACGACGTCACCTACTTGTTTTAGGATGATTATTCCAGATTGTTTCGCTTCTTGTTTGGCATCCAAATCAAAGGACGCACCCGCAACTGCCAAATACATTTCTAAATCCTTAAAGTCGGGATAGAGTATTTTCAGGTTTTTCACTTTACTTTCTCTCAATTTGACCACGTCCTCCTTTACGACATGATGCTTGCATTCCACAAGCAGTCCTTTGGTTGTATTTGCCATGGTAATATCAAACTCGTCTTGCAATTTTAGTTCTCTATTAAATCCGTGTAAATTTTTTTGGCAATCGTCAAATTGGATGTTTGCTACTTTTTTTGTAAGGTCGAGCGAGTTATAGAAGTACTCTTCTACCGCCATACCGACGTTAAAGCCTAAACCTTTTAATGTAGATTCTGTTTTCTTTTGCTGCGCATCCGTTTTCTTTTGCGAAGCAGAAAGTTCTTTAATTTGTTCATCCGTTTTCTTATGCTCTACGGAAAGTTCTTTAATTTGTGCGTCCGTTTTCTTTTGCGAAGCAGAAAGTTCTTTAATTTGTTCATCCGTTTTCTTATGCTATACGGAAAGTTCTTTAATTTGTTCGTCCGTTTTCTTATGCTCTACGGAAAGTTCTTTAATTTGTTCATCCGTTTTCTTTTGCGAAGCAAAGAGTTCTTTAATTTGTTCATCCGTTTTCTTTTGCGAAGCAGAAAGTTCTTTAATTTGTTCATCCGTTTTCTTTTGCGAAGCAAAAAGTTCTTTAATTTGTTCATCCGTTTTCTTTTGCTGCGCATCTGTTTTCTTTTGCGAAACGGAAAGTTCTTTAATTTGTTCATCCGTTTTCTTTTGCGAAACGGAAAGTTCTTTAATTTGTTCATCCGTTTTCTTTTGCGAAACGGAAAGTTCTTTAATTTGTTCATCCGTTTTCTTTTGCGAAACGGAAAGTTCTTTAATTTGTTCATCCGTTTTCTTTTGCTGCGCATCCGTTTTCTTTTGCGAAGCAAAGAGTTCTTTAATTTGTGCGGAAACTTCTTTAATGCTTATTGCTAAACTTGCCACAATATGTTTTAATTCTTGATCGCTCATATCCTTATTTATTATTTATTGAAAATGTTTATTCTTTACAAAAATAGCACATTTCTTTATTATTTCATTTCCCGTGCAATTCATCGTCATTGTACGCGTGCAGTTTGTAAAATCCTACTAACCTTCAATCCCGTCATCCTTTAATCCTGCAAATCCTGATTCAGACGTTAATGAGAAATTTTGTTCGCGTTGGAATTTATATGATAGGTAGGGTGTCTGTGGTTGCAGTGATTGTTTCGGTTTCAGTACGTTTTCAAATTTTCTACTTCTTCCTCCACGACGTCACCTACTTGTTTTAGGATGATTATTCCAGATTGTTTCGCTTCTTGTTAGGCATCCAAATCAAAGGACGCACCCGCAACTGCCAAATACATTTCTAAATCCTAAAAGTCGGGATAGAGAATAATCAGGTTTTTCACTTTACTATCTCTCAAATTGACCACGTCCTCTTTTACGACATGATGCTTGCATTCCACAAGCAGTCCTTTGGTTGTATTTGCCATGGTAATATCAAACTCGTCTTGCAATTTTAGTTCTCTATTAAATCCGTGTAAATTTTTTTGGCAATCGTCAAATTGGATGTTTGCTACTTTTTTTGTGAGGTCAAGTGAGTTATAGAAATACTCTTCTACTGCCATACCGACGTTAAAACCTAAACCTTTTAATGTAGATTCTGTTTTCTTATGCTCTACGGACAGTTCTTTATTTTGTTCGTCCGTTTTCTTTTGCGATGCAAAAAGTTCTTTTATTTGTTCATCCGTTTTCTTTTGCTGCGCATCCGTTTTCTTTTGCGAAGCAAAAAGTTCTTTAATTTGTGCGGAAACTTCTTTAATGCTTATTGCTAAACTTGCCACAATATGTTTTAATTCTTGATCGCTCATATCCTTATTTATTATTTATTGAAAATGTTTATTCTTTACAAAAATAGCACATTTCTTTATTATTTCATTTCCCGTGCAATTCATCGTCATTGTACGCGTGCAGTTTGTAAAATCCTACTAACCTTCAATCCCGTCATCCTTTAATCCTGCAAATCCTGATTCAGACGTTAATGAGAAATTTTGTTCGCGTTGGAATTTATATGATAGGTAGGGTGTCTGTGGTTGCAGTGATTGTTTCGGTTTCAGTACGTTTTCAAATTTTCTACTTCTTCCTCCACGACGTCACCTACTTGTTTTAGGATGATTATTCCAGATTGTTTCGCTTCTTGTTTGGCATCCAAATCAAAGGACGCACCCGCAACTGCCAAATACATTTCTAAATCCTTAAAGTCGGGATAGAGTATTTTCAGGTTTTTCACTTTACTTTCTCTCAATTTGACCACGTCCTCCTTTACGACATGATGCTTGCATTCCACAAGCAGTCCTTTGGTTGTATTTGCCATGGTAATATCAAACTCGTCTTGCAATTTTAGTTCTCTATTAAATCCGTGTAAATTTTTTTGACAATCGTCAAATTGGATGTTTGCTACTTTTTTTGTGAGGTCAAGTGAGTTATAGAAATACTCTTCTACCGCCATACCGACGTTAAAGCCTAAACCTTTTAATGTAGAGTCTGTTTTCTTATGCTCTACGGAAAGTTCTTTAATTAGTTCGTCCGTTTTCTTTTGCTGCGCATCTGTTTTCTTTTGCGAAGCAGAATGTTCTTTAATTTGTGCATCCGTTTTCTTTTGCGAAGCAGAAAGTTCTTTAATTTGTTCGTCCGTTTTCTTTTGCGAAGCAGAAAGTTCTTTAATTTGTTCATCCGTTTTCTTTTGCGAAGCAAAGAGTTCTTTAATTTGTGCGGAAACTTCTTTAATGCTTATTGCTAAACTTGCCACAATATGTTTTAATTCTTGATCGCTCATATCCTTATTTATTATTTATTGAAAATGTTTACTCTTTACAAAAATAGCACATTTCTTTATTATTTCATTTCCCATGCAATTCGTCATTGTACGCGTGCAGTTTGTAAAATCCTACTAACCTTCAATCCCGTCATCCTTTAATCCTGCAAATCCTGATTCAGACGTTAATGAGAAATTTTGTTCGCGTTGGAATTTATATGATAGGTAGGGTGTCTGTGGTTGCAGTGATTGTTTCGGTTTCAGTACGTTTTCAAATTTTCTACTTCTTCCTCCACGACGTCACCTACTTGTTTTAGGATGATTATTCCAGATTGTTTCGCTTCTTGTTTGGCATCCAAATCAAAGGACGCACCCGCAACTGCCAAATACATTTCTAAATCCTTAAAGTCGGGATAGAGTATTTTCAGGTTTTTCACTTTACTTTCTCTCAATTTGACCACGTCCTCCTTTACGACATGATGCTTGCATTCCACAAGCAGTCCTTTGGTTGTATTTGCCATGGTAATATCAAACTCGTCTTGCAATTTTAGTTCTCTATTAAATCCGTGTAAATTTTTTTGGCAATCGTCAAATTGGATGTTTGCTACTTTTTTTGTGAGGTCAAGTGAGTTATAGAAATACTCTTCTACTGCCATACCGACGTTAAAGCCTAAACCTTTTAATGTAGATTCTGTTTTCTTATGCTCTACGGAAAGTTCTTTAATTTGTTCGTCCGTTTTCTTTTGCGAAGCAAAAAGTTCTTTAATTTGTTCATCCGTTTTCTTTTGCTGCGCATCCGTTTTCTTTTGCGAAGCAGAAAGTTCTTTAATTTGTTCATCCGTTTTCTTTTGCTGCGCATCCGTTTTCTTTTGCGAAGCAGAAAGTTCTTTAATTTGTTCATCCGTTTTCTTTTGCTCTACGGAAAGTTCTTTAATTTGTTCATCCGTTTTCTTTTGCGAAGCAAAAAGTTCTTTAATTTGTTCATCCGTTTTCTTTTGCTGCGCATCTGTTTTCTTTTGCGAAACGGAAAGTTCTTTAATTTGTTCATCCGTTTTCTTTTGCGAAACGGAAAGTTCTTTAATTTGTTCATCCGTTTTCTTTTGCGAAACGGAAAGTTCTTTAATTTGTTCATCCGTTTTCTTTTGCGAAACGGAAAGTTCTTTAATTTGTTCATCCGTTTTCTTTTGCTGCGCATCCGTTTTCTTTTGCGAAGCAGAAAGTTCTTTAATTTGTGCGGAAACTTCTTTAATGCTTATTGCTAAACTTGCCACAATATGTTTTAATTCTTGATCGCTCATATCCTTATTTATTATTTATTGAAAATGTTTACTCTTTACAAAAATAGCACATTTCTTTATTATTTCATTTCCCGTGCAATTCATCGTCATTGTACGCGTGCAGTTTGTAAAATCCTACTAACCTTCAATCCCGTCATCCTTTAATCCTGCAAATCCTGATTCAGACGTTAATGAGAAATTTTGTTCGCGTTGGAATTTATATGATAGGTAGGGTGTCTGTGGTTGCAGTGATTGTTTCGGTTTCAGTACGTTTTCAAATTTTCTACTTCTTCCTCCACGACGTCACCTACTTGTTTTAGGATGATTATTCCAGATTGTTTCGCTTCTTGTTTGGCATCCAAATCAAAGGACGCACCCGCAACTGCCAAATACATTTCTAAATCCTTAAAGTCGGGATAGAGTATTTTCAGGTTTTTCACTTTACTTTCTCTCAATTTGACCACGTCCTCCTTTACGACATGATGCTTGCATTCCACAAGCAGTCCTTTGGTTGTATTTGCCATGGTAATATCAAACTCGTCTTGCAATTTTAGTTCTCTATTAAATCCGTGTAAATTTTTTTGGCAATCGTCAAATTGGATGTTTGCTACTTTTTTTGTGAGGTCAAGTGAGTTATAGAAATACTCTTCTACTGCCATACCGACGTTAAAACCTAAACCTTTTAATGTAGATTCTGTTTTCTTATGCTCTACGGAAAGTTCTTTAATTTGTTCGTCCGTTTTCTTTTGCTGCGCATCTGTTTTCTTTTGCGAAACGGAAAGTTCTTTAATTTGTTCGTCCGTTTTCTTTTGCTGCGCATCTGTTTTCTTTTGCGAAGCAGAAAGTTCTTTAATTTGTTCGTCCGTTTTCTTTTGCGAAGCAAAAAGTTCTTTAATTAGTTTCTCCGTTTTCTTATGCTCTACGGAAAGTTCTTTAATTTGTTCGTCCGTTTTCTTTTGCGAAGCAAAAAGTTCTTTAATTTGTTCATCCGTTTTCTTTTGCTGCGCATCCGTTTTCTTTTGCGAAGCAAAAAGTTCTTTAATTTGTTCATCCGTTTTCTTTTGCGAAACGGAAAGTTCTTTAATTTGTGCGGAAACTTCTTTAATGCTTATTGCTAAACTTGCCACAATATGTTTTAATTCTTGATCGCTCATATCCTTATTTATTATTTATTGAAAATGTTTACACTTTACAAAAATAGCACATTTCTTTATTATTTCATTTCCCGTGCAATTCATCGTCATTGTACGCGTGCAGTTTGTAAAATCCTACTAACCTTCAATCCCGTCATCCTTTAATCCTGCAAATCCTGATTCAGACGTTAATGAGAAATTTTGTTCGCGTTGGAATTTATGTTAAAGCCTAAACCTTTTAATGTAGATTCTGTTTTCTTATGCTCTACGGAAAGTTCTTTAATTTGTTCGTCCGTTTTCTTTTGCTGCGCATCTGTTTTCTTTTGCGAAGCAGAAAGTTCTTTAATTAGTTCGTCCGTTTTCTTTTGCGAAGCAAAAAGTTCTTTAATTAGTTTCTCCGTTTTCTTATGCTCTACGGAAAGTTCTTTAATTTGTGCATCCGTTTTCTTTTGCGAAGCAGAAAGTTCTTTAATTTGTTCATCCGTTTTCTTTTGCGAAACGGAAAGTTCTTTAATTTGTGCGGAAACTTCTTTAATGCTTATTGCTAAACTTGCCACAATATGTTTTAATTCTTGATCGCTCATATCCTTATTTATTATTTATTGAAAATGTTTATTCTTTACAAAAATAGCACATTTCTTTATTATTTCATTTCCCGTGCAATTCATCGTCATTGTACGCGTGCAGTTTGTAAAATCCTACTAACCTTCAATCCCGTCATCCTTTAATCCTGCAAATCCTGATTCAGACATTAATGAGAAATATTGTTCGCGTTGGAATTGATGTGATAGGTAGGGTGTCTGTGGTTGCAGTAATTGGTTCGGTTTCAGTACGTTTTCAAATTTTCTACTTCTTCCTCCATGACATCGCCTACTTGTTTTAGAATGATTATTCCAGATTGTTTCGCTTCTTGTTTGGCGTCCAAATCAAAGGACGCACCCGCAACTGCCAAATACATTTCTAAATCCTTAAAGTCGGGATAGAGTATTTTCAGGTTTTTCACTTTACTTTCTCTCAATTTGACCACGTCCTCCTTTACGACATGATGCTTGCATTCCACAAGCAGTCCTTTGGTTGTATTTGCCATGGTAATATCAAACTCGTCTTGCAATTTTAGTTCTCTATTAAATCCGTGTAAATTTTTTTGGCAATCGTCAAATTGGATGTTTGCTACTTTTTTTGTGAGGTCGAGCGAGTTATAGAAGTACTCTTCTACTGCCATACCGACGTTAAAACCTAAACCTTTTAATGTAGATTCTGTTTTCTTATGCTCTACGGAAAGTTCTTTAATTTGTTCGTCCGTTTTCTTTTGCTGCGCATCTGTTTTCTTTTGCGAAGCAGAAAGTTCTTTAATTTGTGCATCCGTTTTCTTTTGCGAAGCAGAAAGTTCTTTAATTAGTTCGTCCGTTTTCTTTTGCTGCGCATCTGTTTTCTTTTGCGAAACAGAAAGTTCTTTAATTTGTTCGTCCGTTTTCTTTTGCGAAGCAGAAAGTTCTTTAATTAGTTTCTCCGTTTTCTTATGCTCTACGGAAAGTTCTTTAATTTGTGCGGAAACTTCTTTAATGCTTATTGCTAAACTTGCCACAATATGTTTTAATTCTTGATCGCTCATATCCTTATTTATTATTTATTGAAAATGTTTACTCTTTACAAAAATAGCACATTTCTTTATTATTTCATTTCCCGTGCAATTCGTCATTGTACGCGTGCAGTTTGTAAAATTCCACTAACCTTAATCATACAAATCCTGTTAATCTTATAAATCATAGTTCGGACGACAAGCAAACAAGGGAGCACGAGCCCCCTTGTTTTTATTGATAATCCCACTAACCGTCCGTTTTCGGTTCCTATTTTCCCAAATAATTTTGTCGTATTCATACTTTACTTATTTAAGTCATTAAAATTAAGTTACTACTAAACATGCGAATATAATGTAATGGGTTGGGATTTGCAGGCGATCCTCGCTCACTCTCCAACTTCGATGACCATAGCAGACTTTGCGGGTACCTCAAACTCATTTATCAAATTTACCGTTTTGCCCGACAAAACATCTTTTCCTGTTTTTGCGCCCTTAAGTATTTCTGCAAATCGGTCGGTTTGGAGTGCCGCAACTTGCTCATGATTATTCAGAACTACCATAACCGACTTTTTCCCCAAGTAGCGGAAATAAACGTAGCAATCATCTTTTGCTGAAGGTGCAAAATGCATGAACCGACCTTGTTGAACAATAAGTTGATTTTTTCTCCAATTCAAAAGGCGCTTAAGGAAGTCCCGTGCTTCTTTTTGCGCTGTGGTTAAACCTTTTCCCTCAAACGCATTTACCGCATCTTGCTTCCAACCTCCAGGAAAATCTCCACGGATGACCCCATGATCTTCCGACTGTCTATTTACCTGAAGAATTTCTGTACCATAATAAACTTGCGGAATGCCACGCATTGTGAGCAATAGTGTTATAGCGAGTTTGTAAGATTGCAAATTCTCTTTCAACTGCGTAAAAACACGGCTCATGTCGTGGTTATCAAGAAAAATAAGCATGTCCTGTGGATTCGCGTAAAGAAAATCCTGTGCAAGCAATTCATACACTCGCTGCCACGAAGATTCGTACGAGCGAGGTTCGGTGAGTGCTTGAACCACTGCCCGTTGCAAAGCAAAATCCATTAGTGTCTTCAAATGCGACTCATACCCGTCTGAATTAACCTTACCACGCTGCCAATATGCCGTAACACTTGGCTCCTTGTGCCAAATTTCACCCACAATGTTGAAGTTCGGATACTCTGTCATGATCGCTTTTGACCAATTCGCCATAAATGTTTTGTCGGAATAAGGATAGGTGTCCATGCGTATTCCCGAAAGTCCTGCGTATTCAATCCACCAAATACTGTTTTGAATAAGATAACGCGCCATGTTAGGATTTCGTTGATTGAGGTCGGGCATAGTTGGAACGAACCATCCCTCCGTAAGATTTTTTTTATCAAGTTCCGTTGCGTAAGGGTCAACAAAAACAGATTTTTGGTGATTCGTTTCCGTATAGGGTTGCGACTGAAAATTAATCCAATCATCCGCAGGTAATTCCTTCATCCACCAATGCTCTAATCCACAGTGATTAACAACCATGTCATTAATAATTTTCAACCCTATTTTGTTTGCTTCGGTGCAAAGTGCTTTGTAATCTTCATTCGTTCCAAAACGTGGGTCAATCTTGTAAAAATCCGTAATAGCATACCCATGATAAGATGTTTGTGTCATATTGTTTTCAAGCATAGGGCAAATCCAAATGCTTGTGAATCCTAAATCTTTGATATAACGCAATCGCTTTCTAATACCCGCAATGTCGCCTCCGTGCCTTGCATCTTTATCTTTTCTATTCAGCACAGTGTCTCGCATTGTTGGAATTTTGTCGTTAGATTCATCACCATTAGCGAAACGGTCGGGCGTAATTAAATACATTGCATCAGCTGATGTAAACCCCTTAACATCTTTCATACTAAAGCCTTTAGGCATAATACGGGCAAAAAGTGGGTATTCATAAGTAAAACGAGTAGTACCGTCAGAAAAATTAATCGGCATAGTACCTGCCTCCGCTGTGGATTTAATTTCCAATGTTAAAAAAATATACGCCCCGCGTTCAGATATATTGACCTTTTTTAGCACCACATCTGGATAGGGAATAGAAACTTCAATGGATGCAGCTTCTTCTGCTAATCTTTTTTGTCGGTAAGTCTGCAGCATCGTTTTAATTTTTGTACTTCGCACCAGCAGTTCTACCGTGTTATGCGCCATGTCTATCCACCAATTTGGCGGCTCTATCCGCAAACTATCCTCCGAACTTAACAAACTCACCTTTGTAATAGCAGCTTTTGCTGTGTTAGGTTTTTTAGATTGAGTTCGTGCCTTTACGGGTAAAAAAAGGATAACTGAAATAACTACCGCTACAAAAACCACAATCCTGCAAATTAGAGTAAAACATGCTCTACCTCCATTCACAGATCCAAAAAGAAAAGAAATCTTTGTCATAATGTAAAAATGTTTTGCGTTAATATGTCTTTGCGAAAATACCAAAATAATGGCAAATGATTAATTCCTCGTACAATTTTAATCGTGGGTGAGGTAATTAACATCCTGTAACCACGTTTTACTTCCTGTAGAGACGTTGCATGCAACGTCTCTACCATCCCCACAAAAAAAACCCCCGCCTTTACAGCGGGGATTGAATGATACTATGAATGATAAAACCCCTCAATTCACAAACAACGTGCTACCCACAATCAACCACTCAACCTCCGCACTCGCTCCAACCGCTGCAACAGCAAACTTGTACTCTTTTCCTCGCTCAAATCCTTTCAACATGCCACGATGCGTTGAATGCCAATCCGTTTGCCAACGGCGAGGATCCGCCTCCGCACTATTCGCAAGCGTGGACGAAATCAAATACCCAAAACATCCATCCATCGCTTCCAAATCAAACTCAATACTCCCCGACACCGCTCCATTCTTAAACACCGCTTTTTGCAACGGGGGTAATGGTCCGTACTTTGTATGGCTTTTCGCCATCGGATAACCCGACTTCTCTAATATCACCTCATCACCATTTGCTAACTCATTCACATAATTGCCATTTTTTTGCAACGATTCTTCCAACGCTTTGCGGGTTTGATGAATTTCACCCGTTTTGCCAGCATGTGCCGAACTATCAAGCGCCTTAGCATAATCGTCTCGCTCTGCTTTGACTTGAACCAATGACACAGGTGAATTCGGGAAAAGTCCCGCATTTGCCGTCATCGTATCAATAATCTTTCCAGCAGCATGCAGAAAACGTTCCTCCGATTCTCTACCAAAAAAAGTAATAATTTTTTCTCTATACATAAATCAAAAATTTTAACTGTTAATGAAATAATAAAAACCCAAAACTCCTCTGCGCTCGCTCAAAACTCCTCTGCGCTCGCTCAAAACTCCTCTGCGCTCGCTCAAAACTCCTCTGCGCTCGCTCAAAACTCCTCTGCGCTCGCTCAAAACTCCTCTGCGCTCGCTCAAAACTCCTCTGCGCTCGCTCAAAACTCCTCTGCGCTCGCTCAAAACTCCTCTGCGCTCGCTCAAAACACCTCTGCGCTCGCTCAAAACTCCTCTGCGCTCGCTCAAAACTCCTCTGCGCTCGCTCAAAATCTCATTGCTAAACAGAAAAACCATTTTACTTCTAACCATTGACGTTTTTTCTTTCCCAAAAAAAAGACCAAACACGCTTGTTTGGTCTGTTGCGGTGTTAGTTGTGATATGGGTTAGTAGCATAGTCTGAAGTAGTTGATACTTTGTTCATCAACCACTGATGAATTAGTACAAAGATAAAATGTTTGGTTGGAATGAGTGGAATTTTTTTGGAGAGTACCCATTCGGTCAAGTAAATCAAGGTTTAGACTACGGTTGTACATGATTATTGTAGGTGGTCAATTTTAATTTCGCTTTCAATTTCTTCGTAATCGGGTGGAATAGCAACGTTCAGAGCGTGAGAGAGAGTAGGATTGTATGCCTTTTTTCTGTTTTTATCGGAAACTGCTCTTATGTGTGGCAAAGTGGTTAATCCATTTTTTAAGTATTCTGCGGTCATTTCTCCTGCTTCGTAACCCCAAAGATAGATATCAGGACCTGATGCGATAGTGGCGCCACGTTTAACCAATCCAATTTCTGAAGTTACAATAGGGACTTTTTTTAGATAGGTTAGTTTGACAATGTTTTCGAATGTAGAAAAAACAGTGTTATCGGGTAGTGCGAAAAAGATTTCTATTCCTTGGGAGAGTAAAGATTCGACGGCTTGTTGTATTTCATTTGAATTAGTAACGGCACGTTCAAAGAGTGTAAAATTTTCTGATTGACACAAGTTTCGTAGTCGAGCAATAGCATTTTGAGAATTTGGCTCGGAGGTATTAAACACGGTGCCCATTCTCACAGCAGCAGGAAAGACGTTTCTTACGTTGCGTAGGTTTTTATCTATGTAGGTGAGCGTATCATATACACCCGATAAATTAGATTGAATGTATGGTTGTCCGTCTTTTTCTCTGACTAAATTAATGAGTGCAGGTGCGGGTGCGGTCATAACAAAGATGGGAATATCCGTTGTTTTAGATGCTGCGGTAAGCATTGACAGTGTGGCGTTTGCGGCAATAGCGGTTACACGTTCTGCAATAAAGAAGTCTATAATTTGATTGAGTGTTGGTATATCATTTTGTGCATTTCTGTAGATGAATTTGATTGAACCGTTTTTTTCGGAAAAGCCGTTATCCGCAAGGGCATCTATGTACCCTTTTCGTGCTTTGTCTAAGGTAGCGTCTTCCGTAGGTTGAACGATTCCTATCACGTGGGTAGTGTTCTTTGGTTTACAATTTATTATTGCGAAAAGAGGTGGAATAAAACTACTTAGTAAGAGTATCCACTTTATTTTATTTTTTTGTAGCATGGTCGGAAAGAGGGTCAAAAGTTTATGGCTTCTCCGTCTGCTGCGGCGGCGGCTTCTTTAATACATTCTGAGATGGTAGGATGAGCGTGAATGGTTTTATGGATCCAGTCTGACGTTGCCTCCATTTTCTTAGCTAAACATAGTTCGGCAATAATTTCTGTTGCTTCATCTCCAATAATATGAGCGCCAAGGAGTTCGCCGTATTTTTTATTGAATATCAGTTTGATAAAACCTTCAGTATGCCCTGCTGCATTAGCTTTGCCTGAAGCTTTAAAGGGGAACTTTCCGATTTTATGTCGAAGCCTTTTTCTTTTGCTTTTTTTTCTGTCAATCCGACGTGAGCCACTGAAGGTTGGCAATAAGTGCAAGCGGGTATTTCGGTGTCCTCGATTGGAGTTACGTTTAACCCTGCAATATGTTCGATGCAGCGGATACCTTCGCTGGAAGCTTTATGAGCAAGCAGTGCTCCGCCTGCAACGTCGCCGATAGCACAGATGCCCTTTACATTTGTTTCACCAAAGCCGTTTGTAACAATAAACCCTTTTTCGGACTTAACACCTGCATCTTCTAAACCTATTCCTGCGATATTTCCTATAAGTCCCACAGCGACTAAAACATAATCAGCTTGAATTTTGTTTGGTTTTCCGTCAGGCAAAGTTAGATTAAGGTCTACTTTGTTTTTGTTTCGTGTTACGGTTTCGACCTTCGTTCCTGTGAGGATGTCTATTCCTCTGCCTTTGAATGATTTTTCTAATGCTAATGAAATGTCTTCATCTTCGTTTGGAAGGATATGTTTCATAAATTCTATCAAAACGACCTTTGAACCGAGTGCGTTGTAGAAGTAAGAAAATTCTACTCCAATAGCACCAGCCCCGATGATAGCAATTGTTTCTGGTTTGTCTTTTAGGAGGAGTGCTTCATAGCTTGTTATGATTCTTTCACGGTCTATTTTAATATTGGGAATTTCTTTTGCCTTTGTTCCAGTTGCTAAAACGATATTCAAGGCTGTTATGGTTTCTATTTTTCCGTCTTGTTCTATTTGTAGAGTATTAGGAGTACGAGTGAGCTTAGCAAATCCTTTTTTCACAGTGACACTATTTTTTTTCATCAGAAACTCTACGCCTTTTGCCATAACGGAAGCGACACTTCTACTTCTGTCAATAATTTTCGTTAAATCTATTTTCACATTGGATAAAGAAATTCCGTATGTCGCAGCGTCATTGATTGTATGGATGATTTCTGCGTTTTTCAAAAGAGATTTAGTTGGAATGCACCCCCAATTCAAGCACACGCCTCCGAGGGCAGCTTCTTTTTCTACTAAACACGTTTTAAGACCTAATTGAGATGATCTAATTGCTGCTTCATACCCCCCTGGACCTGAACCCACAATAACGACATCAAAATCATAGTGGTGCTGCACAGGAGTGGCTTTATATTTTGACATATTTTCTACTTTTTTGATTATATGATTACTCATTACGAGGGCTAATTTACAAAAATTGGCTTGCCTTTTTACTTATTATTTGTTATTTCTCATTGTTTTTTCATTTTCTTAATTTTATACAATTTCATTCCATTATTAGTTTTAACTTCGCAATCGTAAGAACGAGCGAGGCAAGATTGGATAATTGGATAATTGGATAATTGGATAATTGGATAATTGGATAATTGGATAATTGGATAATTGGATAATTGGATAATTGGATAATTGGATAATTGGATAATTGGATAATTGGATAATTGGATAATTGGATAATTGGATAATTGGATAAATAAAAGCGTGGAATAGGACAAATAAAATGGTTAAAGCGTCCGTAGCTCAATGGATAGAGCATTAGTCTTCGGAACTAAGGGTTAGGGGTTCGAGTCCCTTCGGGCGCACGGTTAGTTTATTTATATTTTGTGAATCAAAGACTTTTCTTTTTTTTTACTTCGAAGCTTCCGCGTCTTCTTGGGGCGTTTGCCTTTTCCGTTATTGTTTGGATTATCATATATATGTCTCTATCCAACGTGCTTACTGTAACACTTCCTGTTGCCGTCAAATCTAATTCTAATTACTCACCTTTAAGCGTCTCACCCAATCATATTTCTGTTACTGTTACGGGGAGCGGTTGGGAGTTGGTTAAATTTTACATTTCGGAGGCTAAAATAACAATCAAATTAGAGGACGAGCGTTCAAAATTTCCATCCGAGAACACATTGTTTTTTGCACAGAATCTTTCGCATTATTTAGAGTTCCCGAAGTACATTGAAGTTACGCCTGTTAAGTTTTCACCCTCTTCAATACAGTACTCACTTCGTCCGAGATTTTCCAAAATTGTTCCCATTCGGCTTCGTGCGTTACCCACTGTTGAATCAGGATTTACATTTACGTCTATCCCACGTTTTGAGCCTGATAGTGTGACGATTGTAGGTGCAGTAGATTTAGTACAACCTATTAGTCATTGGGATATAGATGTATCAGACCGCAAACTTAAATCGGGTGAGTTTTTTTTTCCGGTTTCTTTAACAAAAAATACAAGTTCCTTAATTGAGATTTTTCCTCAAACATCTAACATATATGGACATATAGAAACATTAACAGAAATTGCCTTTAATCAGGTTTCGGTACAAGTGTATTCATTAGAAGATCGGACGAAAGTACAACTTATTCCTGATAAACTATCCGTTGCGCTTATCGGACCTGCATCTAAATTAGCTTCTCTGACGCAGGATAGTATTCGTGCGTTTGTCGAGTATAAAGATTTAATTTCCGACACCACAGGTTCTATCATTCCTAAGATTGAGCATCCCCCTTATGTTAGCGTAAAAATGTTGCAGCCCAAAACACTAAAATACATTATACAAAATTAGCCCCCTAATGCTACGCTTAATGTTGCACCAAACCGATGTTCATCGGACCCATAGGAGCTCACACTCTCTGTGCTTGGCAAAATTTTTGTCCATTTCCAGTATGTGTTAATATTGATTTTATTATTCAGGGCATAGCCAATATTCAAATCGACTACATAAGAGGTTGTTTTTGTTTTTGTTTCGGTTCGTCCTGATGCAAGGAAAACGTGGTCTATTTTTTCAGCTTCGGTCATAGTAAAACCTACTTGAAATGTTAAGGCA
Organism: Potamilus streckersoni; assembly: GCA_016746295.1. Classification (NCBI taxonomy): domain Eukaryota; kingdom Metazoa; phylum Mollusca; class Bivalvia; order Unionida; family Unionidae; genus Potamilus; species Potamilus streckersoni. The sequence continues at coordinate 898,492 of JAEAOA010001427.1, read as the reverse complement.
TTAGATAGTTTAATATTTTTGAAAATCCAAAAGTTAAGCGGAATGTCCAGTCCGACAACACTATAGGAAATGTTAGCACTAATGTTTGTCGTTTTTTTTTCTGCAAGTGTTGAATTGTTCGCATAGTTCACAGAGAGGGTTCGAGAATTTCCGTAACTCACGGAGGTTCGCAAATTAAAGTTCCATGTGAAATTAGCTTCAATTAACGGAGCGAAGGATTCACTTAACAGAGTTGAATTGACAAACACAGTATCGCGTAGTACGTCATAGCCTACAGATAATTTGTTTGTGTATGAATGCCGTAATGTAACATCCCTAAACACGGAGGAAAGCAGTGGAAGTTGTCCTAATCCGGAAAGGGTTATTGTCCAATTTGGCAATGGCAAGTATTTCAAAATATCGTCGTCTATTTGGAATATCTCTTTTGCACCCAAACTTGAAGTAAGCATCGCCTTAGTAAAATCATTAGATAATTTTTCACTTTTACTTTTATTCGTTTGATTTTTTTTCCAGAAAGAGTTTTTCAAAATCTTCTATTCCACGGCCAATGGAAAGATATGTTCTATCTATTTTAGTTGCACTTTGTAAGTACGTGGTTTCCCCATTTGCGGCGTTAAACCTTTCTGTTCGAGTAGAACTTACTCTTGTTTCCCATCTTAAATTAATAGTAAGAAATGAAAATGGTTTCCAGTCTCCATTAATCATGATCTCATTTGTAAAAGTAGAAAGGTCGGTGAACTCTAATTTTTGTCCTGCTTGAATAGCATTTGCAAACGTTCCTCTTTTTCCTGGGTTATTTTCAAATGCGAGTTGATAAGCAAGTGAGGGGGCTTCGACGGCGGAGGGGTCACGGAGATAATTAAATGGAAAAAAATTCAAATATCCTGGGTCGCTATTTGAAGGCAATCCATTTGAATTAAAAGCTCTTGTATGCTTAAAACTTACAGTAAATCTTTCGAAAGCCAATGGAATTTTTATAAGTTCGCCAATCGTGTAGAGGATAAAGATTCCTGCATTTGTAGAAGTATCTTTTAGGATCTTATCTATATTGGAAAAACTTTTCGCAAGGTACGCTTCCTTTTTACCAAATAAGCCTGCCAATTCTCCTAAAAATCTTGATACCTCCAAATTAGTTACAGCGCTAAATGTTCCGTTAGTTGCAGCACGATTGCCGGTATGTAGTTTTGGATCTACATCAACTTGCGCATTTTCCCACGAATAATTAGCACTATAATCCAGCCGAGTACCGGAAAGCCATAAAAAAACAGGCATATTTAAAATATAAGGTTCCCAAGACATTTGAACATTTTGGGAAAATCTCTTATCTTTTCCAAATGAAAACCTTCCTATTTCAGATATAGCCCGTTCGTAGAGCGTGGGCTCATCAACATGTTTTTTTACTGTTTGCGATTCATAAAGCAAACCGTTTAAACTTGCTTCATTAGCACTGCTGTAAGAAAATCTAATATTGCTTGTTACATCAAATGTCATTGAAAAGTCCCTTTTACTCATAAAAGACGTTGTGGGTTCTGGTTCAACTGTATTTCGGTTCTTTCTGTGAGAAAAGCTGCGGTCGTAACTCAAAGACCATGTCATAGAAGCAGGAAGAAAATTGAAGGAAAGATTCCGATATACATTAAGGAAGGGAATGTTTTCTAAAAAAGCAAATGGCGTAACTCTCCCCGTAGGAAAAATGATTTGGTAGCTCCCTCTTAAATTCCATCTCCAATTTCTATTAAATTCTTCTACTGGAGACTTTGAAATTGTATTATCCCAATTAAAATCCAATCGTATGCCGTCTATGGTGTATTGCCAAAGCCAAAAATTGGAGCGTTTTTTTGAAATTGAAACTCTTGCACTATTTGTACTCTGTTCAGTTTGGGAGTCATTAATTATCTGTTTTTTGTAATTTTCAACATTTTCAATTGTTCCCCCCGCTTCCAACGAGTCTTCGGCAAGTCTTTCAACGGCTTTAGTTAACAAAACATCCTGCTGTGACGGAAAGTACTTTGGACTTGAATAAATCTCGGAATGACTGTAAGACAATGGAATATCCCATGAATTATCTATAGGAATAAACTTTCCTAAATTCAAGTTACTATTCATACTCCATGCAATTTGCTCGGTTTGTTGTCCGAGCGGATTCACACGAACATCCAATCTATGAAAATCTGCGGTTGAATAACTAACATTCCCGGATACGCTCAACAAGTCTCCTAAAGTAAAGTTCACAGTTGCCCGAGTAGAAATTCCTTGCTCTTGAATGTATCCAGCAACGCGCAATTCATTCACCCAAATTTCAGCCTCTTCTAATTCCTTGCTTGTTTTACCATTTAAGATTCCAAGTACAATAACATTAATATTTGCAATTGAGGGAGATCCTTTCATGATTATTTTTTTTCCATTTCCTAGTTCAAGTATTTTTATTTCCGTTGCAGTTTTTCTTTTTTTGAGTTTTAACGCAGTCAGATCTTGTATAGTCACATCCATATTATTTCTTGCGAGCCAGTAAGCGTCGGGTGTTCGGTTATTTAGAGATGAGGGAATGATAGTACTTCTATATTCAAAATAATTTTGCGTGTCATCTATACCAAAACGGGCAAAAAACTGTGTATTATTAAGTGTATCTTCAACATTTCCATTGTAATTAATTTTACCTTCTGTAGCACGAACATAAGCACGAATATTTTTGTAATAGTTTAGATTTAATCCTTGTCCAAACCGCCGTTCTATCATTCGTAATTCACCCGCTTTCACTCTTTTTCCCGTAATTACGATTGAGCGTTCGTTCTGGATCAACGAACCCCCAGTAGTTGATATTCTAATATCTTCTTTAATATTTGGTGGTGAAACGTAAATATCACTATTCTCTTCACGACTAAAACTATTTACAGTAGTCAGCGTATCTGTATTAGGAAAGCGTATCCATTCAGACCCAACGAACTCAAAATTCACAAAAGCTAACCGCACAGGATATTTAAAATGAGTCAGCCACAATCTCGCTTTTTTTATATTCCTAAAATTGCTAATTTGCCCAACTACCATCTTGTAAGAAGTCAAGGGTATTTTAACCTGAATCCAAAACCCCTTAGACGAATTAACGCTTGTCTTAAAGATACTTTCATTTGGCTTTTGCTTATTTGACAAAAGGGTTTCATCTATTGGAATTTCATATCTAAAAAACGTATTCTCTCGTGTGATTTTGCTGACGGATTCCAATCCTTCTGTATCGGGGTATCTATTTGAATAAAACAAATACTTGTTGCTTCCAGCTAAACTATTTTTTTCTGTTCCATTTACCATAAATGGAACAACCTTTGGGTTTTCTGATTGCCCAGCATTATCACCAGATGGATCTTCTTCAATTCTTTGATATTCATTGGAGGTTAAGTAAGGTTTTATGGTTTGGAGGTAGTTGCTAAACTTTCTTCTTTCAACATCGTCGCTCATTCCATCGAGTCCAGTATCTTCAACATCCAAAAGTTCTCCATTTATTAATTGAGTACTTTTTGGATAGTAGCTCCAGTTGTCTTCAAACACATCTTGATTAGTTTCAATACCTTGTCTTGTTCGTCCATCCTCTGTATTTAATATACCATTTGGTATGATATCCTCACTGATTCTTCCTAAGTCTAAATACAAGGTTCCCTTTTCAAAGTTTTCGTTTATACGTTCGTTACCATTTTCGTCAATGGGTTCTACTCTCAGCCAAAATTGCACAAATTCAAACTGCTGTTTTTCCAAATCCTCAAATCCCACACTAAAAGCCCGCATCATACCTGCCCACATACTTTCGGGACTTGTTGATCTATTAAGTCGGAAATAGTCGGCATCAAAATTGTAACTGCCTCGCTTTTGAGGAAAATAATCTAAAAAGACGGGGGGAGAGAGGTGTATTTCGCGTTGAAATATTTTGAGATCCTGTAAATATATCTGAGTACTTTAGACTCCTTAAATCAGTTGGGTCTAAACCCGACAAAATGTACCAGTTCAATAGTGATCGTTTGTTATTCCAATTTACATCTTCTTGTGTAGTTGAAATACTTAAAGTTGAAGGTGGCGACGCAATTAACCATTGATTAACCATAGACAAAATGCTACCTTGTCTTGTAGAATTATCAAAATCATCTATGTAACTCACCCCGTCCGCTTCAATATTATTTCCTTTTTGCTCATCAAGCAACGTCGGCAGTACATGCGCAAACTCGGCATTAAAATCAAGAGATGCAATACCTTGAGGAGTGATATAGGTATTTTTATTTATGAAGTCTGTAAGCCATGGCATTTTCAACTTTGTTTTTGCTTCAAACCCGTAAATCCAGTTTGAAATTCCTTCTTCGCCCACCCTCGATTTTGCCGTTTTATTCCTTTGGTTGTACCAAAGCAAGGCGCCGTTTATCGAAACGTCTTCTAAAGGCTGATACTTTGCTTGGAATGCAAATAGCTCTTTATTTTGTTGAGCAAGATCGTTTTCTTCGTATTCAACTTTTATTTGCCGACCCGAGCTAAGAATAACGTCAGAAATACTTAACTGCCCGAAGGAATAATCGATAAAATAATCTCTATTTTCTTCTAATTGAATGCCGTCCGCTGTTACTCTAACACTATTTTGAACAATAAATGGACTTAGTGTAATTGGATTTTTTATTGCGCCTTTAACTTTAACATTGATAGTGTACCTATCTCTAACATTTTTCAGACGAGCGGTCTGAGATTTGGTTGTATAAACCTCTTTAAAAATGTTATTTGTATCAAGCATATTTTGAGCATGTGCGTCTTTTACAAAAGATGATATCGGGTCATAAAAAGGTCGCAATTTGGGAAAAATAAGTACGCCCGTATTGGAGTTTAGCGTTACACCGTTTATAAAATCAAACTTTTCATCACTCCCAATATTTCCTTGCGTATCAAAAAAATCTAATCCTGTTAATTTCAATAAATTTTGGCTTTGCACACCGTTAGAAAGTTGTACATACGGTAACATTGTGGACGTTGTAGCATCGGGATTTGTATGAGAAATATCTACAGAAATATTGCCTTCCGTTATTGCCGATACACCTAAACTGTAAATATTTTTCAACATTAACTCCCACTGACCTGGAGTGCTTTCAGGGGAGAAATCGTCATTTTTTATTAGCTTTAGAATAAGATTCTTAGTTCCCGCTACATTATCACTTGAAAAATCTCCAATTTGAACTACGTTATTCCCGTTTCTGAACCTGTATGCGACGGCTAACACATCGGCATCTTGCAACGGTGTAGAAAGTGAAATATACCCATTTGTAGGATGTACTTGATACTGACCAGGATCAAGGAGTTGAAAGTCTCCAATATTTACCGTTAACCCAGCTAATTCGTTTTGGGATGTTTGAGGGTCTCTTAATTTTTCAAGTATAATTTGAGATTGATCGCTAAAATTAATATCTGTAATAACAGGCGAAGGTAGCGCATAAGACAATCCTTTTTCCAGCGCATCTTTTTTGTACGGTTCATCTCCATAATTTAAAATTGCAGCACATCTTTTTTTTCCTGCCTGACTTTCTCCTCGCCCAATTGATGCCTTTTGCACCCAAACTTCGATTCTATCAATAATAATAATGCTTGCTATAGACTCTTTATTGAGTGAGTTTTCTAAAACTTTATCCCATTTTGTAACGGCATAGTTTGTAATAAAAAAGTGCTTTTTTTCTTCGTAATCATACGCGCGCATCGTTACAGTCTTAGTTTCACCTTCTCCACTAATTTCTTTTTTATTTGTTTTTGATGTCTGTGCGGAAAACAAACTCCCGAAAGTAACAGGACCCATTTGAAATTCGCCCTTAATTCCTAAAAGACTTTGTGAACCTCCAATAATTCCGGGTATGGTTGACAAGGAAACGTTTCCAAATTCAAGACTTTTCACGATATCATCCTCCGAACCTATGTATCTTGCCTTTATTTGATTTTCCCAAGCGAAAGCCCGCTGTGTACTGTAATCAGCCGAAATAAACAATTTTGTCCCTATTTTCACGTCCCCACTCACATCAAATTGCTGTGAAAAGTCTAACCCTCCACTTGAAATAGCACCTGCACTTCTTAGCGTTGGATTTGAAGATGTAAAAATATTATACCCTAACGTTACCTTTAGATTGGATCTAATCTTAAAACTGATTGTGGGAGGACCAAAAACACTCTGAACAATTTCACTATTGGCAAGATCTTCAAAGTAAATCTCAGCCTCTAAATTTGTTATAAACTTTTCAATCAGGTTTTCATTACCTTTTTTCTTTAATAAATTAAAATTGGTATCTCGTATCAGATAAAAATTTCTTTTTAGTACTTCATCAAATGTACGATCTCTAAATTCCTCCCAGCTCACCTCTCTAAATTGAAGTGTCAAATCTCCTATTTTTTCTGTAACTCTTATTTGAGATGCGTCTTGGTTTAGTTCAAACACGCGTGTTAAGCCAACACTTCCGACAAAAAGAGGGTGAACATCACGCGAAACCACCTCGGGTAGAAACCGTTCTGGCTCAATATCTTTTCGTAAAAACTGCTGTACTCTTGAAGTAGAATCTCGGTTTTGAGCCGTTAAGGAGTCGGAAAGAATCGTATCATCTCTTTCCTTGCCTTGAGTAAGTGAGTCATTTAGAGGTATAAAAAAATATTTGCCTGCACTTGCATTCAGTATCCCGACAAAAAAAGTCAATTGTAACCATGTCACAAGAGAGATCATTGTTCTAAATTGCACGTTGAGACCTCAACTTTTTGTTAAAACAAATTAACAAGGTAACGGAACCTAAATCGCTACGCCTATTAGTGTTCCCGAGGTTACGGATTGAATCAATACATCAATTTCGTCACCCACATTATCCCCATTTTTCTTTTTAAAAACAGTCACCCGATTATGTTCATCTCGCCCCATCCACATATCCTCCGACCGCTTACTTTCCCTCTCTATAAGAATACTCAGGGTTTGTCCCACTAACATCTTGTTTTTTACTAAACTAATTTCACGTTGCGTATTTATGATCTCATTCAATCTTCTGGTTTTCTCTTCTAATAAAACATTGTCCTCCAACTGACGCGCTGCTAATGTGTTAGGTCGTTCCGAATAAATAAATGTATATGCGTAATCAAATTCTACTTCTTTTATCAAAGTTAAGGTATCCTGATGATCTTTCTCCGTTTCAGAACAAAAGCCTGTAATAATATCTGTCGAAAGAGAAATACCCGGTACTTCTTTTTTTAATTTTGAAACAAGTTCTAAATAATGCTCTCGTGAATACTTTCTATTCATAAGTTGTAATATCCGAGTTGATCCAGACTGAACGGGTAAGTGCAACGAGCTACATACATTTTTTCTTGTAGCCATTACTTCAATCACTTCATCTGTTAAATCCTGTGGATTTGATGTTGTAAATCTTATTCTCATTTGAGGAACTTGTTCACTTACCATGTTCAGCAAATTTGAAAAGCCACATTGATTTTTTTCATCAAAGTACGAATTTACATTTTGACCCAAAAGTGTAATTTCTTTCACGCCGTCTTCTTCTAATTTTTTTAGCTCACTTAAAATTGTTTCCGATGTACGACTTCGTTCTCTACCTCGCGTAAATGGAACAACGCAAAATGTACACATATTATCACAGCCTCTCATAATAGAAATAAAAGCAGAAACGCCTTGTTTCCTAATTGGCGAAATATCTGCATAAGTTTCCTCTAAAGACAGCAAAGTATTAACACCCTTTTGACCCATCTCGGCTAAATCCAGTAAGTTTGGAAGAGACCGATAAGCATCTGGTCCTACGACAATATCAACAAGCGGTTCCTTTGCAAGAATTTCTTTTTTCAGTCTTTCCGCCATACAGCCAATCACTCCCACAATTAAATTTGGATTCCTTTTTTTTAAATACGAAAGTGAATTCAATCTGCTCCATATTTTACTCTCTGCATTTTCTCTAATTGAACATGTATTCAGAAAGATAACATCAGCGTCGTCACAAACTTCGCTTGTTTCGTAGCCCATTTGAGATAAAATACCCGAAACAATTTCGGAGTCAGAAAAATTCATTTGACATCCATAAGTTTCTATAAACGCTTTTCCTTTTTTATTTGGAAGCAAATCAACACCCATACTTTGTGGAATAGACGACAATTCTGATTTGAGCATCAATGAACTTAATTTTTAATTAAAATCTACGGACGCAATATTCTTTCTATGATATTACCGTTTTTATCTCTTATTTTTATTATGATGCGTTCGGGTTTTTCTTTTGGCATGCTTTGCTCGGTGTCCTTCTCATCTTTCGCCGTCTCTACCTGCTTCTTTTCTTCTGAAACTCCAATTTGGTCTAACTTTTCGTATTTAATTTCCTCGTTTGTTAGTTCCCTGACAACTGCTTGTCTTTTTGATACAGTTCCAATTTGACCCGCATTTACAAACACTTTATTTCCGTCAATTGACTGAAGCTCCCCCTTTCCTTCTAAAATCGCCAAAAACGAACCCCCTTCATAAGCACCGTAAGAGCCCTCTGTTCCTTTAATAGACGCAACAGAGGTTGGAGAAATAAATTTAAACTCTTCGCCCGGACTATTCTTAACATTAAAAGAAAACTTGCCGAAATCCAGCACCGCAGACTTTTCTGACATTTTGCTTGCTCCTTTGTCTCGTGTTAAAACTATTTTCACTTGTGTTTTTTCCAAAATTTTACCCATAGTTCCGTCAATAAAACTTAACAGACAAAATGAATTCTCACCCGTTCTAATGATATCATCCGAAAAAAACATGTCGCCACGTTTTATACCTTTCCAGTCTATTTTCTTACTTTCCGACCTCATAACATCATTTATTGCTTTTACAGCTACGGCAACAGTACTCGGTTTTCCTTGCTGTCCAAGTGCATTCGCGGCACTCGCTTCCTCCGTCCTTTTTACCTCACTGCCCTCAACGTAACGAACTCCAAAAGCAATTAGAAGCCCACAAAAAAACAACATTATTAATATCTTTTTATTCATTTTACCCATTTCACTTTCTTTTCAAGAGTTCAAGTAAATAATCCACACTTTTAAAGGTCTTCTCATGGTTTTTCCAAAACACAGTGTACTCCATAACATTTGCCCCTTCCAGCGTCTTCGCGTCAAAATCATAATCTCTCGTAAGTATCATAAACAACTCACTCTGTGCATCACTTAATTTTGTTTGAGTTTTCAGCGGCATTGTTCTAAAAACATAAGGACGCGAGGCCTCTTTTCTCTGTCCTCTAAATGCGGTATTGATAATCCCACTTACCTGCCAATAATAAACTCGCCCTGGGATCAATTGGCGATCTAATGGCGAATATTGATAGGATGTACTTGTCATCCTTTTTTGAACTAACGGGGATGACATTTGGACATCTGCAAAACGTCCAAGATTTTTTACATCTTCCCATAACATAAATTCATACTCAACCGCGTCGCCTGACCAAGAAAAAACCGGCGTAATAGAATTAACAACTTCTATTTCACGATCCATTTCCCCAAATCCAACATCATTTCCAGGTGCCAATAAATTAACAAAGCCCGTTTTGTTAAACACAGTAACAAACTGCGAACTTTCTATCTCCAGACCAGTTCCACTTTCCGTTGCAACCAACTTAAACTGATAACTCCCATTTGGAAGCACCTCGGGGTAACCTTGTGAAGCACCCTCATTTGAAGAAAAAATTTGCTTAAGCACATTCATATCGATGTTAAAATTCTTCATATAGTATTGCCCACTTCGTAAAAAATCAACATTCGTAAGTGATACCACGCTATTTGCCAAAATTTTAATGTATGTTCCCGTGCTTCCACTCCCAAATAGGGTACCATCCTTCGACATTTCAATTCGCAATAGCGCTTGAACATCCGAAGCCGAATTGTTTCGTATATGATAACGAACTATTTCAGTTGGTACTGCTCCACTTATTCCAGGTATCGAACCAGGAACCAACCGAATCAAATCGGACGTATAAATAGAAACGTCCCCACTTGGAAACGCCGACGTAGATAATTCAGATGTAATGGACAAGCTAGACTGCCCTTTCAAACTTTGAGCAAGTAAAATCACCATCAATGACAAAAAAAACTTCTTCATAAACATTAGCAGCTAAAAGGTTAACAATGATTACCACTTAATTCCCGTTATTACCCCACCCACCCCATCTCCAAAGTACCTACCATCCTAATCCACCCCTACCCTACTCTTGTCTACCAGCGAACCCCCTCCTCTCGTCTAACATAAAAACCCAAACAACTTCGTGTATCCTATACGTGAACACCACCAACTTGCACAACCACAAGTACCAACCTATCTATCCCGAAACACATGCAATATTAACAGTTTTTACGTGATTATTCAGTAATTTGAATCACATTAAATCTTTATGAACCGCCTAATTGAAAACAAACTTCCAAACAACCCCAACATCACACCAAAGAACGCTATAACAAGATAAATATAATCTGCATCGTTACTTATCATGCTATTAATACTCGGATAATACAATTCTATCACAAGTGATGCCATAAACAAAACAACTACACTCACTATTCCTCCAACGACACCCTGCAATATTCCTTCTATTATGAACGGTAAGATAATGTAACTATACGTTGCGCCGACTAACTTCATGGTTTTAATCATATCCTGTTTTGCTAAAATGGCAAGACGTGTTGTGTTTGAAACGAGAGAAATGGATGCAGCCATCAGAAGAATTCCTAAACCAAATCCAATTGCCGCAAGAGCCCTAGTATTTCTTTGAAACCCTTTTAGAAATTTCAAATTATACTTGGTATCCAGTATTCGCAAATCACCTTCAAATTGTGAAAGAAACTTTAGTACGCTATCTGTTTGTACGTGATCGCTTTGTGCTTTTATTTTAATTGAAGGGGGGAGCGGATTTATTCCAATCATTTGAACGATATTTTCTCCAAATTCCTTCTCAAAAATTTTTGCCGCTTCTGCTTTCGAAATAAATTTCGTACTCTTTGTAAAAGGATTTCCTTGCAATTTTTTTTCGAGTTCGTAAATATCCTCGCTTGTGATTTCGTCAGTCAAAAACAATTCTACTTCAAACTGACTGCGGACTTGCTCAATCACAGAAGCTGCATTAATTGCCAATTTAGCAAACGCTCCGAGTAAAACAAGTGTTATGACAATAGTAATAACTGAAATTGTACTTGAAAGTTTTGCTCTTTTGAATCCCGCAAAACCTTCTCTTAGAATGTAGCGAATCATAACCCTTTTTTTAATTTAGATTGCTTCTAGATTGCTTCAAGGCACCTTAAAAGAACCGCCATTCTGATATAAATACCATTTTTTACCTGTTCCAAAATTAAATTTCTACTATTACAGAACGATTGGGAATTAGGTGAATCTGCAACCGGCGACTCAATTTCAAGTCCCCTATTAATAGGACCTGGATGCATAATAAGTAATTCCTTTTCTTTTACTCTGTTTTTCAACCTTTGCATTGTCAAACCATATAGCTTTGAATACCCTGTTAACGTGGGTATTGCACCGCTTTCAATTCTCTCATGCTGTATTCTCAACACAATGACCGCATCCGCAAATTCCAAAGCGTCTGCAAAACTCGTAAACACTCTAATTCCTAATGTTTCTATACCGACAGGACAAAGTGTTGTCGGAGCAAAAATACCCACATTGCCCCCCCATAAGTTTGATTCCCCAAATATTTGAACGTGCGACGCGACTATTCAAAATATCGCCCACAATTAAAATATTCTTTTGCTTAATTCCCGACCTCTGCCAAACCTCCTCCATCGTAAATAAATCCACTAACGCTTGTGTCGGGTGTTCATGTAAGCCGTCGCCCGCATTTATTACGGGTTTTGTAGAATATTCAGACACCCTTATAGCACCTCCTGAATCTTGCGTTCTGACGACCCAAGCGTCTATTCCTAAACTCTCAATGGTTTGAACAGAATCCATCAAACTTTCACCCTTCTTCATACTACTTGACTCAATATGAAAACTAAGCGGCTCACCACCTAACTTTTTTATAGCAAGTTCAAAGGAGTACTTAGTTCTTGTCGAATTTTCAAAAAAAAGTAACGCTATCCTTCTATTTTTCAACCTTTTAGATATATCCGAATCCAACTTTTGCTCCAATATCTTTAATTCTCGCGCAACACATAATACTCCATCTACTTCACTTTCTGTTAGATTCCTTAATCCCAATAAATGAGGCCCCCTTCTTGTTTCAGTCATTTCATTTCAAACTTCTACCTTTGTATGTTACGTTTACTCTCATCATTTAAGATTTCGAAAGGTTCAATATGGGTCAACACATCCCGTATTACCTTTTTTTCGTTCATAATCGTGTTCTTTACTTCGTGTCCAACTCTATGTCCTTCTTTAACAGACATGTTCCCGTCAACGACAACATGCAAATCAACAAAATAATCAAGTCCCATTTTCCTAACATAACATTTGTCAATATCCATAACACCCTCTGTTTTTTAATGCAATTTCCTTTACTTCTGAAATTAATTTATCGGATGGCGAACTGTCCATAATTTCATTAAAAGCAGGCTTAAAAATTCGAACACCGTTAAAAAAAATGATACCTGACGCTACTATGCCCGCATACTCGTCCGCTGCCTCAAACCCGTCTCCCCACACTACAGATTCTGACACTCCAATCAATGCAACCAATGAACTTATCGCATCTACTCTATGGTGCCACGCATCAGCAGCAATAGCCTGACTATTTAATAACTCTGCTCTTTTTTTCACATACCTGAATAGCATCTCTTAACCAAGATGATCAAAACCAACGCATACAATGTGTAATCAGCAGGTGTTTCATTTGGACTAAACAAATTTCCAATTCCCTCAACAACCACAAAAACACCTGTTACAAAAAGTACCATTGACACAATAATAGCTGAAATAGGTTCTGCTTTCCCATGACCATAAGGATGATTCTCATCAGGCTGAAGCATGGTTATTTTTAACCCTATAAACACAATCAGCGATGTCATAATATCCGTAGTCGATTCAATAGCATCGGCTATAAGCGCATAAGAATTACCCATAATTCCAACAGATGCTTTGAATAGTGCTAAAAACACACTCGACACAATAGCGACAACCATAGCTCTTAACCCAAGACGCGCATCTTCTTCAGTCTTCAAATTTGCTACTCCACCCATGTATTCTTTCTATTATCATTCATTTACAATGTTTAAAAAGCATCGTAACAGTACTTCTGCCTGTTTCCTTCCTATTTTGCTAATAATAATTGTTGAATTTTATCATCAAAATCCACCAAATCTTCGGAACGCCCCCCAATCATTACATGTTGAACAATTGAGTTTTCGTCAATCAAAACATGCGTCGGAAATACTCGCACCTTATACGCTACAGAAACATCATGGCTCGAGGGGATGAGCAAATACTTAAACTCCTTTTTTTCTATGAACGCTTCAACCTGCTCTTTATCATCCATTGAAAAGCCAAGAAATATAACATTTGCCCCCTCATACTTATCAACTAATTTATTCAGTTCGGGTATCTCCGTAATACACGGAGGAGAACCCTCAAACCAAAAATTCATTACGATTACCCTTCCTCTCAGTTCTTCAAGGGTATAACTAATTCCATTTACATCAATAACCGAAAATGAGGGTGCAGGCTTTCCAACAAGGTCTGGTTTCAATTTCACATGCCCCTGTATCTCTTGAATTTGCTTTTTCTCTTCTTTGGTTGCTTTTCTTAAAACAAGTACCTTAACTTCATTTTTATCATTAACGTATGGCTCGGGTATGAAGTCCCCTGAAGAAAGCATTTTCGACACTTGATTATTTTCGATCTTTTTCCCGTCTTCACTAAATGTAAGTACCGAAGCATCTAATCTTTTCGCCTTACCCGCGTCTATATTCCCACGTCCCACTTTTCTTAGACCCACAAGTGCCCGTTCAAATCTTAAATCTTTTGTTTGTCCTTTTGTTTGTCCATAAATTAAGTCGGACCCGACCCATTGCAATAGCACAACAGCCACCAGTCTAAAGCATATCTTTTTCATATTGATTTACATTTTTTGTTAGTTCATATTGTAATTGCAAATATAAGTATAAAAAAAAACTCTATATGAAACTCAAATCATAAATGAAAGTCTATTCTCACAACACTCATATTTGAATCCCGCCGCATAATCAGTAAAAAATAAGTTTCACGTCGCTTATTCTAAGTCTGTGTCTATATCCGAACTATGATTACCTGGTTTTACTTCATCAACGACCGTTTATACGCCTTCAACGACCGTTTTTGCGGTTTCAATCGCATTAGACGGGATAAAAGTTTTCCCTTTTAATTTTTTTATTTCCGAATAAAAAAATATTAGCTTAGTAAGTCTGAAGTAAAAAATATAAACTACACGACTATGTTAAATGTAATTCATCTTAGAAAATTGTTGATTGCACTAAGCCTACTTTTTATGTTTTTTGTTGGGGTTCCGAACATTATTGGACAAAACATAAAGAACAATCCCGAATCAAATCACGCTAACAAATTTGAACAATTAGGAACGATTTTACCTTCTCCCAATGACTTCCGAACCGCGAGCGGAGCGCCTGGCTCAAACTATTGGCAACAAAAAGTTGATTACAAAATTGTTTGCGAACTTGACGAAACCAATCGCGTCCTTACGGGAGATGAAACAATAACGTACTTCAATCAATCCCCCGATGTATTGACATACTTGTGGCTTCAATTAGACGAAAATGAACATCATTCTAAAAGCGGTAATAATTACTTTGATGGAAGCGTCATGGATAGCGTCATGGATGTTCAGTACTTAAAGCAATTGGCACCACCCGAAAAAAGGCTTGCAGGTTTAGGTGTCAATATTCAAGCCGTTAAGGATGCAAAAGGTAAACCCATGGCATATACAATTAACCAAACCATGATGAGAATTGATTTACCCTCACCTTTATTGCCAAAATCAAAAATTAATTTCAGTGTAACATGGTCATATAAAATCCCAGATAGGTTAGAATTTAGAGGCAGGGGTGGGTATGAATACTTTCAAAAAGATGGAAATGATATTTTCACAATTACGCAGTGGTATCCCCGTCTTTGTGTTTACAGTGATTTTCAGGGGTGGCAAAACAAGCAATTTACAGGCAGAGGCGAATTTGCATTGACATTTGGCGATTTTGACGTAAGCATTAAGGTACCCTCCGACCACGTAGTTGCTGCAACGGGTGAATGCGAGAATGTGAACAGCGTGTTAACACCGACGCAACTTCAACGATGGAAAAGTGCAAAAGTATCTAACGAACCCATTGAAATTGTAACATTAGAAGAGGCAAAAAAGGCTGAACAAAGTCGTTCCAAAACAACAAAAACATGGCAGTTCAAAGCAAAAAACATAAGAGACTTTGCTTGGGGATCTTCAAGAAAATTTGTTTGGGATGCAATGCAGAAGAAAATAGAAGGAAAGCCTGTAATGTGCATGAGTTTCTACGCAAAGGAAGCCTATGGGCTCTACAGACCTTATTCAACGAAAGTAGTAGCTCACGCTTTGGAGGTTTATAGTAAATTCACAATTCCGTATCCATATCCTGTTGCACAATCTGTGGAAGCCTTGAACGGAATGGAATACCCGATGATTTGTTTTAACTACGGACGTACAGCAGAAGACGGAACTTACTCGGAGGATACAAAAAATGGAATGATTGGTGTTATCATTCATGAAGTGGGGCACAATTTTTTTCCCTATGATTATTAACAGTGATGAACGCCAATGGAGTTGGTTAGATGAAGGACTAAACTCGTTCGTGCAGTACTTAGCCGAGCAACATTTTGAAAATGGATTTCCCTCACGCGGCGGAAGCCCTTCTGACATTGTGGACTACATGAGACTTCCAAAAAATCAATTAGAACCCATTATGACCAATTCAGAAAACATCATCCGATTTGGCCCTAACGCCTACACAAAACCTGCTACTGCCTTAAACATCCTCCGCGAAACTATTATGGGAAGAACTCTATTTGACTTTGCATTTAAGGAATACTCAAAGCGTTGGGCATTTAAACACCCAACGCCTGCCGACTTCTTCCGAACAATGGAGGATGCCTCTGGGGTTGATTTGGATTGGTTTTGGCGTGGTTGGTTCTACGATATTGAGCCCGTAGATATTTCTCTCGATAGCGTGAAGTATTTTCAAGTCAATTACGATAAAAATCCAACCCAAAAATCAGACACCATCAAAATCAAATCTCCAAAGCCAATAGATGATTTATCTGTACTACGAAATTCGCAAGATGCGTCTATTCTCTATGCGACCACTGTTGATAAAACATTACAAGATTTCTACTTTAAAAACAAACCCTACAAAACTAAAGATTCTGTCGTCAAAATAACGATGAACCGATATGATTCCCTATTAAGCCCTGCTGTTAAAAGAGAAAAATTCGGCAACCAGTTTTTTTACCAACTCCATTTTTCAAATAAAGGCGGACTCGTTATGCCTATTATCATCCAATGGAACTTTACAGACGGAACAAATGAAATTGACAGAATCCCCGCAGAAATATGGAGAAAAAACGAAGAAAGAGTTGAAAAGGTATTCATTAAATCTAAAGAAGTACAATCCGTATCTATTGACCCTTTCAAAGAAACTGCCGACATTGACTTATCAAACAACCATTTTCCGAAAAAAATCATCCCCTCAAAATTTAAAGTATTTCAATCAAAAATGAAGTACAGAGGACAATCTCATCCTGATAATCTTATGAAGCGAGCTAAGGCTACAGAAAAGGAATTAAAAAAATAAAGTTCATGTTGTTTTGTTTAAAATGAAGTGCCTGCCCCAAATGCAGGCATTTTATCTATTTATACTCCGGGAACAACAAACGTAGCAGTAGAAATGAGCTTTTAGCGTTAGCCACAACTTAAAGAAAAAATCAATCTAAAAAGGTTAAGAAACCCGCTCTTTTCCCTCTTGATGACAATTAACATATCTCGCTTTATTTGCAATAAACCTTACGCATTTTCCGTCATCGTGTCAATAATCTTACCCGCTATCCGCAGAAAACTTTCCTGCGTTTCATCCTTAAAGGACGACTTAATAATTTTTTCTCATATCCGTTATATTTAAATAATTACTGGAAATAATACACTTGTAAATAAATAAAATAGTTTTCCGTAATAGGAAAACCATTTTCCCAGATGGGAAATCCATTTTCCCAGTTGGCAAATTCATTTCGCCAGTTGGCAAATTCATTTCGCCAGTTGGCAAATTCATTTCGCCAGTTGGCAAATTCATTTCGCCAGTTGGCAAACCCATTTCGCCAGTTGGCAAACCCATTTCGCCAGTTGGCAAACCCATTTCGCCAGTTGGCAAACCCATTTCGCCAGTTGGCAAACCCATTTCGCCAGTTGGCAAACCCATTTCGCCAGTTGGCAAACCCATTTCGCCAGTTGGCAAATTCATTTTCCCAGATGGGAAATTCATTTTCCCAGATGGGAAATTCATTTTCCCAGATGGGAAATTCATTTTCCCAGATAGGAAATCCATTTTCCCAGATAGGAAAACCATTTTCCACAATAGGAAAACCATTTTCCGCAATTTTGTATCAGCGCAAAATCGTTTGGTAACAGGTCGAAACTACATTGCTAAACAGAAAAACTATTTTATTCATAACCATTGACGTTTTTTCTTTCCCAAAAAAAAGACCAAACGAAGTTCGTTTGGTCAAATAACATGTCTCGCTTTATTTGCAATAAATACTTACGGGTTTACCGTCAAGGTTACTATACTACTCGTTACAGAACCCACTTCATTGGTTACAATACACAGATACCTTGTTCCGCTATTGGCAACAATGACATCGTTACTCGAGAGGGTAAAACTAGCATAGTTACCCAAATAATCGACAAAATTACTTGATCCAGGTACAGCTTTTTGCCATTTATAGCTTATAGTACCATTATTTGCATTTGCTACAATAGAAAAGGTAACAGAGCCTCCAACCGAAGTTGTTACACTTACGGGCTGCGTAGTGATGGTTGGGAGTGAAATTATATTTAATGACACGTAATTGCTTGTTACAGAACCCGCTTCATTACTTACCACGACGCGAAAATGGTCACCATAATCCTCTGTTGTTGAAGCAAAAGAGTAAGAAGCGTTTGTTGCTCCTGCAATATTGCTAAAATTTGTTGGGGTGGTTTTGTCTGCTCTCTGCCATTGGTAGCTAAGTGTGCCGTTGTTTGCAGAAGCGACCACAGAAAGCGTTGCATTTTGCCCAGATGATACTAAGCTATTTACAGGATGTCTGGTAATAGTTGGAACTGTAATTACCGTTAATTTAGCAGCACGACTCGTTGTTGGGTCGGCAGCATTGGTTACGACAACTCTAAACAAGTCTCCGTTATCGTCAGCAGTAACAGAGTGAGAATAAGTGGTGGAGGTAGCCCCTGCAATATTAGTGAAAGTGCCTGTTGCTTGGCTTTCTGCTTTTTGCCATTGGTATGTGCTAGGCGAACCATTGTCATTTGCTGAAACTGAAAACGTGGCGGTTTTCCCTACCACTACTGTAATATCCAAAGGTTGAGAGGTAATGGTAGGGGGATTAATTCCGCCATCATAATCTAAAACAAATTTAAAATATTTAGAATTACCATAGCGTAATCTGTAAGAATAGGCATGTTGATTAGAATTTAAGATTGAAAAAACTAAATAGGTGTAAGCAATATTTGCGAATGGCAAATTTGTAAAATAATCGTAGCCAGATGATGACGGAGATGTAACTCCCGTGCTTGGTACATAAGAAACAAGAGTGCTAGATCCAGTAGATATGGCTGGTGTACCGGTAGAAAATTTAAAAATGCTAAGATGAACTAAATTTTCATTTTTTCTAAATGTAAAAGTAAGGGGATTATTTTCATCATCGGAAAATATTCCATTGTCAAAGGTGAATGTTACGCTACCAACACTTGTTGGTGCGGCATCGGTGGTAAACTCTTTTAGTTTAGAAACAATGGTGCTTCCTTTGGCATTCCATACAGTGAGTAGGTTGTATTAGGCTTTAGGATTATGTCTTTAACTTGTGCGTTTGTAATAGCCGTAGTGGGAAAGGTTGATCCAATTGCTCCCCAAGCATAGATATTGATGGCTGTTTCGCTAATATTTCTTTTATACACCAATCCTGTTGTCATTTCTGCTGCGGTAGGAGTTGTGGGAGTTGCACCTTCTTTAAGGGCAAGAGTATAATCATTGAAAATACCATTGGCTTTAATGTTGAAAACAGCGTAGTAGGGCGAATGTCTCCCGTGTTTTTGATTTCGTTTACAGTGATGCTTAGGTCTTGCGTAGTGGCAGATACAGCAGCACTCAATTCGGAACATCCAACTCCGTTGCAGGCTTTAATGGTGTAGGTATGTGTCGTGGCAATACCAAGCCCCTTATGCGAAAAAGATGTTCCTGTGATGTCGCCGCCGATTTGCGTAGTGCCGTCAAAAAGGTTGTATTTCAGTGTGTTTGCAGTTGCAGTCCAAGAAATATCAATTTCTGTAGCATTCACAACCTTTGCGGTTAAGTTTTTTGGAGTGTCGGGTTTGTTTTGTGTCCATTGTGCATAAATTGTAATATCTGCTATAACAGGCGTTTCGCCAAAAACAAACTTTGTTCCGCTTCCGTTAGCTTCGGTGTTCCATCCTCCTAAGCCATAGTTTTCTTTTGTAGGTAAGCCCGTTGTCGTTATGGGAACGGTTCTACCTGATTCAACAGGGATGGTTTTTGTTGTACCGTCAATGCCTGTGTTCGCGTTGAGTGTTACGGTGTAGGTTGGATTGGGTGCGGGGCATTCACCTGCAAAGAAGGTTAGTGCGAGGAGAAGTGGGACGAGAACGAGTCGCTTAAGCCTCGTGTTGTGTGTTGTGTGTTGTGTGTTGTGTGTTGTGTGTTGTGTGTTGTGTGTTGTGTGTTGTAAGAACTTACACTTGCCGATACGAAATTATTTTGTAACATAATATTCAATGTTTAAATTTTTGTTAAAAGTCTACTAAATAATAGTGCAAAGATAAAATGTTTGGTTGGAATGAGTAGGAAAATTTTATTTGATAATCACAATCCGTTTCCACTTATCAAAACATCGTTTCTTCGTTGAATAGTTTGCACCAATGCCGATGAGTTGCTTTTTGGTTTTGGCATATTTTAAGCCGTATTCCTTTTGACGAATTTGTTTGATTGCTTCGTTCACAGTCTTGTTTATCTTAAATTCAAAAATATACACGTGCGATTTTGTTTCCACAATGGCATCTAATCTGCCTTTTTGCGTATGCACCTCACTTTGAATTTGCAACCCAACGTACGTAAAAACAATATGCAATAAACAATGCAACACCACTTCCTGTTTAACATAAAAATCATGAGGAACGTCCTTAAACATTTCATCAATCACCTCTTCCACCTCATCTAAATTATTTCCCATGAAGCCATGCGATATTCTTTCAATAAATTTTTTATCAGCTCCATCGGTAAAACAAATTGAATTGATGATAAAATCATAAAAACTATCTCGCACTTCTTTATTTGGATAATTAAGAACATAATCTTTCATTTCACTAAATGGATTGTCCTTTGCTTCAACAATCGTTAGATAGCCCGTTTGAAAAAGAATCGGGATGAGTTCCAACTTATGAATGTCATAAATGTTATTACTGTTGACGTTAAAACTGACGTTTTCAAATTCGTAATTTTTCTTTTCAAACATGAGTCGCAACAAAAACGTGGGCGTTCCACTCACAAACCAATAATTGGCAAAAGTGTTTTTTTGGAAAAAATTCAAAATGCTGAACGGGTTGTAAACTCTGTTTTCACCATCCCAAGAGAAGCCATTGTACCACAATCTAATTTTATCTAAAAGCCCTTGCTTGGTTTCCTTGTTATGTTTTGTGAGATAAAAATCAAGATGTTCGTCAAAGTACTTTTCTAACTCCTCTTGCGTGTAACCCAATAAATTAACATAATTGGGGTCTAACGTTAAGTCGTCTAAATGATTGAGTTCTGAAAAAACAGACACTTTAGCAAACTTTGAAATACCTGTAATCAAGAGGGTGTGAATGAAATGCCCATTATCTTTCAAGCATGAATAAAAGTTTTTCATGATGGCTTGATTTTCTGTTGCGGTTTCAATGTGCTTTTCTTCTAAGAAGTCAATGATGGGTTTGTCGTATTCGTCAATGAGCAGAACGATTTTGCCGTGTTTTGCATGTACCAATTGTAGTAATTCTGAAAACAATAAATGAATACTTTTCGTTGTTTTTGGAGTTAATTGAAATTGCTCATACAGAGACAAGAGCTTTTCTAAAATAGCGGCATTTAAGCCTAAATCTTTGTAAGCAACCTGTGTAAACGAAATTCTAATCACAGGATACTTTCTTGTCCAATCCCATTTGTCTTCAATCCAAAGCCCTTGAAACAAATCTTTTCTGCCCAAAGCGAGCATTTCCATTGTAGAAAGTAGCAAAGATTTTCCAAAGCGGCGCGGTCGTGAAAGAAAGTACACTCCTTTTTCCTTCATTAAATGATAAATCATTTCTGTTTTATCAACGTACATTCTGTTTGTTTCTCGCAACTCGTCAAAATGTTGAATGCCTATTGAAAGTAATTTCATAATTGAATGATTAAAAATTTAATAGTGAAAGTGAAGTTAAATTTTAATTGGTTTATGTAACTAATAAATCTATGATAGGACGAATGGAAAATCTGCATAAATCCTTAAAGTTCGTTGTGGTAAGTTCATTATTGCTTGAATTTACAAGGTAATAGTACGCCTGAAAATTAGTATAGTAGAAAGATGTATGAATACAAATAGCAATTGGATTGAGTGGAAATTTTTATTTTTTTCTGAAAGTTTGCAAAAACGGGTTGTGCATTCTTTCATGTCCAAGGGTTGTCGGTTTTCCGTGTCCTGGAAAAACCTTTACATTGTCGCCGAGGAGTAGCAACTTTTGGATGGAGTTCATAAGTTCGTCAAAATCGGAATCTATGAAATCATATCTGCCAATAGATTCTTTAAAGAGGACATCTCCACAAAAGAGTAGTTTTTTTCTTCTTTCAAAAAAGCAGACACTTCCTTTTGAATGTCCTGGTGTTTCTAAAACTTCTAAACCAATGTTTTCGCTTAGGGTTAAAAAATCTCTTTCTTTCAGGAGCGTTGTTGCCTTTGTTGGCTCGACATGAAAAGGAATAGGAAATGCTTCCTTAAGGGGTTGTTGGATTCTCCATTCGTCTGCGTGATGAATCAAAATAGGGGCTTTAAAAGTTCGTTGGAGGTGGGCATTATCAGCCACGTGGTCGCAATGTCCGTGCGTATTTAGAATCATTTTAACTGTTAATTTTTTTTCAGCAACAAACGTTTCTATTTTCTGAGCGGAATAAGGTGGTGCATCCACAATAACAGCCGTTAAATTTTGATTATTCCATAGTACGTATGTATTTGTTGCGAATGGACCGGAGTCAAAACTAAAAATCATCATTTTTTCTTCTAATTATAATTGGAACAATAGGTTCAGTAGCCATAGTAACAATTTTTGAGGACATTCCAAATACCTCAAACTGTAGCTGATTTCTCGCGCTTATGCTGACATAGGCAAAACCGGTCTGAAGTTCATCCATGTCCTCTTTTGTAAAAACGACGGGTATTTGAGCATTATCTACGCTTTTGCTAATGACATTAATTCTATCCTCTCCTGCAATAGGACTTTTATTGTAAATCATAATATCCACCATACCATCTGTGTTAACACTTATCTGAAAGGGTTCATCAGCATTTACTTCCATACTGTCTACGACACCTGTAATTTCATAAATGTAGGGTACGAGTATAAAAAGACTCTGAACGTTTCCTGAGTCGGTTTCAACATTGATCTGTAGTCGTTGTGGGTCTCTGAAATAGGGGATTCGTTTCATGAGATGGAAATCTAATTTTCTGCCAAATTTAACACGTTTAAATTCGTATCCAAGATATCCTATATAAGCAACAATTCGTTTGATGCCTGTTTGGAGGTACGCGTAACCGTCTAAGTACACGTCATGCATTCTTTGAAAGACGATTGTAGTTCCGACTTCACGTTTTTCTCCGATTGCTTCGTATACATCATTGGTTGAATAATCGCCGCCAAATTCATTTAGTTGTTGAATTTCTTCGGGTGTAAAAAACTCCTTTTGGTACATTTCAAAAAAGTCGTGTTCGGACTGAACATTTTTAGGATCATCTAATTTTAATATCTTTTCCAGGGGATTATTAGGATATTGTTTATACATGCAACTTAGAAAACATGCACATAAAACAAGAAGCACTATTGCCACAATACCCGGGCGTTGTCTGCTACCCGTAACACGACTCGCTTTTCGATTATTTTCTTTTTTCTCCTTCATATTATAGACTTTATGTAATTAAAACCTGATTAAGCCGGCTTTTGAAGCCCGTCTGCTGCGTAAATCCATTGTACGAAGATCTACAACACTCTATTCCATTCCAAATAATCACTCTCATTTCAACAGCACGTGCTAAATTAACAATTTGTAATGTTTTCCCGTCAATCTAAAAACGGAAATAATATGAGTTCTTTTAATTTTGATAGCATTGAGTCTGCCATAGAAGATATAAGAGTAGGGAAATTAGTCATTGTTATTGATGACGAGGATCGAGAAAATGAAGGCGATTTTATATGCGCAGCTGAAAAAGCAACGCCTGAGCTTGTTAATTTTATTACGAAGGAAGCGCGAGGTCTTCTCTGCGTTGCTCTCCCGCACGATCGTGCTAAAGCCTTAGGTTTTGAGCCGATGACACCGAGCAATTCCTCATTTCACGAAACCAACTTCACCATATCCGTAGATGCAAAGTCGCCTAGCGTTACAACAGGAATTTCAGCATCTGACCGAGCGATAACTATCCAAGCCATTGCAAATCCTGGAAGTAAGGCATCTGATTTTGCAAAACCGGGTCACATATTTCCTCTCATTGCAAAAGACGGTGGAACACTTCGCAGAGTTGGGCATACAGAGGCTTCTGTTGATTTAGCAATTCTTGCTGGTTGTGAGCCTGTTTCTGCATTATGTGAAATTCTAAGCAGTGACGGCTCTATGGCACGAACACCTGAACTTTTTTCCCTTTCCAAAAAATGGAATCTCAAACTTATCACAATAAAGGATCTCGTTGCTTACCGAGTCAGACGTGAGAAAATCATACATCGCGCCGTTGAAACACGACTGCCAACCACCTTCGGAGATTTTTCATTAGTAGGGTATGAAACCGACATCGACGACAAAAATCATCTTGCACTCATAAAAGGCAACCTTTCAGACTTAGCAAAGCAACCAAGCGTCCTGGTCAGAGTTCATTCCCAATGTGCAACAGGTGACGTTTTTCACTCTCTCAGATGCGACTGTGGTGACCAACTTGCAAACTCCCTTTCCATAATAAACGAAGCAGGATACGGCGTTCTGCTTTACATGATGCAAGAAGGACGTGGTATCGGGTTAATTAATAAACTCAAAGCCTACAAACTCCAAGATGAAGGATTTGACACCGTCGATGCTAACACCCAATTGGGTTTCAAGCCCGACCTACGCGACTACGGAATAGGTGCTCAAATTTTATTAGACCTTGGGCTAAAAAACATCAAACTCCTTACAAATAACCCTAAAAAAGTAGTCGGATTAGAAGGTTACGGGCTTAACGTAACTGAACGTATTCCTATTGTTATTTCCCCAAATCCAATTAACAACCGCTACATGTCGGTAAAAAAATCTAAAATGGGGCACATAATCAACATTGAAAAGAAATGAAACTTGCTGCTAATTCACTTTCAAAAAAATACGGACGGCACATCATTTTTTCAAATATTTCCTTTGAACTTTACACAGGTCAGTCTCTTGGCATCATTGGAAAGAACGGTTCTGGAAAATCAACCCTCATCAAAATACTTATATCTGCACTCAGCCCCTCATCAGGAAACACCACATTCAATATAAATGAAAACACAATCCCCTCAAACCAACTACACATGCACATCGGAGTTGTATCTCCCTACATTCATTTTTATAAAAATCTTTCCGCAAAGGAAAACATATTGCTGCGAACAAAAAACAATTCTAAATACAATGAACACGCTACCTTTCTTCTTAACAAATTCGACTTAATAAATCATCTTCACAGCCCTGTTTCAACTTTTTCCTCTGGTATGGTCCAACGACTTCGCTTTGTGCAAGCTTTAGCTATTTCTCCTTCGTTCGTTTTTTTAGACGAGCCAAGTACTGCACTCGATGAATCAGGAAAACATATCATGTTTAGCGTTCTGAATCAAGTACTTCCGCACACAATTGTTATAATGGCTACAAACGAACCAAAAGAAATTAATTATTTGGAAAATAAAGTTTATCTTAGCAGACTGTAAATGATTTGCCTGTGTTCCATTAGATTATTAGTATTTCAGGCTTTTCTAATTTGATAGATGTTTAATATTAATTTTTAATAAAAAGATACCATGTCAGAATCAATCAACACAAAATTCGGTTCAGTTGTAGGTGACGTAGAAGAAAAAGATGCCCCATTACATGAAGTGTATTTACCTTTCACGGATGAGATTTATACCAAAGTTCAAACGGCTTTGGATGAAATACGTCCTTTTCTGCAATCAGACGGAGGAGATGCGGAAGTTATCGGAATTAAACACGACAAATCTGTGATTTTAAAACTTATAGGCGCTTGCGGTTCTTGCCCAATGAGCACAGCAACACTAAAAAACGGTGTTGAAATTGCCATCATGAGAGCCGTACCTGAAGTTATCCGAGTCGATGCTATTTAAGCACGGTTTGACGACACGCACCGTCCAAGCGCCTGTAGCTCAATTGGATAGAGCATCTGTCTACGAAACAGAAGGTTACTAGTTCGAATCTTGTCAGGCGCACTGACCAGTCTAACTTCTTCGAAACCTTTAAATATTTCATAGTTGCTATATTTCCATGATTTCAGTTTCTTTCTTGGTTGTCATATCTTCGATCTGTTTTTCCATCTTTTGTATAAGATGATCGGCATCTTTCTTACCTTTTCGCAATTCGTCCTCTGTAATAAGTTTATCTTTATGTGATTTTTCAAGACTTTGCACAGAATCACGCCGAATATTACGGAGTGAGACCCTTGCTTCCTCAGCGTATTTTTTTACCAATTTGACATATTCTTTACGTCGGTCTTCGGTAAGCGGTGGAATACCCACACGAATGAGTTGCCCGTCTGAAGCAGGATTAAGCCCCATATTTGCGTCACGAATCGCTTTCTCAATGGTTGAAACTAAGGCTTTATCCCAAACCTGAACCACAAGCGTTTGTGAATCCTTTGAACTAATTGTGCCTGCTTGTTTTAATGGTACAAGTTGTCCGTAGACATCAACCTTTATGGATTCAATCAAAGAAGGAGAAGCCTTTCCCGTACGGATATTAGCCAGAGATTGAGAAGCAGCATCGAGAGTTTTTTTCATCCTTTTCTCTGCCTCACTAAATACATTATTTAACATAGTTTTAATTTTAAGTTTTTAAGTAAGTTTAACTATTTCACATGAGTGGGTGATGTCCGAAGAGGGTCGAAGTTGAGCTGTTGCAGAGCAATACTTTATCATAGAAAGTTCTACAACTTTGTTAAATTGTTCTTCGGAAATATTGGCTGTTACTTTGTAATGGATATGAATTTTTTCGAAAGGTGAGGGCGTTCCCAACTTTCTTTCTCCGTCTACTGTAATTTCAAAATCATGGATTAAAATGCGTTGCTTTTTCAGAATAAGGACAATATCAATAGCTGTGCATCCCGCAAGACCCATAAGTAATAATTCCATAGGTCGTGCTCCTTTGTTTTTACCGCCAATTTCTGTAGAAGCATCTAATTTAACGATGATGTTGGAACTACCCACGGCTTCAAAATAGAAGTCATCATCCCTTTTATTTAGTGTTATTTTCATTTATTTCCTGTTATAGATTTAGGTTGATTTTTTCGCATAATAAATAGCGACAGTCTGCATCGTGTGAAAATGGAATGAAGCATCACGAAATCCGCATGAAGTTAGAATATCAATAAATTCCTTTCCTTGTGAAAAATGCTCAACAGATTTAGTAAAATAATTGTAGGCATAGGGTACTTGACTAAAAAATCGTCCAAGCATGGGGAGAAAGCTTTTTGCATACAATTGGTATAAAAGCTTGAACAATTTATTTTGAGGCATTGTAGCCTCTAAAATCAAGATGCACCCACTGTTTTTGAGAACTCTATAACACTCGTGGATACTTTGTCTCAAATTTTGAAAATTTCTAACACCAAAACCAATAGTGATAGCATCAAAAGTATTTTCTCCAAAGGAAAGTTCACTTGCTGAATCTTTACACAAGCGCACATGAGAAAGAGACGTAGTTTTTAAACTTGCAATTTCTAACATATTACTTGATATATCGGCACCCATAATAATTGCGGATGGAAATATTTTTTTTATTTCAATGATGAAATCTCCTGTTCCCGTTGCCAAATCCAAAATAACAGGTGGATGGGAGTTTATATCGGTAATCGTATTTTTTAAGTGTTGCTTTAATTTTTTTATTGTTAATTTTCTCCAACAATTATCTATTCCGAGGGTCATTAAGCTATTAAGAAGGTCGTATTTTTCCGCTGCTGAATCAAACATAGTACGGATAGCATGCTCATCCTTTGTTGCAACCATCTTATCAATTTTTTGACTATTCATAATGCGATGTTCAAACCCTGTTGATTTTTTGAAGTTGAGATAATTCAAAAAAAAAATTCACGGGATTAATTAAAAAGTAAGTACTGCCATCGACATTTTCGTCAATGTGGTCAAAAGATGCCTCTATAAACCCGTTCAAACGGTAATAAATATTTCCGAGCAATTTATTTGAATTTAGCGATTCACGTTCCGGGCACAAAAGGGTATAAATTAAACTATCAGGCATAATAGCTATATTGTACCCATTAAAAGTCAAAGAAATAATTATCTGCTTATGACGAACCCTGCTTTCATTTGACGCGGAATTCAATCCAAAAAAACGTCTAATATCTAAGACGGGGATATGTACCAAATTAATTTCACACACACCGAGAAGATAATTTAGTCCGGCGTTCGTGAATTTTGGAAAAGGGGTGATCTGCGACTTGGTTAGAATGCTACGAACATTTTCAGCGGGAAACGCTAATTTTAAGCCTTCAATTATAAATCCAACACACATTAAAGATGTTTCTTTATTAAAACGAAGCCGAAGCCCACAGTCCAACATTATATATTTAATAATTACTGATGAAAAAAAGAAATTTGCTAATTGAAGAAATCAAACTAACACTCAAATTGTGAAAGTATTTTGACAAACACGAAGTTACAAAGCGCAAAAACCAAATAAAGCGAATTGATAACAAACAAAAATTGGGATTAGCTATTCTCACTTATCAAGTTTCTTATCTTTCGCACAAAATTACAAAAAAAAACATCATGATTAGTAATTTTAGCCTATTAAATTACAATGTGCTTAATGGCAATACATCCAATAGTTCTTTATGGAAGTCCAGTTCTTCGGAAAAAGGCGAAGCCGGTAACAGCTGACAATATGTCCACCCTTATCCCCTTAATTGAGGATATGTATGAGACCATGCACAATGCTCATGGTGTAGGATTAGCAGCACCTCAAATTGGTAAATCAATTCGTATGTTTGTGATTGATGTTTCGCCAATCGAAGAATACAAACATAGTGTTCCGTTTGTTGTTATTAATCCACACATTTTGGCGGTTTCAAATGATCAAAATAGTTATGAGGAAGGTTGTCTTAGTATCCCATTTTTGAAAGGGGATGTTATGAGACCAACAAACATAAAGCTTAAATTTAGGGATGAAAAATTTGTATCAAAGACGTTGGTTTTTAATGATTTTCTTGCACGTGTTATTCAACATGAATTTGATCATTTAAACGGTGTTTTATTTATAGACAAGATGAGTAAAACGTCAAAAGCGGGTTTATCCGAAAAGCTACAGGCTATTCAAAACGGAAGTGGTGCGTTGCCACATTATTCAGTTTCCTCATAAATTTTGTTTACATGAAAAGGCACTTTATTATTGACGCATATAACCTCCTACATAAATTTTTTTCAAAGGAAAATGATTTTTCTTTAAAAAATACAATCACGTCGAAGAATCTTCAAGGTAAACGGGCTCAAATAGAAAAATTCTTAAATGAGTCGGAAACGTTGTCAAATTCTGAAATTACGCTTGTTTATGACGGCTCTGGACATAGTTCATCGCACCGCGAAGGACATATTACCATATTATTTTCTCCATCTGGAAAATCGGCAGATAATTTAATAAAATCATTAATTGACGAAACACATCAAAACCATAAAAGATCATTAATTATTATTAGTTCAGATAGAAATGTTTCGGATTACGCTCGCATATCGGGAATTGAATACTTAAAGTCCGAGGATTTTCTAACAATGTTGAATAACAACAAGACATCAGAGTTTAAGAAAATTCATACCAAAGACAGACCTCTCTCCGAAAAAGAAATTATTGAATGGAAAAAGATTTTTGGATGAAGCGATTTGATAATCTATCCTTATTAATTATTGCAAAAAATGAATTTGTAACGAGAAGCAAAGAAAAGATATTCATATTTGTGAGTTTATTACTCCCATTAGGGTTCTTACTCACTTACTTCTTACATCTCTATCCCCATGACACACCTAAAAAGCAACACCTCATTTTTTTAGATCACACTCAATCTCGTTACTTAGACTATATTGTCGATTTGTTTAGTGGAACTCCTTTTACGATAGAAATCCATTCAACCCATTTGAACAACTTAGACCTAAAAATTTTGCAGTCAAAACTGACAAATAAAATATTTGACGGAGATGCAATAGCTATGATCGAGGTTTTTTTTAAAGGTGATAAATTTTATTTAGAGATTTCAACCTTAAAAGAGATACCAGAAGGTTTGTTACTTGTATTGGAAAAAGCGACGTGGCTAATTGCTTTAGAACAAAGTCACTCAAATCCATTGCCATTGAATAAAAGCATATTGCCTAAAACCTACATCAAAACTAACTATTTTGCCCCCAACCTAAAGCCGACAGATAATATTGCAACCTTGATTATGTATATTTTGTTTTCGCAAGTAGCAATTTATGGAAGCATTCTTGCGGCCGCCATTTTGGAAAATAAAAATTCCCATGAACTTGAATATTTAGTTAGTATGGTTATGTTTCGCAACGTTACCGTTGGCAAAATTCTTGGAATAGGCTTAGTGGGTCTAAGTCAATTTGCGTTTTGGATATTATTATTTTTAGCGAGTATGATAATTCAGGTAGGTTGTTCGGTTTCGGATGCTCTACAGTATTTTTTTCTTTCGGTGGTACTTTTTTCTTTCAGTTATGCAGTTTTTGCACCCTATTATTTTATCATTGGCATAAAAAGTCAAACGGCACAGGAAGCACATTTTTGGTCATTGTTAATGATAATTATATCATCCATTCCGATTATATTTTTATCATATATTAATCAGCTTTCCGATTCTGCATTAACCATAGTTTCTTTTATTCCTGTCTTTTTTCCAATTGTTTTAGTATCAAAAAACACACCCCGTGAATCCATTTTTAGCATGATAATTCAGATATTTATCATTATTGGCTTTATTTTTTTTTCAATTAAACTTGCTATTTTTAGTTTGAAATGGCGTGTTCAAAAAGGGATATAAAACTCATTTTTCATGAATAAAGGGATTGCTCTTATTTTCCTTTTGCTGTATTGCTTGGCATGTTTGGCTTTTATAGAAAAAAGGAAAAAATACTACATCAATTTAAGATCAGCAAATGAAGTTCAAAGCGCACGCTACCTTGAAGACAATGTTATTCAACCTGTAAGAATTCTAAAGGGAAATGTTCTTTTAGATGATAGCGAAATGAGAATTTTTTGCGATGAAGCAATTCAATATTCTATATCTAAAAAAGTCAAGTTGCTTAGAAATGTTAGAATTTCAATTGATTCGCTTTCCATACGGACAAAAAATGGTGGCACTTATTTTAATGAAGAGGAACTACTAACGTTAGATGATAAAGTTGAACTTATAGACGACGGCGTTCAAATAACAGGAGATAAATTATTTTACCACAGGCAGAAACGGTTGTATTTATTGGTAGGAAATGTTATTATGAAACATAAAAAGAGTATTACATTTTGTGATTCTTTGCTGTACGTTAAACATCTCAATGTTGTAAAAGTCCGACGTAATATTTTTCTTACACAAAACAATAATAGCACCACGATTCTTGCTGATTCTTTAACACATCATTTACAGACGAATGAAAACACCTTTTATGGAATTGGACGCAATCAAGTTAAATTTCGAAAAATAGAGGCCACCAATAAATCCGTCATTCATGATACATTGTTTATTCTTTCAAAACGTTTAGCGTCCTCTGAAAAACCCAAAACGGACTCCTTAGATAAACTGATTATGAACGACAGCGTAAACATAATTATGAATGAATTATTATGCTATTCGATGCATGCGACATATTTACCAAATCGAAGATTAATTGTTCTAACGGGAAACCCTGTAATTTGGAAAAAAAACGTTCAAGCATCAGGTGATTCTATTGTTATCCACCTGTCCCCACAAAATTTAAAACTTTCAATAGAAAACATTTTTTTACATGGAAACGCTTTTATTTCTGTAATAGATAGCTTAGACAAAAAGAAACAACGATTTAACCAGTCCTCAGGGAAAATAGCAAAATTGTATTTTTCGGATAGTTCAGAGTTATATCGTGCAGATATTTCAAATCAAGCAAAACTTGTTTATCATCTGTACAAAGGAAAAATAGGTAGAGGGGCTGCAAAGCTAACCGGGGATACAATTAAATTTCATTTCATTGACGGTGATTTTTCAGGTTTTGACATTGTAGGAGGAATTCAAGGCGAACAAATTCCTGAAAAAATGGTACGACAGACTCCCGTAAGATTAGAAGGATTTAATGACCGTCAAAGTAGCAAACCTGTTACCCCCAAAGCCGAATTATTTCACAACAAAAAAGCAAATCAAAGCGAATTGGACGGATTAGATATAAATCACCGTCAATGACATTTTCAGCACTTAATAAAAGTTAGTACATCAGTTTATCTTTTTGTTTTGACTTAGGTAGCTTTTTTACTATAAGCAAGTATGAATCTTTTATCCACATTCTAAGTTCATCATCTGAAACCTCACCGTCAAGCGTAATCGTAATCCAATGTTTTTTATTCATGTGAAAACCTTCTTTTACTGACGGATAGCATGACCTAAGAAAAAGAGCTCTTTCAGGGTCGCATTTTATTGTGACCGTGTCGAAATTTAGCATGTCTCCAAGAGCATACATTTTATTTTCCACTTTAAACACGATGATCTTTTTATTTTCAATAAAAAGGTCAAAAGGATGAGTTTCTTCTGTACCGTTGAGGTTCATACAGAAATCACAAAATTGTTTAAGCGTCATTGTGTTAATTTCTTAATGGCTTTCTATTAAACAAAATGCTATGTATCCGCTCCTGAGTTTTTTGTTCGCCCGTTAGGCTCAAAAAAGCCTCTCGCTCTAAATTAAGCATATAGTCTTCTGTAACATATTGAGGTCTTGATAAATCCCCTCCACAAACTCCATAAGCCAATTTTCTTGCAATTTTTGCATCGTACTCAGAAATGTAACCAGCGGTGAACATCCCAACAATTGAAGCTTCTATAGCTGCAAGTCCCGTTGCACCCTGAACACGAATCAGCGGGGGTTGAGGCTTGATATATATTTCTGCAAGCAAAAGTGCTAATTTCTTTGCATCGTAAATTAATTTTTGTCTGTTAAAAGTGATATAATTGGGGTGCAAGTATCCAAGTTTAACAGCGTCGTAAGCTGATGTTGAAACAGTTGCTAAAGCGATTTGCTTAAAGTATTTCTCAACAATATTTATTTCTACATCACCCTTAAAATACCTCTCACTTGCCAAATGTGCCAGCTCCTTAGTTCCTCCACCAGCCGGAATAAGTCCCACTCCCGTTTCAACTAAACCAATCTATGTTTCAACGTGAGCTATTTTTCCAGCACAATGCATAACCACTTCGCATCCCCCTCCCAAAGCCAATCCCGCAGTTGCAGCAATAACAGGAATGCTTGAATATCTAATACGCATGATCATCTGTTGAAATTGCCTAATCATTAAATCAATCTCCTCAAATTCCTGTTGTGTGGCATACATGTACATAATTGAAAGATTTGCCCCCGCAGAAAAATGTTCAGAATTATTTCCTATGACTAAAGCATTAAAATCACGTTCTGCAATTTCAATAGCATATTGTAATCCGTACACAGTATCCGCTCCTATAGAGTTCATTTTAGAGTGAAATTCAAGATTTGCAACACCGTCTTTTAAGTCATAAAGCGAAACGCTCTCATTTTTCCATATTACATTGCTTGTCAAGTCTGATAAAACAAATACAGACTCATGGGTTTTAATAGTTTTATTAATTGGGAGATAAGAGCAAGATTTAATATCATAATAGTGTGCTGTATCGTTTTTTCTTTTTGTAAAACGAATTAAATCCCAGCCCTTTCATGTCATAAACCCAACGACCTGGCTTGAGAGAAAGCGTTTCCATAATTGAAAGAACGTGATCAAAACCAAGCATATCCCATGTTTCAAATATGCCGAGTTCCCAATTAAATCCATATTTGACCGCTTTATCAATATCAATGATGCTTTCCGCAGCGTCGGGCATTCTCATTGACGCGTAGCGAAATGTTTCAGAAAACATTTTTCTGAAAAACTCACCTGATTTGTCTTTTGCATTAAAAAGCAGATTAAGTTTATTGTTCAAATCCCCTCCGCTTTCCTTTGCTTGTTTAAAAGAAGGAAAGTTCGCCTTTGTTCGCATCTGATATTCGTTAGTTTTTACATTAAGCTCCAGAATATTCGACTTGCCTTTAACTTTGTCCTTCTTATAAAAACCCTTTCCATTTTTATCACCTAACGATTTTGAATCCTCTAAAAAAAGTTAAAACTGTGGGAAGTGTAAACATATCCCGTGATTCGTCATTCAGTAACATTGAATATAGATTGTTCGCAACATAAACAAACGTATCTATCCCAACAATATCCGCAGTTCTAAATGTAGCCGACTTCGCACGTCCAATAATCTTTCCAGTTAAGTCATCTATTTCCCCTATACTTAAATCCAAATCAAAACCCGTTTTCACAGTGGCAAGCATCGAATAAATTCCAATTCTATTTGCAATAAAGCCTGGCGTATCCTTACACAGTATAACTTCTTTTCCTAACCTATTAAAACCGTAGCTTGTTAAAAATGAAATAACATCGGGCTTTGTAGTCGCAATGGGAATAATTTCTAAAAGTGGAACATAGCGAGGAGGGTTAAAAAAATGACTCCCGCAAAAATGTTGTTTAAAGTCTTCAGAAAGATCCTCACACATCATCCGAAGAGGTATGCCTGACGTATTTGATGTTACGATCGTACCCTTTGTCCTGTGTGTATCTACTTGCTTTAATAACGACTTTTTTATTTTCAAATTTTCTGTAACAGCCTCAATAATCCATTCACACTCTTTTATCTTATGCATATCATCGTTAAAGGTACCTACGGTAATTCTTTCTCTAAAACTTTCATCATAAAGCGATTTAGGATTAGATGTAAAAGCAGCATGAATCGCATCTACCACAAGTTTATTTTTATCTTCCGACGTGTGGGCAATATCAAGCAACAAAACACGATGTCCAGTTCCTGCAAAAAGACAAGCTATTCGCGAACCCATCACTCCAGCTCCAAGCACTGCAACTTTGTCAAGATTTCTTTTCATTTTATTATATTTTTGGATTTCAAAACCGACCCCGAAACAAAGAACAAATTTAATTCAATATTTTAAACATAACATAGTTCAAACAATAAATATTTACAAACCACACCTGTCATTCAAACAAAACTTATTTAATGTAAGCATGCTTAAACGAATATCTTCCTACACACTTGGCTGTAAACTAAACTTCTCTGAAACATCTGCCTTCTCGGATAGTCTTGCAAACGATGGATTCAAAGTTGTTCCCTTTGGTACACCTTCAGACGTTACAGTAATAAACACATGCAGCGTAACAGATAACGCAAACAAAAAATGCAGAAACATTATCCGACGCGCCCTACGCTATTCCCCTAATAGCTTTATTGTTGTAACAGGCTGCTATGCTCAATTAGAACCGCAAGAAATTGCCTCTATTGAAGGCGTTGATTTAATACTTGGTGCAAAGGAAAAATTCTCCTTTCGCAACACAATTACAACTTTACCTCTTACTAAGCGAGAATCACCTTTAACCCTAGTCTCAAACATCTCAAATGTTGAAACCTTTGCCTACGGACATTCTTTCGTAACATTACCCAATAGAGAACGAACTCGTGCTTATCTAAAAATTCAAGACGGTTGTGATTATACTTGCTCTTATTGTACCATTCCATTAGCACGCGGAAAATCTAGAAGCCTTTCAATAGCCAAAGTAATAGAACAAGCAAACATGTTAATACGCGGCGGATACAATGAAATCGTTTTAACAGGTGTGAACACAGGCGACTTCGGAAGCAAAGAAAGGCAGGAATCCTTTTATGACCTCCTGAACGAAATGGCAGCCCTTCCTATACGAAGAATTAGAATTAGCTCCATAGAACCCAATTTGCTTACATCAAACATTATCGACCTAATTGCGTCCTCATCTAACATCGTTCCGCATTTTCACATTCCACTGCAAAGCGGTTCTAACACCACCTTAAAACGTATGCAAAGACGTTACTCAACTTCATTATACCGAGATCGCATTACAGAGGTCATATCAAAACTAAACGACTGCTGCATTGGTGCAGATGTTATCGTAGGCTACTTAGGAGAAACCGAAAACGATTTTGAAGAATCATTTCAGTTCATTCAAAACCTTCCATTAGCCTATCTACACGTATTTACTTTTTCACTACGTGCAAATACCAAAGCAGAATCACAACAAGCATCCTTTGAAATGCCTCCTCATGCAGTCATAACAGCAAGACGACTTCGCTTGGAAGGTCTCTCACTATCAAAACGAGCTAAGTTCAACACCGCTTTCATCGGTGCAACAAAAGAAGTCTTGTTCGAAGATGAACACTCATGCGATATAGAACTAACACTGAACGCTTCTGATAATCTGTATTGCTTTGGATACACCGACAACTATCTTCGTGTCGGTGTTAAAATCCCTTCCAAAGAGTTTTCAGCAGAGTTTCTACAAGGTCAAATCAAATCCGTAAAGCTATTACATATTGACGAGGAACTCAATTTAATAGGAGAACTGATTTAGTTAATTGAAAAAACCATTTTTTGTTTTCAAAAAACCATTTTTTGTTTTCAAAAAACCATTTTTTGTTTTCAAAAAGCCATTTTTTGTTTTCAAAAAGCCATTTTTTGTTTTCAAAAAGCCATTTTTTGTTTTCAAAAAACCATTTTTTGTTTTCAAAAAACCATTTTTTGTTTTCAAAAAGCCATTTTTTGTTTTCAAAAAGCCATTTTTTGTTTTCAAAAAACCATTTTTTGTTTTCAAAAAACCATTTTTTGTTTTCAAAAAACCATTTTTTGTTTTCAAAAAACCATTTTTTGTTTTCAAAAAACCATTTTTTGTTTTCAAAAAGCCATTTTTCCATGCAATTTCTCAGGCTTAGTGCAAAAAGGATATACAAAAGATTAACTTGTTAGTTTTAAAAGCACACTTTTTATACACTACCATTCATAGTTCAGACAGTGCGAACTTGGGTATGAAGAAAATGAGTTTCAAAGTTGTAAAATGCATAGCTTTGCATTGATAAGGAGTAGCAAAAAAATTTCGGAATGAATGGGTTGTGAATAGTTGTTTTCTCCAAACGAGAGATACAAAAGGCAAAGCAATGATACTAATAGTTTTAAAATGAAAAAGCTTGTTTTATTTGATATTGATGGTACGTTACTTAAAGTGAATGGTATTAGTCGTAAATCTTTGGTACTTGCCTTTGCAAATGTGTTTGATATTCCTGCAAATAAAATTTTTTTACATGACATGGCGGGGAAGCTTGATTCTAAAATCATAGAGGAATGTATGGAAATTCTAAATCTAACGCAAAGTGAGGGGGCATTACAGGTGCAAGAAATTAAAAATTTATACATTGATACTTTTATTCGTCTTTCCACACCGTCACACATTGAAATAATGCCTGCGGTAGAGACGTTGCTTAACCAACTTTCTACATATTCAAATGTGCATATAGGATTGCTTACAGGTAATTTTGAGCGAAGTGGTCGGCACAAGTTAGAGTTGGTGAAGATAAACGACTTTTTTTCATTTGGTGCTTTTGCAGAGGATGGAAAAACGAGAAATGAGCTTCCGTTAGTTGCAGTAAAGCGAGCCACATTGCTTTTCAATTCGGATTTTATTGGAAAGGATGTGATTATCATTGGAGATACGCCTTATGATATAGAATGTGCGCGAGTACTAAACTCGAAGTCCATTGCTGTTGCAACTGGAAATAAGACTATTGAAGAGTTAAAAAAATTTTCGCCGGATGTTGCGGTAAAAAATTTCCATGATACAAATTTGATTCTTGAGGCTATTTTGAGTTAGGAGGGTTCTACTTTATTTTTTAGTGTAAGACTTAAAATAAAAAGAAACATGATCAGAATCAGTAGAAAAATAAATCCCAATCCTGCACGTAGATTTAGCGTATCACTGATATAACCCACCACGGGTGGAGCGACAAAGAACCCTGCATAACCTATGGTTGTTGTCATAGCGATACCTTGGCTTGGTGCGACTCCTTGTAAGTTACCTGCGATTGAATAAACAATAGGAACGATGGTTGATAACCCAGCACCAATTAGCCCGAAGCCTATCCATGCGATCCAATTTACAGAAGAAAAGATGACCAAACTGAACCCAATAATGGCGAGGAGAGAATCCAGAATTAAAATTCTTTTATTTCCAATACTATGAGAAATTTTATCTCCCATAAATCTTCCCAAGGTCATAAAGAAGGAGAAAATAAAAAACGCTATCCCACTATAAGCCTTGTCGGTATTTAGTTCCTTATGCATAAAAATAGCGGACCAGTCTATAACTGCTGTTTCTCCTGCCATGCAACAAAATGCGATTATTCCTAATGGGATAGCGGAAGCGTTTGGTAATATCATACCTGTGCTTTCTTTTGATTTTATTTGATGATCTTTGAGGTCATAAATCAACCAAAACCCTGCAAACATATTCAAAAAAAAACAGACAGAAGCTACTATTCCTAAGTGAATAATCAGTAAAACATTAAGTGAGGCAAAAATCGTTCCAGTTCCTGCACCCATTGCTAACCCCACACTGAATACACCGTGGAATGAGGACATAATAGGTCTTTTTATTTGGCGTTCGACAAATACGGCTTGGGCGTTCATAGAAACATCTAAAGCGCCTGCCGTAACGCCTGCGAAAAAGAAGAAAATTCCCGCGTGCAAAGGATCTTGAAAGAAAACTAAGAATCCTGTTGAAACCGCGTACAATGTTCCCGCTACCCTTGTAATTAAATAGCTACCAAACTTTTCGGTGAGTAAACCCATAAAAGGCATGGAAAACAACGCCCCCGTGGCAGCGACCAGCAATAATACTCCTAATTCAGTGTGTGAAAGGGAAAGATGTTTTTGAATTTCTGGCATTCTTGATGCCCAATTTGCGGAGAGGAATCCATTTACAAGAAAGAAGACAGAAACAGCAAGACGATTTTTTTTAAGCTCCATTCTAATTATCTTCCTTTTGCCTTTTTAGCATAAACTCTATTGGAATGTGAAGCCGAGATCTCCATGCTCTTTCGTCGTGTGCTGCGCCCACAAACTTTTTGGTCATCCAATGTTCCTCAGTATATCCTTTGAACTGAACTAATGTATCTATCATCATTTGATGAACCTGATATAGAGAGTCCAAGGTTTTAGTTCCATAGTCAAAGTACAATTTATGAGTTTCAGTAGCGGGTAGTTTTTCATCTAAATACATTGCAAGGGCACGCGGTCTTTCGTAATCATTTTCTTTTTTACCCACCCAGTGCGTGGACATACAAACGGCGCCGCCAAACACGTCGGGATATTCCGAGATTGCATACAGTGAAATGAGTGCTCCCATACTGGATCCAAGTATAAACGTACTTTCCCTCTCGGGCATTGTCGAAACCGTTCTATCTATCTGAGGCTTCAATTCATGCACAATGAATTTCAAATAATTTTGCGAAATAATACTATTTGAATACGTTTGGTCTAAAACTTCCTTTTTCTTTTTTTTCACTCAAATATCGCATTGATTTTTCAGGAAAGTATTCATCATAACGGTATTTACCATTGTTCCAAATTCCAACAACGATACACTCAAGAATTTTTTTCTTAGTTAGTAAATCTGATATAACTTCGTCCACGCCCCATTCTTGCTTATTCCAAGTTGCAGTGCTATCAAAAAGCATTTGCCCGTCATGCATATAGATTGTAACATATTTTTTTTCACTTGAATACCCGTCTGGCAACCATACATCAATATTTCTTTGAGCGACGTATTTGGATTGAAAATTTGGCAAACGTTCTATTTTCCCAGCTGAGACCTGAACGTCGGACTTTCCACAAGATGATAAGATAGACAAAAGTAAAATAAGCCTAAATAAAAAATTAGATTTCATTGTAGATAAAAGCGTTTTTATTTTACAAACTATACGGCACTTGCTCGCAAAATCCAAAATTGCCATTTTGAACGTATCAGAGTTTCTTCTAATTATGCTTTTACGTTCAAATTCATAAAATAAAACCTTTATCCGAGTTATTTTATTTTCGCTTCGAGGTATGTTTTAAGTCTGTAATATATATCCTGTAGTTCATCTGCAGAAGGCAAAAACGCTATCCTAAAAAATCCTTGTGTTCTATCCATTCCAAATCCTGATCCGTGAACCAAAAGTATGCCCAAGTTTTTTAGCACATCAAGGACGAAGTTTTCATCAGATTCAAAGCCCAATCTACGAATATCCATTCGTGGAAAGGCATAAAACGCACCCTGAGGCTTGTTGCTGCTCATGCCCGAAATATTATTCAAATAACGAAACGTAATATCCCGTTGATTTTTTAATCTAAGCAACGCAGGTTGAAAATAATCTTGCGGTAAACTTAATGCTGTCTCTATAGTGTACTGTGCGGGTGTATTGGCACAAAGCCGTGCGTCAGCCAACTTCAGCATTGCGTTTCGAATATCAGATACTAAATAATTATTGGTTATTCCGACCCAACCCATTCGCCAACCAGGAACTAAAAAGTTTTTAGACATACTTTCCAGAGTAAATACAGGAACATCGTCATCTACCAAACTTGCTATTGGTGTATGTTTCCCTTCAAAAACCATTTCACTATAAACTTCATCGGAAACAACTATTAACTTATGTCTTTTTGCAATGTCCAAAAGTTGCCTAAGCACATTGACTTCAATAACACTTCCGGTAGGATTATTTGGATTAATTACTAAAAGTATTTTTGTACGCTTAGTAATTTTTGACTCGACGTCCGCAGGGTCTACTTTCCAATTTTTATCTGAATTAAGATTATAGAAGACCTGCTTAGCTGCTACCTTATTGGCAAGCGCTATATAAAGCGGATAAACAGGTAGCGGAGCCAAAATCTCGTCACCCTCATTCAAGGATGCACTAAAGACAATATCTGCAGCTTCAGAGGCGCCGTCAGTTACAAAAATATTTTCAGCTTCAACTTTTACACCCTTACTAATCATTTTTTCTGCAATAGCTAACCTGGCACTCAATATACCGGCAGAAGGAGAATAATCGGATATTTGAGTACAAAGCGCCTTACAATATGCTTCCAATATTTGTTCGGGAGGTTTGAAGCCAAACTTTGGCGGATCACCAATATTCAAGTAGGAAACATTGACACCTTGTGACTCTACTTTTCTCGCCTCTAAAACGATATTTCTTATAGCGTAAGAATACTCCCTTGTACGCAACGCTGCTTGGAAACTCGACATCTGATTTTACAAACTCTTCATGTATTCATCCATGTCGACCATCGAAAAGGCACCTCGACCTTTCTTTTTCGTTCCACTTACGTCCTTTTCTCCCCACATTTCTGTAGCATCCGGAATAATATCGCGAATAATTTCGTCGCTACCTTCATTCTTATTTTTTATATCCATATCCTCCTGTTGAACGATAAAATTAGCCTCATTTAATTTCTTTGTGCTAAACACGTGAACTTTCTCCTTTAAGCCCGTTTCCTCTGAACGCATTACTGACATCTTAAGTTCTTCTTTATCTATGTACGGAGGTAAATCTATGTTTATTTCATAAATTTCCTCTAATTGGCTATCTAACTTATTTAAAAAGGAACTTATTTTTTTCGCCACTTCATCTCTGTACGACCTTAACTGTGTTATTTCATTTATCAACTTTTGAAGTTCTGCTTGTCTCCTACTATACTCCTCATTTGACTTTTTAATTGCCTCTTGATAGATAACTTCAGCCTGTCGCTTTGCCTCTAATTCCGCTTCTAACTTTAGTTGCTTTGCTTCCGCTAATGAAAACGTAATATTTTTCTCTAATTTTTTATACTCAGCGAGTTGTAATTCCAAATGCTCATTTCTATTTTCTAACGATGCCATCTGCTCTTTGACTGATTCAATTTCCTTTGCTATACTTGATAAGAATTCTTTCACAAGTACTACATTAAACCCCCTAACACTTTTTGGAAATGTAACACTCGCAATTTCTGATAGATCCATCATTTTAACTGTGCGTTTTACTAACCCTTTTCATTTTTTATACTTTCTAAGTACAATAGTATCTCTTCTGCATGTTTCTCCACATTAACTTTTGAGAAAACATTTTTTATCTTTCCACTTTCATCTACAACATACGTTATTCTCTGATAACCATAAAATTTTCGTCCGTATAAACTTTTTTCTCCCCAAACGCCAAATGCCCTCCCAATACTGTTATCTTCATCAACCAAAAGTCGAAATGGAAGACTGTATTTATCAACAAACTTCCTATGACTTGCTTGACTGCCTTTTCCAATTCCGAAAATTTCAACATTTATACTCTTAAATGCCTCGAATTTATCTCTAAAAGAACAAGCCTCCTTCGTACAACCCGATGTATCATCTTTTGGATAGAAATATAACACACTCTTTTTTCCTAATAATTGATTTGAATCTACTTCACAACCAAATTGATCGTGTGTTTTAAAATCAGGTACTCTATCTCCAATTTTCAGCATAAACGTTACTTAATTTACAGAAAGGCAAAGATAAGTAATCCCTTTTATTAAGCTACTTGTTTTTTTCTGGAAAAATACTGTGCGGTTCTTTGTTTCCACTCTTCAAATTTCATAAATGTTGAAGGGATCACAACAAGCGTTAGTATTGTTGAACTTATTAGTCCTCCTATTATAACCCAAGCTAAACCTTGTTTCCATTCAGCTCCTGCTCCAGACGTTATTGCTATCGGCATTAAACCTGCAACCAGTGCAATAGTGGTCATTAGAATGGGTCGCATCCGTAATTTTCCAGCCAATACCAAGGCTTCTACCAATGGTTTTCCTTCATCTGTAATTAATTTATTAGCAAAATCAACCAACAATATAGCATTTTTTCCTACTAAACCGATTAGAACAATTAAGCCGACCCCTGAAAAAACATTAATAGAAGACCCTGAAATGGCTAACGCGTAAAACGCACCTATTGTTGCTAACGGTATTGTAAACAAAACAATAAACGGATATAAATATGAATCATACAATAACACCATGACTAAATACATAAAGAAAATAGCAGCAAACATCGCGAGACCTAGGTTGCTATCGGAATCCTTTTGATTTTTTACATCGCCTAAATAATCAAATTGAGTTCGCTCAGGAATTTTTACTTGCTTTACTTTTTTTTCAAATTCTGAAGCAATAGCTCCACTAGTCGCACCCCCTACCACCTGCGAACCAACATTTACATAGTTCTGTCGAGAATAGCGTTGTAACGCGGGTATCGTGGGTGTCTGATATACCGAGGCAAATTGCTTTAAAAAGATATACTCGCCTCCACTATTTCGAAAACCTAAATTTTTTACATCTTCAATATTTCTTTTATCAAAATCCTTCAGAGTTACCCTAATCGCATACTCATCCCCTTTATCTCTAAACTTAGAATTATCATCGCCTGCAAAAGCTATCCTCATCACAGCACCGATATCCTGAATTGTTAAACCAAAACTTGCCATTTTTTCTCGGTCTATTTGAACTGCTATATCTGTTCCCCTAGAATCAGCAGAACTTCTAACATCGGATGTACCCTGAATCCCTTGCAAAATCTTCACAACTTGCTTAGCTGCTACAATTGCACTATCTCTGCTTGGATTCATAACCACTATCTGAATAGGAGTTTGGTTTGCTGTACCGAATATGCCAATCGGACTTACACGATACTTGACACCAGAAAATTTTGATAGTCTTTGCTTTATATCTATCACAACATCGTCGGTGGATTTTTTTCGTTTATTTTTCGGAACTAAGAGAATATTGAATTCTGTTATATTACTTGACTTTCCAGAGATTAAACCTTCATTTGAAACTCCAACATTTGCCATTACCCGTTCAATTTCAGGAATTTCCTTGAACATTTCTTCCACTTTGTATGCAATAGCATTCGTTCCTTCTAATGATGACGAACCTGCGGTTTCAATAAAAACACTAAATTCTCCTCTATCAGATTGCGTTATAAATTCTGCACCGATAAAGCCTCCTGTAAAAAGTAAAAAGGAACTAAAAAATGATACTAAAGCAACCAATGCAACGACTTTCTTATGACATAATGACCATCTTAATAATCGTTCATAACTTATCAACATTTTTTCATAACTGGCTTCAAATTTCAAAATAAATTTTTCCCAAAGCGTACGCCCAGTAAAACGTTCCAACTTTGAAATTCGCGAAGCCAATGCAGGAGTTACCATAAACGAAACCAGCAAACTCACCAAAGTTGAAAACATCATTACAATCGCAAATTCTCTCATGATATTTCCAATAATACCAGATACTAAGGATAACGGAACAAAAACAACCACGTCAACCATTGTAATCGCCACTGCAGTAAACCCAATATCATTTCTACCCATTAATGCCGCTAATTTTCGCTCCGTTCCCTTTTCTAGAAACCTGTAAATATTCTCAAGTACAACTATAGAATCATCAACCAGAATACCAATGACTAAAGAATACGCAAGCAATGTCATTAAATTTAAGGAAAAACCTAAAATGTACATCACAATAAAGGTCGTAAGTAATGACGTAGGAATGGAGACCATTACAATCACCGCGTTCCGTATGCTATGCAAAAAGAGTAACATAGTCATTCCAACTAAAAATATAGCAAAATATAAATCAAACTTTACTGAATTC
Organism: Potamilus streckersoni; assembly: GCA_016746295.1. NCBI lineage: Eukaryota > Metazoa > Mollusca > Bivalvia > Unionida > Unionidae > Potamilus > Potamilus streckersoni. The sequence goes on along the minus strand of JAEAOA010001427.1, from coordinate 853,928 downwards.
GCCGCGTCTAAAGTAAATTGAGAGCCATCTTGACCTATTTCAAATTTTAAACTCTGTGCAGCATACGTTTGTTCTAATTTTTTCAATTTTTCCCTAACCTCTTTACTTACCTCAACAGCATTAGCGTCCGACTGCTTTGAAACTAATAACCCAATAGATGGATTTCCGTTTATTCTGTTATACTGACTTACATCTTCTGCACCATCTGTTATTTCGGCAACGTCCTTCAATCGAATTTCTCCACCATTTGGTACTTTCAACATAACTAGTTCTTTTAATACATCAACACTGCTTATTTTACCTGAAATCCGAACAGTAAACTGCTCGTTCATGTTTTTTACTACACCCGTTGGAAAATCTAAATTAGCAACCATAATTGAGGCAACAACTTGACCCAAACTCATCTTATAAAATTCCAACTTTTCTTTGCTCATATTTACACGAATTTCTCGCTTCGTGCCCCCCACAATATTGACCTGACCCACACCATTTATACTTCCTATAGCGGGCTTAATTTGTTTGTCAATCAAATCAAAAAAATCAACGTCTTTCATATTGCTTGTAACACCTAAACGCAAAACAGGCAATTCATCAAAAGCAAACCGGAAAGCCTTCGGCTCTTCACTGTCCTCTGGTAAATCATTTTTAATTAAATTCAACAACCTTTCAACTTCTTGCAAAGCTTCCCGAACATTCGCTGACTGCTTAAACTGCAATGTAATCGTACTCAAGCCAACATTTGATGAAGAAATAACAACATCTAAATTCTCAACTGACGACACTTGATCCTCAATTACCTTTGTAACAGAACTCTCGACCTCTTCTGCACCTCCTCCAGGATACACAGTAATAATGCTTACAACAGGAGGTGAAATCTTCGGAAGCAACTCATACTTTAATTGCATCAAAGAAAAGTACCCCAATACTCCTAATGTCGTAAATAAAACAACGACCACAGTGGGCCGTTTGATAGAAAGTTCAGTGAGTGTCATTTTTTCTTATTGAATCGTTACCTTGTCGCCATCTTTCAAATAAACCAACCCTGTTGTTATAAGCTCCTCCCCGTCCAGAAGACCCTCCAAAACCTCCATCTTATTACCTATCGGATCTCCCTTTTTTATGTTCCGCATCCTTGCAACACCACGATCATACACAAACACAAAAGGAGAACTGATTTCTCCAAAAATTGCTGAGGCTGGAATTAAGATGCGAGAAAGCGTTTGATTAACACTAAACACTCCCCTCACAAACATTCCAGCACGCAAAGATTTTTCTATTTTATTTGAAAATTCAACCTCCACAGGATACGAATGTGTTACATCCGCCTTTGAACCAATAGAAACTATTTTTCCATTATAAATTTCATTAGGATAGACATCCGTCCTAACCTCAACGTTGTCTCCCTCACGCAAACTAAATACCACCCGCTCATCCGCACGAAACACAACCCTTAAAGCGGACAAATCAACCACATTCGCAACCACTGACCCTAAGGTCAACATTTCCCCAATTTCCAAATTGAACGTTGTAACTAGCCCAGAAATAGGTGATTTAATTTCAGTATCTTCCAATTGTCTTTTTGCCAAAGAGTAGTCTATTTCCGCTTTTGCAAAAGTCAACCTCACCCCTTCATATTGCGCCTCTGAAACTGACTTTTCCTTGAAAAGTTCTTCGTATCGCTCCATATCTTTTTTAGCTTTCTCATAACTAACTTTGGCTGAATTCAGTGCAATTAACTTTAACTCGTCATCAACTTTAACTAACACACTCCCCTTGCTTACATACCGCCCCACCTTCACAAAAAGCGAAACCACCTTCCCTTGTGTTTCTGAAACAACCATTACATCTCTTATACCCTCTGTCGTCCCAACAACTTCTAAAGGCGTACCCTTAACTTCCATTTTAACCTTCTCTATTGATACAGTCTGCGGTAAATTTTCTACAACCTGCGCCTTTTCTAACTTTTCATTCTTTCTTTGCTTATTGAAAAATAGTAAGGAAATAAACCCAAATAACAAACCTATTGCGAATAACCAAATTCTTACCTTCTTAGAAAACATTTCTTATTAAATAGTTTCACACGCCTTAAAATAACAATTACTAAATGTAGCCACTTTCCTTTCTAAAAAAAACACCAGTCCACCTATTTCGAGCAACGAATCTAATTACTTCAACTATATAATTTGAACTATTTTTTTATTAATTAGAAATCAAACAAAGTAATATTTTTATTTTCAAAAAATCTCATGAAAGTCATTGCAGTTACAGGTGGAATAGGGTGCGGAAAAACAGAATTCTGCAATGTATTTAAATCATTTGGAGCATTTGTATTTTCAGGTGATGACGAAGCGAGAAAACTTCATTTTTCTGATAAACAAGTTTCTGACAACATCAAAAGAGAGTTCGGAGAAACAATCTATGAACCAAATGAGACACTCTACCGGGCTAAACTCGCCGCAATAGTCTTTTCAAATCCGTCAAAACTTCATATCCTCAATCTAATCATTCACCCCAAACTTATAGAAAAATTTCATGATTCCATTAAAGAAGAAAAAATGAAAACCACTAAAATTTTTGTTTTAGAAGCTGCTATTCTATTAGAGTTAAAAATCAACTATCCATTTGACCTAATTATTAACGTCACGGCTCCATTAAAAGTCCGTCTAAAATATATTACAGATAGAGGTCTCTCTAAGGAACAGGCTATTGCTCGTATAAAAAGTCAGGTTTCCGACAAAGAAAGACGGGAAAAATCAGACATTACAATTGAAAATAACGGAACATTAGAGGAACTAATGCACAAAGCCACTTTACTATGGAAAATAATTAACAAATAAACTTCCTTTTCATATGAAAAATAGGACTTCACGTATTGGACCATTTTGTTTTGAATATAAAAACTATAAAGTGTAGGACACAGAGGAAAAGAAAAATTGTAGGCTGAAAGAAGTGCGTTTGGAGTAGAATCACAAACTAATTCCTTAAAGGAGGTGATCCAGCCGCACCTTCCGATACGGCTACCTTGTTACGACTTCACCCCAGTTACTACCCTCGCCTTAAACCCTTTGTAGAGTCTTCGGGCGCTGGCAACTCCCATGGTGTGACGGGCGGTGTGTACAAGGCCCGGGAACGTATTCACCGCGGCATGCTGATCCGCGATTACTAGCGATTCCAGCTTCATGGAGTCGAGTTGCAGACTCCAATCCGAACTGGGACGATGTTTTTGGGATTTCCTCCACCTTGCGGCTTCGCCCTTTGTAATCGCCATTGTAGCACGTGTGTAGCCCTACTCGTAAGGGCCATGAGGACTTGACGTCATCCCCACCTTCCTCCGGTTTAACACCGGCGGTCCCATTAGAGTGCCCAGCCAAACCTGATGGCAACTAATGGCGAGGGTTGCGCTCGTTGCGGGACTTAACCCAACATCTCACGACACGAGCTGACGACAGCCATGCAGCACCTGTGTTATGGCTCCCTTTCGGGCACTCCCACCTCTCAGCAGGATTCCATACATGTCAAGGGTAGGTAAGGTTTTTCGCGTTGCATCGAATTAATCCACATCATCCACCGCTTGTGCGGGTCCCCGTCAATTCCTTTGAGTTTTAATCTTGCGACCGTACTCCCCAGGCGGTCAACTTCACGCGTTAGCTACAACAGTCATCCTTGCGAACAACCATTTAGTATCCATAGTTTACGGCTAGGACTACTGGGGTATCTAATCCTGTTTGCTACCCACGCTTTCGCACCTCAGCGTCAGTGTCAGTCCAGAAGGCCGCCTTCGCCACTGGTATTCCTCCCGATCTCTACGCATTTCACCGCTACACCGGGAATTCTACCTTCCCCTCTATGTCTCTAGACAATTAGTATCCAAAGCATCTCTCTTGTTAAGCAAGAACCTTTAACCTTAGACTTAATAAGCCGCCTACGCACCCTTTACGCCCAATCATTCCGGATAACGCTTGCATCCTCTGTATTACCGCGGCTGCTGGCACAGAGTTAGCCGTGGCTTATTCGCACAGTACCATCCTAAGTTCCAAAGAACTTTCTTGTCCCGTGCAAAAGCGGTTTACAACCCGAAGGCCTTCTTCCCGCACGCGGCATGGCTGCATCAGGCTTGCGCCCATTGTGCAATATTCCCCACTGCTGCCCCCCGTAGGAGTCTGGACCGTGTCTCAGTTCCAGTGTGGCTGGTCATCCTCTCAGACCAGCTAGGGATCGTCGCCTAGGTGAGCCTTTACCTCACCAACTAGCTGATGGGACATAAACCAATCCCTTGGCGATAAATCTTTGATGATCCACTCTTTCGAGCAGACCATATCATCTGACATTGTCCCCGATTTCTCGGGGTTATTTCAGACCAAAGGGCATGTTATCTATGCATTACGCACCCGTACGCCAGGTACACGTAAAACCGAAGCCTTACTTTCCCTTGACTTGCATGTGTTAGGCCTGCCGCCAGCGTTCGCTCTGAGCCAGGATCAAACTCTCCATGATGAAAAGTTTTTTCCTATTACTTTTATTTTTAACTCTTGCGAACCTACTTTCTTCCTCCCGCACTTCTTTCAACCTCAACCTTTCAATGAACTTACTGATTACTATCAAAAAGTTTTACTAAAACTTCTTACTAAATCAGGGATGCAAATATACACTTTTTTTCATATTTACAAATTATTTTAAAAATATTTTCTCGTGTCTGAAATTAAAATCCCAATTCAAACAACTTGTGGGCTTTGAGGGAATCGAACCCCCGACCTTCTGAGTGTAAATCAGACGCTCTAACCAACTGAGCCAAAAGCCCTTAATTTTTGCGCTTGAGAACATAACTTTTTCCAATCACCGAAAACACAAAGAAAACTCTGTATTTCAGAATCTCTACAAACCACAGTGCGCGTATAATCTACGTTGATTGCAAACGCAATAATAAAACAAAGAACTCAAAATACTAATTCAAATTATTTATTTCGCAATAATTTATATGCAGCCTACCTTTGGAATAAACATGTAATATGCGACAAAACACCTCTATTTTCCAAGCACTTCAAAAACTTTTTATATGTACGATGCGAAAAAGTTTAAATCAACGGTTAAATTATTTCTTATTTCTAAAGATTTTTTACAAAAAAATTAAAATTTTTAGTCGCTTTTGTATTATCTTCGAATTTTTAGATGACTTTTACAAACAATTAAAATTTTTAGTTATGAGAAAAAATTTGTTTTTTGTGAGCATGAGCGTGTTTGTTTTATGTTCCGTTTTGTTTATAGGTTTGGTAAATTCAGCAAGTGCTCAAGATGCACCAGATGAAGCACCAAAAGCAGAGGCTCCTATGAATGAGGCTGCACCAGCACCAAAAGCAGAGATGTCTGCGCCGTACAACGGGTTGGTGCTAACGTTAAATGATCAATGGTCATTAAAGTTTTCGGGGCAGTTAAATACATACTTCGTCGCAAATATGCAGGAAGGAAAGGATGCAATCTTCGGCGTACAGAACGGCTTATTACCAGCTTCACTGAACGTAAGCCCTATGTTCAAAGCTTCAAGTGCTGTAACCATTTCAGGTAACTTTGGACTTTACCTTGGTATTCCTGCAAGTGGCGTTGATAATTCTAAATCTAATGTTGCTTTAGATTTTTCCGCTGTTGATATCCGAAGTTTATCATTTTCAATTGCAACACCCGGTGGTACCTTCTTTTTGGGACGAGACTTTGGACAATTTGGTTTAGACGCTATTTTAAATGATATTTCATTGCTTGGAGTTGGTGGAAACTATTCTTTTGCAAATCCTCAACATACAACTCTTGGTGGTATTGGCTATGGCTATATCTATGCGGATAGGTTAGTTCAAATCAACTACACTACGCCCACATTTGGTAACACAAGCGTTACAGTGGGTATATATGATGCCATTAATGATTTTGGAGCAACATCTATTGCTACTGGCATTATTGGATGGCATGCAAAAGCCAAAACTGACCAAAAATTCGGTGAAAATGTCGGCTTGTACATTAGTGCAACCTTTTTAGCACAATACAGAAGTGTACTTTCAGGAATGGCTATTGGCTGGGATGCATTTCTAAAGTTCAACGTTTATGGCTTCTCACTCATTGGCTACATCTATGGTGGTGACGGAATAGGTGATGTTGGCTTGATGGTCGGAGGAACTAAAACCAATGGATCAGGTAAAGTTGTCGCAGCATCATCACTCGGATATTACGGGCAGCTTTCTTACACTATTAAAATGGCAATGCCTCTCACCATTGGTGTATTCTACGGTGCATCAACCATAGACCAAGGAACAGGTGGAAAATCTGATGTGAAAGCTTCAACCAGAATCACGGGAAGCGTTGCTCTTGCAGTACTTCCTTATTTAATTCTGCGAGCAGAGTTCACCAATCAGTCTGAGCAAAAAACTCTCCCCGCTGCCGCTCCAAAAGCAAACATCGTCAACGTTGGTGCAACCTTTGCTTTCTAAAAAGGATTTTTATGGAGTTTAATTTCATATTTATTCAGACCCACTTCGGTGGGTCCTTTTTTGTTTAATTTTATATTCTATTCAAATATCTTTAATACAAACATCTTCAATTCTACCCGCTAAAAAAGTAGTTCTGTTGGATTGTGTAAGGAACTTGTTGAATAATTTGTTAAATAGAGCATTTATGAATAAGTATGTTTAGACCCTGAATAGGAACTTTGCGGAAAGTACGACATTCCACAATGAATAACAAAGGCAAACCACAAAACACCATGCACTTATAGTACTTATGAAAAGACTTCGAAAACATATTATTAGAATACTCAAAAACCTTTTTGTTGGGTTAATTAGACCGTTTTTTCTAATTCGAACAATTAAGAACATGAATTTATTCGAGCAAAAATATTCTTCCCAACATGGTGAAGATGGAATTATAAAAACAATCTTTAATAAAATAAAACCAACAAATAAGTTCTGTGTAGAATTTGGCATCCATCCGAAGGAAGGAAACACTGTTCTACTCAAAAAAAAGGGATGGAATTGCTTATGGATGGACGGAAACGGAGATGGTGAAATTATTAAAAAGGAATTTATAACCGCAGAAAATATTAATTCCCTTTTCAACAAATATAACGTCCCAAAAGAATTTGATTTACTCTCAATTGATATAGATTCAACCGATTATTGGATTTGGAAGGCAATTGAAGGATACATTCCGCGTGTTGTTATTATAGAATATAATGCTAGTTTTCCACCAACAGAAAGTAAGGTCGTAAAATATGACCCGAATTTGCTATGGGATAATTCTAATTATTTTGGAGCAAGTTTATTGGCGTATGAAAAATTAGGTAAAGAAAAAGGTTATACTTTGATCGCTTGTGATAAAACGGGAACTAATGCCTTTTTCATAAGAAGTGAATTAATAAAAAACCATTTCGTAGTTAAGCCAATTGGAGAAGTATATAGACCCCCAATGTATGGTGAAATAATCAATGGCGCTCACATCGGTCATCCTCCGAGTAGTAAATCCATGATGTCCGTTTAATGTCACCTGTCCAACCCGTATATTGCGAACTATTAAATACATATATTAAAACATCCAACATCCTTGCTATGCACCACAAAACTACCCAAATATCAAGCATTCCAAACCTTGCTAGACTTTTCAAAATTTGGTGCATCCACCTATTTTAACCTGATAAACATGGCAACGAAAAGGTTCTAAGATTCCTTTTGCAATACAAGCAAGAAATTGAGTAAACAACTCTCTTTTTGCAAACCCAAATTCATGCATGTTTTTGCCAATTTTCGTATTAGCAACATTTACTTTCGCTTTTTCACCAACTGAACTTCCACTTTCCACTAAAATTTTTATCCGCAATCGCTTGTTGAGGGTCTTTGGACAGTTTGTTAGTTAAGAAAAATTCGCATCCAATTATGGTTACCCATTTACCGAAGACTTGTTTAAGGTAGTCAAGTGCAATTTGAGTGCAATCAATTCCCTTTTTTTCAAATCGTGAGTATTTTATAACATGAATAATAAACAAGACCCCATTTGCGATAGCCTTTGGTGCAAAAGGAATTACTTTTGGGGTAGTGTATAAAAAAGTGTGTTTCTTGGATGTTTAGACATTTTGAAAATAAGATATAATTTCTCGTTTTTTTGCCATTAGACACTCTTTATTTCATAGTATTTTTCAATCAAAACAAAGGGGCAAATTCCCCTTGTTTGTTTATTGTCCGAACCATGATTTGTAGGATTAAAAGATGAGCCGGATTGTTTTCAATCAAGACCATCTGTCTCTGTGCAACGCACAGGCAGGAACGAGCGTGTTTGGTCTTTTCTTTGTGGCAATAATAGGTGGAATTATCGCAAAACCAAATGGTTTTAACGCAAAACCAAATGGTTTTAACGCAAAACCAAATGGTTTTAACGCAAAACCAAATGGTTTTAACGCAAAACCAAATGGTTTTAACGCAAAACCAAACGGTTTTAACGCAAAACCAAATGGTTTTAACGCAAAACCAAATGGTTTTAACGCAAAACTAAACGGTTTTAACGCAAAACCAAATGATTTCGGAGCGTTCCCATGCTGTTTATTTCATTTTTCGTGCAATTTCGCAGATTATGGCAGAAAGGGGGTACAAAAGATTAACTTGTTGGTTTTAGAAACACACTTTTTTATACACTACCACTTTTGGTGCAAAGGGAATTACTTTTGGCGCAAAGGGAACAGATGTAAGCGTTTTTTACATCTTCTTCGTGGTAGCGATTTGAAGTTTTTGGTAAAGAGTCATAGTGGTTAGGAAAGATTAATTGGTTTGGGTAATGGTTCAAGCAGTTATTTGAGATTCTACTTCTGACGCTTCCCCGATTAAGAGATATAAGGAAAAAATTTGCTTTTATTTTGTAAAGTCAAGTGGAGGAAGAATAATTGAACCAATGCCTGCTTTTAGTAATAAATTAGATAAATGCTCGCGTATGTAAGGAAAGATAATTGCAGCGCCGTTAATTTGCCCAAATTTTTTTAAATCTTCTAATTTTGAATCGCCGATTTTCTCAAAAACACCCACCATCGCAATAGTGCAAGACACTTCTTCAACATTATTACAGGATTGGACGTATAAAATTTTCTCGGTAACAAAAATCGTCCTTTCTTCTACATCAACATTTACATCAACATTAATGTTTGGGATTATACCTTCTGCAATAAAGGTTACATTCGGTACTCGTTTAAAACTACTTTCCAATAAAATTAAACTTCTTATTCTAAAACCAGATTCCATCTGATTGTTACCTGCTTGATATGTCATTATGCAGCCAATAGATAATTTAACAGATCCATAGAGATGGTTTGAGTTTCACCTGATGCTATACTATTAGTTTTACTTGTGCTAATGTAACTACAATTAAATGTCTTTACAATACCATTATTAAAAACTTTATCAGGCGAACTTATACTTGGAATGCTTGTAAAATTTGAATCAAAATGTACATTAACCTTATCAAATAAAATAGATGAAAACTCAATATTGGAAGTAATAGTAATATCATTGATATATTTACTACCCGCAAGTTTAAATTGAGTATCATTTATCCCAACAATTGCATCGTCAGAAAAAAAGCAAATATTTTGATCTGGAAATAACTTTATGAACTCATCCGTAGTATTGTTTTCCCAAGAAATGTACTTTTTATCAAGATGATAAATATCATTTGGGACTACTTCGATGCAATGAACATTTGCATTAATGTCAAATTCGTATCTTACACGTGTCTCAGGAAAGGATTTAACAAAATTGCCCAATGCTTTTTTTATAAAAGAGGTTGCTTCAATATTGCTCATATGCATTTCGTTAAAATTTCTAGAGTTGATTTTGATAATTTTATAGAGTCTTCACTTTCAGTACATTTTATTGAACTGTCATCATAATCAGCTTTAACTCGTAACCTTTTAAGTTGTAAAATATCTTTGTTAAAAGTTCTATCATCCTGGTACTTACTATTAATAAATGACTTTATTTGATTTATCAATACTTCGTGCGAACCTTGCTTAGAATTTTTGTTTATATCTCTTAATTCCTTATCTGTTTTACCCATTGAATATAGCCATGTGTGCCTCATTAGTTGAATACAACTGTAATAGGCACAATGAACTACGGACGGATAATAGCTTTGCTCGTGCAAAAGTTCTGCGGCACATAAATTGAGTTTTGATTTATTTTTTAAGTGTGCCATATAGCGAAGTAAAAATGAAATTAAATGAATACAACTATTTTCGCAAGTATAACTTTTGCACCAGATTTATGAAATTTTTTTAGTACTACAAAAAGGAGTTAGACGATTATGGAAAAAGGTTGTTCGGTTAATAGTTTAAGCGATTATTACAGCTTTTGCTTGTGGCATTCGTTGTAAATTTTACCATTTAGTGATCTGCCGTTTTTCTTTTTGTTACGGCCACCCCATTGTTTGAAGAAAAAGGGAATTTTTGCATTTTTACATTGTTTTTGAATATCTAAAACCCAATCTTTGTTTATTGGACGCGGCGTTTGCCCACTTTCGCCACCGACAATGACCCAGTCTATTTTTTTTAAGTTTAGATTTGGTAATGCTCCTATTAAAGGTTCGCAGGAAAGAAATTTAACTTTTGCTTTTGTTCGTCTTAAAAAGTTAATTCTATTTTTTACTTTCTCATTTTCAACTGAAACACCCATCCAGATATTTTCAGTCCAATTTAACTCTTTATGAATTTCATAGAGTCGTTCTGCTCTTTTCGTTAAAATCTGAAAAACATGCTGTGAATTGTCGTTCATAACCGCAAATGCTTTCTTAATAAAACTTAAAGAAATTTTGGAATGAAATAGGTCACTCATTGAATTAACAAAAACGATTTTTGAAGTTTTCCACTTGTAAGGAATATTGAGTTGGTCGGGATGTTCGGTAATTTCGAAACCATCTTTGTATTTTTCAATTCCCATAGCTTGAAGTCGTTTAGACATTATTTCAGCATAACAAAACTTGCATCCTGCGGAAATTTTGGAGCATCCTGTGGTGGGGTTCCACGTCATCTCTGTCCATTCAATGCTTGACTGTGCCATTTTAGAAATCAAATGATGTTTGCGGTGTAACTCTTTTGCTAACTTTCTTGAAAAAATCTTTGCCTCTCTCGTGCTTTGAGTAAAAAGAGAGATAATACAACTGAAGATTTTGGTCTGTACTTATTGAGTGCATAAGTTTTTCTTTTAGGTAACCTAATTTGCTCATTTGGTCAGAATATTGTTCTGCTAAAAATTTTATGAAGTCATTGCTATTTTTTCCATTATCTTTCTCAAACTTTTCTCTCCAATTTTTTAATCCTAAGTATTTCTCAATTCTCGGGTGGTCACCTTTAATGTACTTGTCGAAATTTCTGTTTCCATCCATGTGCAACGCTTGAAGAATTAGAAAATCCGTTTGCAATGTACCAAGTTTTTGTATTGTGTCGAAATTTAGATCTAATGAATAAGGATCCACAAAACAAAATGAAAGCATTTTTTTTCCTTTAGGGATGTTACTTATGATTTTTTCGACATTCGCATTACTGTCGCCGTGAACAAGTTCGCAATTTAGGTGACTAAAGTTTCTTTTTACTCTTTCGGAAAGGGCTTTAATTTTTTTTTCATCTTTTTCGCACAAGATGTATTTCGTAAATGAGTCAGGAATTGACATTGCGAGCAACGCTGCATTCAAAAATGTCTTTTTCCCAATTTGTGAATATCCGGACCCGGCAAACAAATCAATATACACGAGTTCGTCCCACTTTTTTTTCATACCTCTTGTAAAGATGTCGCAATAACTGCCAACTAATTTGTATTTTTCATGTGACCATTCTCCAACGTCTGGTGAAAAGAGTCCGTCCGGCTTTACTTCAATCCTTGTAACAAACTTATTCATCAAAGAACTTTTAGCAATTTAGAAATATTTTCCATTAGATTACCATAAAAATCATTAGCGAAGACGTGAGCATCTTCGACGACTTCTTCGTGGTAGTGGTTTGAAGTTTTTGGTAGAGAGTCATGGAAGGGTTATTTAGTTAATTTTTTTATTGCATCAATTGTGTTCATAAAACTTGTAGAGCGATTCATTTCTAAATTTAGATGTTCGGCAATGATCTGTGCCATTTCGAGTTTGGGTAATACTTTTTTATTAGACAGTTCGGGAATATTTTTCAATAAATATTGATTGGAATTTTGGAGGGTATCAACTTTTTTTAAGTTTTTAGAGTTTTTATGTTTTTCAGAATTAAATCGTGGATATGCTTTTTGAATTGCGTTCAAATCACCTAAGTACCAGTTTTCTAATTCTTTACAAATTATTCTAATTTTACAGTCACAGTAGCGTTTCTTAATAAGCATGGTTTGAATTTTATTTTTGAGATTTGAGCAATCCTCATCATCTTGATCAATCGTAATTAATATTTTTGCATTACGATTTTTACTTAGTGTTGGGACTGTTTTTTCGATTGCTTTTAGTAAGTCTTGCTTGCCTTGGTGTGAGAATATTGTAAAATTTTTACATCCTAATTTTGGAAGTACTTTTTCAAATAAACGACATGCTGATAATTCTTCAGTAAAAACAAACAAATTTATTTCATTCATCACGTTTCAAATTTGCCCCTTTAATGTAATGATTACGCCACATCCAACCCAATTGATTTTCTTTTGAAAGCTCCAAAGCTCTCTCGTCCTCCTTCACCGATACTATTTTTGTAAAGCCGTTGTTTTCCTTTTCTAAAAAAAATAATTCACTTATTTCTAAACCGTTTACAAAATCAGGAGAGTGAGTGGAAACGAATACTTGTCCGCCACGGTCGGCATAGTCTCTAATTTCTTCGCATAAAGACAAAAGTAAGTCGGGATGTAAAAAATTTTCTGGTTCTTCTATACAGAGTAAAGGATGAGGTTCAGGGTCATTCAGTAAAATCATGTACGCAAACATTTTTATTGTGCCATCCGAGACATAACGAGCGACAAAAGGCTCATCAAAGTTTGCATCTTTAAATTTTAAAATAATTCTTCCGTCCTCGGTTTCTTTCGCTTCTACTTGGATTATTCCAGGTATTCGACTTGGCAACTTATCTAAAATTTTTTGAAATACTTTTGGATGATTGTCTTTCAAATACTTTGCTACCTGTGCTAAATTATCACCTGTTACGGAGAGATGATTAGAAATACCTGTGTCTGAAATAGCTCGTCCATGTTCGATTTTAAAATTTGAAACATACCAGCGTTCTAATAAATTTCTAAAACTACTTAACGCTTTAAATTCTTCAAATTGTCCCAATCCTTTAATTGCTAAAATGTCAGGGCTTGTTACTTTTTGGTGTATTCGTTCCTCCTTTACATTTTCTTTTCCATATTCTTTTTCGTTTGTAATCGCGTAACCCTCACCATTTTTAAATTCAATAAAGTGCCAAGGCTTTCCTCTTCTTCCTCTACGGTATTTTAGCACTTCATCTGCAATAAATACTTTACCATTTTCAAAACCGATTTCAAGAAAGTAGGTAATGAGCGGTGCATTATTTTCATCATTTTGAATATTCCGAAATTTTATTTCAAAACTAATTTTGTCGCTAAGTGGATTACAGCCTCGACTTATGACTTCGGCAAATCCACCCCGTTTATTGATAGCGATGGTTGCGTTATTATGAAGTGCGTCGCTTAAAAAGCCGAACACATCAAAAAAAGTTGATTTACCAGAACCATTAGAACCTAATACAACCATCATTTTAGGGATGTTGGACACAGAAGCATCTTTAAATGATTTATATTTTTTGATTTTTATGCTTTCTATTTTCATATTTCCGTATTGCTATTTTATGATTTTTAGCGTAGCAAAGGAACTCTCTTTTCTTTTGGTAGTGGGCATTATTTCAGTTTCTAAATTACGGAGTTTTTACAAATAAAAAAACCTCTAAATAATAGAGGTTTTTCAGATTAAGATCGGCAGCGACCTACTCTCCCTCCGTAAGGCAGTACCATCGGCTCACTTGGGCTTAACTACTCTGTTCGGAATGGGAAGAGGTGATCACCAAGGACATAGCCACCGAAAACGGCAAAACGAAAAGTAGAGTAAGAATCTTTTCAATGGTCATCACTGAATACCGTATAGTAAAAGATGTTTGAAATTAAGTCAATCGACTTATTAGTACAGATCGGCTAAACATATTTCTATGCGTACACCTTCTGCCTATCAACCAAGTACTCTCCTTGGAGTCTAATGGGGAAATTTCATCTTGAGGTGGGTTTCACACTTAGATGCTTTCAGCGTTTATCCCGTCCAAACATAGCTACTCAGCCGTGCCGCTGGCGCGACAACTGATGCACTAGAGGTTTGTTCGTCTCGGTCCTCTCGTACTAAAGACAAGACCTCTCAAATTTCCAACGCTCGCAACAGATAGGGACCGAACTGTCTCACGACGTTCTGAACCCAGCTCGCGTGCCACTTTAATGGGCGAACAGCCCAACCCTTGGGACCTTCTCCAGCCCCAGGATGTGACGAGCCGACATCGAGGTGCCAAACCTCCCCGTCGATATGGACTCTTGGGGGAGATCAGCCTGTTATCCCTAGAGTAACTTTTATCCGTTGAGCGATGGCCCTTCCACGCGGAACCACCGGATCACTATGGCCGACTTTCGTTTCTGTTCGTCCTGTCGGACTTACAGTTAAGCTCCCTTATACCATTGCGCTCTACGTTCCATTACCGTCGGAACTGAGGGAACCTTTGTAAGCCTCCGTTACTTTTTGGGAGGCGACCGCCCCAGTCAAACTACCCACCAGACACTGTCCTTGTACTGGATAACAGCACTAAGTTAGAACTCAAATATAATCAGGGTGGTATTACACTTTTGACTCCACGAAAACTAGCGTCCTCGCTTCAAAGTCTCCCACCTATACTCTACAAATCATACTCAAGCACAATACCAAGCTACAGTAAAGCTTCATAGGGTCTTTCCGTCCAAATGCGAGTAGCCGGCGTCTTCACCGGCACCACAATTTCGCCGAGCACGCAGCCGAGACAGTGTCCAGATCGTTACGCCATTCGTGCAGGTCGGAACTTACCCGACAAGGAATTTCGCTACCTTAGGACCGTTATAGTTACGGCCGCCGTTTACCGGGGCTTCAATTCGGAGCTTGCACCCCTCCTTTTAACCTTCCGGCACCGGGCAGGCGTCAGACCCTATACGTCGCCTTGCGGCTTCGCAGAGCCCTGTGTTTTTGGTAAACAGTCGCTTGGCCCATTTCACTGCGGCCTGCCTTGCGGCGAGGCGCACCTTATCCCGAAGTTACGGTACCAATTTGCCGAGTTCCTTCTCCCGAGTTCTCTCAAGCGCCTTAGAATACTCATCTCGCCCACCTGTGTCGGTTTGCGGTACGAACAAACTACATTGTCCCTTAGAAGTTTTTCTTGGCAGCATGCTTACGGCAAGTTATGGCTCTTTCGAGCACCCTATTCGCGGTTCGGATACAAGGAACGGATTTGCCAATTTCCTCAACCTACACGCTTAAACCATCTATTCCATCAGATGGCTCGCCTTTCACTTCTGCGTCACTCCATAGGTAATAACCTTTGTAATTTGGTACAGGAATATTAACCTGCTTCCCATCAGCTACGCATTTCTGCCTCGCCTTAGGTTTCGACTAACCCTGAGATGATTAACATGGCTCAGGAAACCTTAGATTTTCGACGACGGAGTTTCTCACTCCGTTTATCGCTACTTATGCCTACATCTTCGTTTCTGATCGCTCCACCATAAGTCACCTTACAGCTTCAACGCAATCAGAATGCTCTCCTACCAACTCATGCCTTACGGCAGGTTGCTAAGCTTCGGAATTAGACTTAGCCCCGATTATTATTGGCGCTTGTTCGCTTGACTAGTGAGCTATTACGCACTCTTTAAATGATAGCTGCTTCTAAGCTAACATCCTAGCTGTCTGAGCAAAAAAACATCCTTCATTTCACTTAGTCTAAATTTAGGGACCTTAGCTGTAGCTCTGGGTTCTTTCCCTCTCGGACTTGGACCTTATCGCTCAAGCCCTCACTCCCGGATAATTCTTATACTGGTATTCGGAGTTCGTCTGGGTTTGGTACCGTTGTGACGGCCCTAGCCCAATCGGTAGCTCTACCCCCAGCAATGTACATCCGAGGCTGTTCCTCAAAACATTTCGGAGAGAACGAGCTATTACCGGGTTTGATTAGCCTTTCACCCCTAGCCTCAACTCATCCAAGCGGTTTTCAACCCACACTGGTTCGGACCTCCATTTGGTATTACCCAAACTTCATCCTGGTCAAGGCTAGATCACGCGGTTTCGCGTTTGCAACGTGCTACTATATCGCTCTATTAGAACTCGCTTTCGCTACGGGTTCAGTTCTGAAAACCTTACCCTCGCAACACACTAGCAACTCGTAGGCTCATTATGCAAAAGGCACGCAGTCATCCTCATAACTTATCCGAAAACAAGTCAGGGACTCCTACTGTTTTGTATGCATGCGGTTTCAGGATCTATTTCACTCCCCTCCCGGGGTTCTTTTCACCTTTCCCTCACGGTACTGGTTCACTATCGGTCGCAAAATATATTTAGCCTTACGAGATGGTTCTCGCAGATTCACACAGGACCTCACGTACCCCGTGCTACTCAGGAAACTTCTACGCTACTCGGAATTTCGCTTACAGGGCTTTCACCTTCTATGGCTTTCCTTTCCAGAAAATTCAGCTATTCGTCGCAGTCGCATGACGAAGTCCTACAACCCCAATTTCGCCTAAGCAAAAATTGGTTTGGGCTATTTCCGTTTCGCTCGCCACTACTACGGGAGTCTCTGTTGATGTCCTTTCCTCCGGGTACTGAGATGTTTCAGTTCTCCGGGTTTGCTCTTTCGTTTCTGTTAAAAACAGACGGGTTCCCCCATTCGGAAATCTACGGATAACAGACTGTTTACGTCTCCCCGTAGCTTATCGCAGTTAGACCACGTCCTTCATCGCTATTTTGCGCCAAGGCATCCACCGCTTGCCCTTGCTTTCTTAAATCGAAAATCTTTTACCAAAAGTATTCTAATGACCATTGGAAAGATTCTTACTACTTTTCAAAGAACATCATTCGTTAATACTCAAAATTAACTCCGCAAATAAAACTACTTTGTCAACTTCTTTCTAAACTTATATGTTGGTTTTATGGACTTGAACCACCGAGCGACCCTTTGTCAAAACCTTTTAAAAGAACATACCTCAAAAGAGAGATGCAAACTTAGCACATATTTTTATATTATGCAAATTTTTTTTATTTTTTTCTAAATCTTTTCTACTCGTGCCAATGTCAAAGAACCACTCCACTAAATGTAACCAATTTATTAATGGCACAAGCATTTTTTACCTATTTCTCAATTTTAGCCTTTTAGAACTCAACTACGATAGTATAACAATCACTCAAAAATTTTATTCGAATACGAATTACTTTTTATATTTTTGCAAATATTTACTATTTTTTTCAAAAAAATGACAAAAGCAAACTATTTGAAATACATCTTGGCATTTTTTAGCGGCTATGCGTCATGTTTTAATTTTTTTGGAAATCCAACCAATATTACTATTTCTGACACTCCTTTCAAAGATGATAAAAATGCGCTAAGGGGTGATTGGAATAATATTGGAAACGACCTTAAAGCAGCGTTAGATAAATACAAATCCTTGTATTCGAAATGAGCCATAAAGTTAATAGCATTCCCAACTCACCCCCTCAAAAAACCTAATTCAAAAACCATCGGACGCAATTTCTCCGTCAAAGCCTTGTACGCAGCCTCAAAATCACGAAAAGAAACCTCCGCAAAATCCCCACTTGCATTACGGGCTTGCACAGCTTTGCGGACTTGATACCAACCCACATCAGAACGATTCAATTTTAACGCGTCTCGTACCGAATGCACATCCGTTTGCGAAAAATATGCCTGCCAAAGTTTTTTTCCTTCTTCCAAAACATGTTTTGCCTCCTCCGAAAGATTCTTAGACACCTCATTATCTGCCAAATACCTTACCATAAAATCACTCTCAAACCGCCCATTTGAATTTACCTCACTCTCCGTAAATGGAATAAAATGATTCACAATGCTCCATTTTTTACCCTGCCACTCCAAATTATCCGCACTGGCAGTGAGGTTGCTTCCATTAAACAACATCCAAACCAAACAATCTGCCTTAAATTCCGCCGTTAGCGGTTGGTCGGGTTGCAGAAACTGGTCACGGTCGTTAAGCCATATAGGTTTAATGATTCTACGAACCGTGAAAACAATGGCGGCTTGCCAAAGGTTTTCTGGGGTGAGGTAGAAGCCATTTCCCCCACCATAAGTTGAAGAAAAAATGACTGTTTGTTGAGTTGCATGTTGAATATCGTTTCCACCACAATACACATACCCAAGTGCGTCATCTGACCAATTACTTACGCGTGAATTTGAAGTGTAAGGACTTATCCCATTCTTCAAAGGCACCACCACCGTTTTATTCGCTCGGGGTCTTTCAATCCAAAGATTCAAATACTTTTCGGTGGGAATGTTGTAAAATGATTTTTCTCCAATTGGATTTGCATTTTTGTCCAAAACCTCCACGTTGATTTGGTTAGGGAAAGGATCTTTATTTAGTTTCCAAACCAAAAAACCAATGGGTTAATTTCCGTTCAAACCATCAAATGCCTTGCTGTGCACCACAAAACCACCCAAATATTTGGCGTTCCAAACTTTTCTAAACTTTTCAAAGTTCGGAGCATTCACGTATTTCAACTTGCTAAACATAGCAACCGTGGCAGTGGGGATTTCCTTTGCAATGCGAGCAAGGAATTGGGTAAAGAGTTCGTTAGATGCTTTGCCGTAGTCTTGCATCATGGTGGCGGCGACTTTTGTTTTTGCCACATTTGATTTTCCTTCTTTTCCTAAAGTGCTTCCTGCTTCTGCGTACGGCGGATTCATCAGCACTAAAATTTTCTTTTTGTCTTTAATGGCTTGTTGCAGTTCTTTGGGCAATTTGTTGGTTAGGGAGTAATCAATGTTTCCGTCATCGGCGAGGTCGTCGTTCAAGTAGTCGTACTGAAAACGCTGGGCTGAGACGCAGGTTTTGGTGGCTTTCATCACGTCCACGTCGGCTTGGTCGAGGGTGCTCATGAAAATTTTGCGGGGATTGCTGTGTTTGACTTCTAAATTTCCCACGCCGCAGCACATGTCCCAAACGAAGTAGTCTTTTTGCCAATTTTTCCCAAGTGTTTCGGCAAGTTTGTCGTAGGCTTTGTCCACTACGTGCAGCGGAGTGTAGAATGCACCTTTGAAACTGCGTTCGTCAAGGGGAATGAGGCTATCTCTGCGTTCAAGCAGATAGTCGCGATATTCTTTGTTTGGCGGTTCGTGGTAGATGGTCCAAAACTGTCGGTAGTCTTCTTTGTTGGCAAGTTCGTAGAGTTTTCCATTGAGAGAAAAGACGGGAGCATTGTTTTTGTGCAGCAGTTGTGCGGTGAGGTTGTCGTGCGTGGCAATGCTTCCATCGTGCATGATGTCTGCAAAAAAAAGTAGGGCGTAATCTTCGGAGGCAACACCTTTGATTTCCTTTCCGATAAGGGTTACCCATTTGTCGAAGACCTGCTTGAGATTGTCGGGGGTGATTTGGGTGCGAATGATTTCCTTTTTTTCAATGGCATTTTTGATAGTGGAAATGAATTCTTCTTCGTGGGTTTCGATTTTGAAACTGACAAAATGCGTTCCAATGAAAGCAGAAACCGCACCAACGCTTCTTGCGGAAAGGCACTGGCACTTTTGCCCCACTTAATGGTTTTCTTTTCCAAAAAGGGAAGAACATCGGAGGTTTTCATGAGTGCTGCCTTTTGGGTATCTATGACACAAAGGAAGGGTGGAACTTTTTCGCCCTTATTCAACGCCATTTGCACGTAGTGCAGCAATTGGGTAAACATGGCGTAGGTGCTGGTTTTGGCATTGTCTTTGGCTTCAAACCAAACTTCTTCCGTTTGAATATCAATCAAGTTTTTTTGGTACTTTTTCAATCCTAAGGCTTTGATATAGGTGTCTTTGACATCTTCTTCGGAGGTTACTTTTTGGAGTTTTTGGTAAAGGGTCATAGTAATAAGAAATAAGAATTACTAAATCGGGAATACTTGATGACAAAAATAATAAACAAGACCCCCTTTGCGATAGACTCTGGTGCAAAAGGAATTCCCTTTGGTGCAAAAGGAATTACTTTTGGTGCGGCGGGAATAAATGTAAGCGTTTTTTACGTCTTCTTCGTAGTAGCGGTTTGAAGTTTTTGGGAAAGGGTAATTAATGGTTCAAGGGTAGTGTATAAAAAAGTGTGTTTCTAAAACCAACAAGTTAATCTTTTGTACTCCTATCTGCCATAATCCTGCGAAATTGCACGAAAAATGAAATAAACAGCATGGGAACGCTCCGAATCATTTCGGCATTGACCGAAACCTCTTCGGCATTGACCGAAATCATTTGGGAACGCTCCGAAATCGTTTAGTTTTGCGTTAAAACCGTTTAGTTTTGCGTTAAAACCGTTTAGTTTTGCGTTAAAACCGTTTAGTTTTGCGTTAAAACCGTTTAGTTTTGCGTTAAAACCATTTGGTTTTGCGTTAAAACCGTTTAGTTTTGCGTTAAAACCGTTTAGTTTTGCGTTAAAACCGTTTAGTTTTGCGTTAAAACCGTTTAGTTTTGCGTTAAAACCGTTTAGTTTTGCGTTAAAACCGTTTAGTTTTGCGTTAAAACCGTTTAGTTTTGCGTTAAAACCGTTTAGTTTTGCGTTAAAACCGTTTAGTTTTGCGTTAAAACCGTTTAGTTTTGCGTTAAAACCGTTTAGTTTTGCGTTAAAACCATTTTGTTTTGCGTTAAAACCATTTGGTTTTGCGTTAAAACCATTTGGTTTTGCGTTAAAACCATTTGGTTTTGCGTTAAAACCATTTGGTTTTGCGTTAAAACCATTTGGTTTTGCGTTAAAACCATTTGGTTTTGCGTTAAAACCATTTGGTTTTGCGTTAAAACCATTTGGTTTTGCGTTAAAACCATTTGGTTTTGCGTTAAAACCATTTGGTTTTGCGTTAAAACCATTTGGTTTTGCGTTAAAACCATTTGGTTTTGCGTTAATTCCACCTATTATTGCCACAAAGCAAAGATCAAACACGCTCGTTCCTGCCTGTGCGTTGCCCGCAGACAGATGGTCTTGATTGAAAACAATCCTGCTCATCTTTTAATCCTACAAATCATGGTTCGGACAATAAACAAACAAGGGGAATTTGCCCCTTTGTTTTGATTGAAAAATACTATGAAATAAAGAGTGTCTAATGGCAAAAAAACGAGAAACTATATCTTATTTTCAAAATGTCTAAACATCCAAAAAACACACTTTTTTATACACTACCTTCTTTTTATTCCGTCCAATCCATTGTTTGAAGAAAAAGGAATATTTTCATTTGCACATTGCTTTGAAAGCGGACTTGCGGTTCATAAGATGAGTTTCCGCGCTTACATGTGAATAAGAAGAAATGTTGCGATTGAAAAGTAAATAATGATGCCTGAAATATCCACGATGGTTGCAACAGTAGGTCCGGATGAAGTAGCGGGGTCGAAATTTAGTTTGCGTAGAAGGAAAGGGAGCATGGCACCGACTATAGTTCCCCATAAGACAACAAATACGAGTGATATGCCAATAGTTGCGCCTAACGTGAATGCGAAGATAGCACCTGCTTCCACGCCCTTAAATAATGCACGGATAAATCCGAGGGAGCCTAAGGCAGCACCTAATAACACGCCTGACATGACTTCTCTTTTCATAACCTTCCACCAGTCGCGTAAATTGAGTTCTCCTATAGCAAAGCTTCTAATAATAAGTGTGGCTGCTTGAGACCCTGCGTTTCCCCCGCTTGAGGTAATCAATGGAATGAACAAAGCAAGCATAGTAAATTTTCCAATAGCATCTTCAAAGAAAGTGAGTGCTTCTGCGGTAAATAACTCACCGACAAACAAAATAATCAACCACACGACACGTTTTTTGACCATTGCAAGGACGGGCACGGAAATATACGGTTCATTTAGAAGTGCTGTACCCCCAAAGCGGAACATATCATCGGTAGATTTTTCCTCTGCTATTGCCAAAATGTCGTCAATGGTAACAATTCCAACGAGAATTCCATGTTTATTAACGACGGGTAGTGCTACTCTGTTATATTTTTTGAAAACGGCGATGGCTGATGATTGATCTTGGTCGGCACTTAGGCTAACGAATGAATAATTCATCAGGGAAGAAATTTGAGTGCTCGGAAGTGCTAAAATCAGTTCCCGAATGCGAATATCATCTATCAAGTTTCCTTCTTCGTCAACGACATAAATAACATTTAGAGTTTCACTATCATGACCGATGCTTCTAATATGGTCCAAAGTTGTTTGCACCGTCCAATGTTGAAGAATAGCAATAAATTCTGGGGTCATCAAGCGACCAATGCTGTTTTCGGGATATGCAAGTAAAGAGGAGGCAATCGTTTGTTCAGAGGTACTTAATAAGGATATGAACTTTGTGGTAACAGAAGCGGGTAAATCTTCAAGCAATGCGGTTCTATCATCAGGCGACATTCTGTTCAGTAGGGTTGCAACTTCTTCGGTTGCGAGCATATTCAATAAAGCCTCCTGATTATCGAAATCGAGATATTCAAAAACTTCTGTAGCAATATTAGTAGGCAGCAAGCGAAAAATTACTGCATTTTCGGGTTCTTGAATATCCTTAATTAAATCAGCAATTTCTGGTGGTCTCAATGTAACTAACAAATTTCTGAGTGAAGAAAAATTTTTCTCCTTGACGAACTGCTGAAAATCTAAATAACTTTTCTCTTCCATAATTATCAACAAAACCTCTTACAAAATGATGGCAAAAATAACACCCTCAACTCACGATTTTATGAAATTTGCTTAAATTCAAGGGATAAACGCAAAGTTGTGGGGAACGGACTTTTCTATGGAGTTTCATCCAATGAGTTCGTTCAAAAAGGAATTAACAGTAAGACATACGATTTGACATCGATTAAAATGCCTTACGCAATGTATCAAATTAATTTTTAAAGGTGCGGGTATATTTCGGTGTTTCAACGAAAATTGAATCTGTGGTAACGTTAATTCCGAAATAGGATGGTTCAGAATCGGCAAGCGTCCAAATTGTTACGGTATCGGGGAGGTTATTTTTGTAGTTAGAAATAATCAAGTCGAAATTGGCATAAGCTTCTTGATTTGTTAAAGAAATACCATTCAAAGTAGAGGCAACCACAACGAGAAACTTTACACTTTTTGGACTCAGTGAGGTTAAAGAATGTGATTTTTTAAAATGAGGTATCGTGCTCAATCCGTAATAAAAGAAGTAATTGAGGGAAACGGTGTTTATTGAAGTCGTAAGTTGATTAGATACACGGAAAACTATCTTGTCATTTTTTGTTCCATTAGGTACAGCCACCTGACAAGATAAAAGCAGAGTCATAGAAAGTAGGCATAAGAATAGCGTTCGTTTCGTTGGTGTTGTATTAATCATAAGCTAAACTTCATTGCGTGCGTTCTTATTTCGTTAATCACATTCTTATTCACCTGTTTTTTTGCAAAGTAATGATGCAGTTCTAATTATTTCTAAAAACTCACCTGCTTTCAAACTTGCTCCTCCGACTAAGGCGCCGTCGATATTTGGCATAGAAAGTAACGACTTAACATTATTTGCGTTTACGCTTCCGCCGTAAATAATAGGAATGTTTGACGCAACTGGTTTAGAAAACATATTAGCTAATATTTGACGAATAAGCAAGTGCACGTCTTCTGCTTGCTTCGGTGTTGGGGTAATATTTGTTCCAATTGCCCACACAGGTTCATACGCAACAATAAGATTATGTATGTTTTTTATTGGGAATGCGTGAAGATTGTTCAAAATCTGTTTTTCGATAATCTCATTCGTTTTTTCTTCTTTTCGTTCAGGGAGGGTTTCACCTACACAAAGAATTGACTTTAACCGAGATGAAGAGACCTTAATCTTTTTGTTAATTACATCGTCGCTTTCATAAAAAATGTGTCGTCGTTCGGAATGCCCGACAATAACAAAATCACACCCTACTGAAAGTAGCATATTTAGTGAGGTCTCTCCTGTAAAAGCTCCCTTTTCTTCATAAAACACATTTTGGGAGCCAACGAGAATAGGTAAGGATACAACTTGCTTAACGGAGAGAAGGGAAACGAAATCGGGAGCTATTCCAATAACCATGCCTGCGTCACTTAGTTCCGAGGAAGAAGCAACGCCGTCATAGATTAGTTTCGCAAGAGAGGTGCTTTCTGAAAGGGTAAGGTTCATCTTCCAGTTTGCAAAAACATGTTTTCCTATCATTTTGAGCTTATTGAAAGAATTTGAAAAGTTTTTCCGCCGCCCGGGGTTACAACGTCGACTTTATCACCCAACGATTTACCTAATAATGATTTTCCGATAGGTGATTGAACTGAAATCTTCCCTTGTTCTAAATCTGCTTCTTCGCTTGAGACCAGCTGATAATTCACTTTTTCTTTTGTTTTTACATCTTCGAGTGCGACCTTGGTTAAAATATAAACCTTATCTGTTTTGACAGAACCTGCCTCGATTATTTTTGCAGCTGAAAGCACTGTCTGAAGATTTGAAATTCTAATCTCTAATTGTGATTGTTCTTCTTTTGCTGCGTCATATTCCGCATTTTCACTTAAATCTCCGTGCGAGCGAGCCTCCGCTATTTTTTGCAAAACACGCGCCCTTTCCTCATTAACCAGAAAATCAAGGTCATCTTTAAGTTTTTTGTAACCCAGTGGGGTTAAGTATTTGATATCCGACATTATTGCATTACATTTAGTTCAATAACATTAAAAAAGTACCGCTAATTCAAAAACAATTATACAACTTTTAATAAAAATAATTAACTAATAGTATAAGACTTCACAATTCTATTTTGACGCCATTAGAGGGAAGATTAGCATTTTTAATGGCAATTTGCCTCGCTATTTGAGAGGAAATAGCTCTAAATAAACTGCTTTCCTTAGTTTCTTTATCCAATGAAATCGGGTTACCTGCGTCTCCTCTTTCGCGTAGTGCTTTCGTAATTGGAATTTTCCCAAGGAGCGAAATACTCCTTTCATTTGCTAACTTTTCACCTCCGCCTTCCCCAAAGAGATGTTCTTTTGTTCCGTCTGGCAATTCAAAATAACTCATATTTTCAATTAAGCCAATAATTGGAACTTTTAATGTATTAAACATTGAAATAGCTCTTACAACATCCGCTAAAGCAACCGATTGGGGTGTTGTAACAATCACAGCACCCGTAAGTGACAAACTTTGTGAAAGTGAAAGTTGAACGTCTCCCGTCCCAGGCGGCAAATCAAAAATCAAATAGTCCAAAGGACCCCATAAAACGTCGTTCACAAACTGCTTTATTGCAGCAGCAAGCATTGGACCCCTCCAAATAACCGCTGTTTGAGGATCGGTCAAAAAGCCAATGGACATCAATTTTATTCCATATTTCTCAATTGGAAAAAGCTTTCCTCCCTCAACTCGCGGTTTCTCACCAGTTAGTCCAAACATAGTAGGAATGCTTGGACCATATACATCAGCATCTATCAAACCCACTTTTGCACCTGCTTGCACTAATGAAACAGCAATATTGACGGCAACCGTTGACTTCCCTACGCCCCCTTTTCCCGACGCGACTGCAATCGTATTTTTAATAAATTGACCCTCCCCACCCGTACTTACCTGTGCTTTTTGTGACGTTACATTAGCACTCATGGTAATATATACCTCCGTACATTCTTTAATAAAATGTTTGATAGCATTCGTGCACGCCTGATGAATCATTTCTTTAAGAGGACATGCAGGCGTAGTCAAAACAACTGTAAACTCAACCTTACCTTCATCCGTAATAACAACATTCTGAATCATGTTCAGCGTAACCAAATCTTTACCTAAATCGGGTTCTATGACATTACTTAAAGCGTCCAAAACTTGTTTTTCTGTTATTCTTTTCATAGCATGCTTTTTTTCAAAGTTAATACTTTTTTGTGATAAACGATATACTATTCCATTTCCTGCATATTTTATTATTTGTATCTTTGTTCTCTTATGTTCACCAATAATGAGTCGTATTTATTCACATTGACAAAAAATTAAAATTAAATTATGAAACCCTACATATACTTTCTGACGGCATTATCTTTCTTAAGTTCAATGTGCGAGCCCGCAGCCACACCGCCTGAAGCTGATTTTACATACGAAACGACAAACTTACAGGTAGTATTTACTGCAAACACTAAGAACGAAAACCTAACCTATTCCTGGGCATTTGGTGACGGTGCTACTTCAGACAAGCGAAATCCCGTTCACACCTACTCAAAAAACGGTTCGTTTATTGTTATTTTGCAAGTCAATAATGCAAACGGAACAAAGCAAATCACAAAACTCGTTTCGGTTTCCAGTATCACAGGCGCTCCTATTGCGTCATTTGAATATACCACAAATGGATTTGTAGCAACATTTTCCAACACATCCTCAAATGCAACATCTTACCAATGGAGCTTTGGTGATAATATGGGATCCACCGAAGTAAACCCTACGCATAAATACACCGAAAGCGGTGAATATAATGTTACGTTAAAAGCAACTAATGAAATAGGCTCAAACCAAGCACGAAAATACGTACCCATCGCAGAAATCATTGAAAGCCCCATTGCAGGATTTACTTACACAGTTTCGGGACTCACCGTAACCTTTCACAGCAAAACATCTAAATTTGCAAGCTCATTTACCTGGAACTTTGGGGATGGTATGCCGACCTCGTCTGAAATAAACCCAACGCACACTTATCATGCCCCAGGAATCTATACCGTTTCGCTTACCGTAAAAAATAATGCAGGCTCAAATGAATTAATCCAAAATGTTAGAGTAGATAACCAACTCCCCGTAGCAAACTTTACCGTAGCTCATAATAAATTAAGTGCAACATTTACAAACACATCTACTAATGCGGCTTCTTACTCATGGAATTTCGGAGATGGAAACTCTTCTGTAGCAACTAACCCCACTCATACCTACTCAACTGACGGTACTTATTCTGTAACTTTAACTGCAACCAATTCTCAAGGATCCCACCAAAAAACTCAATCCATTACCTTAAGTTCCACTGCAAATCAGGCACCTCCAAAGCCAACTTATTCAAACCCTATAAACGGCGCATTGTCCCAAAACTACAACCAAATTACTTTCACTCGAAACACAGTCATTGACCCAAACGGAGACCCCGTTTCATACAAACTCTACATCCGGCAATCCTCAGTAACAGAAACATTTCTAATTAACAACTTGCCTGTTCCCGCTCTGCAAGTTACTCCGACAACAATCTTTAAGTCAGGAACTCAATACACATGGTTCATTGAAGCCAGCGACGGAAAATTAACAACAAAGGGAGATGAATGGACATTTACAACAAAAGCAGCCGACTCACATAACAACCATTATTACGAGTTCAGATACAATTACCCTGCTAATGGCTCAACGTGGAAAAATGCTGCAATCGATGCCCGCGCACGTGGCGGTTACCTTGTAGAAATTAATAACAATAATGAGCAAACATTTCTTCAATCTAAAATTCAAACCGCAGGTATACCCTTAAACAAAATCGCCGACGACGGAGGCGGAGCAGCTTACATTTGGATAGGCATGAACGACCAAGCAACAGAAGGATCTTGGATTTGGGACGGAAATGATGACGGAATTTCAACATCATTAATATACATAAACTGGGGTAAAAACGAACCAGATAGCTACTTAAATAACCAAGATTTTGGAGCAATGTGCCTTAGTCCAACAGGTTGGCCCATCTCAAACCCAGGTACCTTTGGATCTCAATACCAATGGAACGATATTAATGGCGCAAATCTCCTTCCCTACATCATAGAATACGATTCACAACCAAAGTAAATACATCCTGTAAAGACGTTGCATGCAACGTCTCTACCACCTCCCGAAATGCGCCCCGCTCCGCTACAACTTGCGTCAATGAAACAGGTACATTCGGAAACACATTCGCATTCTTTCCCATCGTGTCCACTATGTAACTTGCCACTGGCGCTAATTCGTCCTGTTTTGTGTGTGCAAAGCTCGCATTTACCTTTCTTTTTGCCATTTTCTATTCACTTTATATTAATTAATACACTACATAAAAAAAATACGGTCGTATTTCTTGCAAATATTACCGTATTTTTCATAAATACATACGTACTTGTAAGAAATACGACAGTATTTGATGTAAATACGTACGTATTTGTAAGAAATACGGTCGTACATGAGCAAATACGTGCGTATTTATGGTAAATACGCACGTATTTATGAAAAATACGCACGTATTTATGAAAAATACGGTCGTATTTGATGAAAATACAGTGATAATTACTACAATTAGGACCAAACACGCTTGTTTGGTCTATTTCTGTGTTAATTGAATAAAATTTTATTTGATAATCACAATCCGTTTCCACTTATCAAAGCATCGCTTTTTGGTTGAATAGTTTGCACCAATACCGATGAGTTGCTTTTTAGTTTTGACATATTTTAAGCCGTATTCTTTTTGACGAATTTGTTTGATTGCTTCGTTCACAGTCTTGTTTATCTTAAATTCAAAAATATACACGTGCGATTTTGTTTCCACAATGGCATCTAATCTGCCTTTTTGCGTATGCACCTCACTTTGAATTTGCAACCCAACGTACGTAAAAACAATATGCAATAAACAATGCAACACCACTTCCTGTTTAACATAAAAATCATGAGGAACGTCCTTAAACATTTCATCAATCACCTCTTCCACCTCATCTAAATTATTTCCCATGAAGCCATGCGATATTCTTTCAATAAATTTTTTATCAGCTCCATCGGTAAAACAAATTGAATTGATGATAAAATCATAAAAACTATCTCGCACTCTTTATTTGGATAATTAAGAACATAATCTTTCATTTCACTAAATGGATTGTCCTTTGCTTCAACAATCGTTAGATAGCCCGTTTGAAAAAGAATCGGAATGAGTTCTAACTTATGAATGTCATAAATGTTATTGCTGTTGACGTTAAAACTGACGTTTTCAAATTCGTAATTTTTCTTTTCAAACATAAGTCGCAATAGGAATGTGGGCGTTCCGCTTACAAACCAATAATTGGCAAATTGATTCGTGTCAAAGAAATTCAAAATGCTGAACGGGTTGTAAACTCTGTTTTCTCCGTCCCAAGAAAAGCCATTGTACCACAATCTAATTTTATCTAAAAGCCCTTGTTTTGTTTCTTTGTTATGTTTTGTGAGATAAAAATCAAGATGTTCGTCAAAGTACTTTTCTAACTCCTCTTGCGTGTAACCTAATAAATTAACGTAATTGGGATGCAGGGTTAAATCGGTTAAGTGATTGAGTTCTGAAAAAACAGACACTTTAGCAAACTTTGAAATGCCCGTAATCAAAAGCGTGTGAATGAAATGCCCGTTATCTTTCAAGCATGAATAAAAATTTTTCATAATGGCTTGATTTTCTGTTGCGGTTTCAATGTGCTTTTCTTCTAAGAAGTCAATGATGGGTTTGTCGTATTCGTCAATAAGCAGAACGATTTTTCCATGTTTTGCATGAACTTCTTTTAGTATTTGTTTGAATATATCTTTTACAGCATCTATTTCAATTTTTATTTCGTATTGATTACAAATCTTAGTTAAAATATTTTTTAGAGCTTTTTCTAAACCCAATTTTTCATAATTTATATCCAACATTGAAATTCTAATCACAGGATATTTTCTTGTCCAATCCCATTTGTCTTCAATCCACAAGTCTTTGAACAAATCTTTTCTGCCCAAAGCGAGCATTTCCATTGTAGAAAGTAGCAAAGATTTTCCAAAGCGTCGCGGTCGTGAAAGAAAATATACTCCTTTGTCTTTCATTAAATGATAAATCATTTCTGTTTTATCAACGTACATTCTGTTTGTTTCTCGCAACTCGTCAAAATGTTGTATGCCTATTGAAAGTAATTTCATAAATGTGAATTAAAAATTTAGTAGTAAAAGTGAAATTAAATTTTAGCGCTTAAATCATGGTTTGGACAAGTGATTTTTCGGATTAGAGTTCAGTTTTAAGTCTTGCTATTTCGTCTCGTAGGATAGCGGCTTTTTCGTATTCCATTTTTTCGGAGGCGAGTGTCATTTCTTTTTCGAGGTCTGCAAGCAGTTCTTTTTTTTCTGCAATTGAGAAGGATTCGAAAACACCGTTCAAAATTTCTTCTGCACTGGGTAAGTTTGCGATGTGTGCTATTCTTCGTTCTTCTTTTTGTTGCATATCAGCCAGCCCTGTGCTATTAATTGTTTGTTCCATTGTTTTGATGATTGAGGTAGGAGAGATATTATTTTTTTGGTTGAATTCATTTTGAATTTTTCTTCGTCTTTGAGTTTCGTTAAGCAATGCTTGTATGGATGATGTTATTTTATCTGCATAGAGGATAACGGTTCCATTTATATTTCGTGCTGCACGTCCTGATATTTGGAATAAGGATTTTTTATCTCTCAAAAATCCTTCTTTATCGGCATCCATAATTGCCACGAGAGACACTTCGGGTAGGTCTAATCCTTCGCGTAAGAGGTTTACACCCACGAGGACATCGAACACGCCTGTTCTCAAATCTCTTAGTATTTGTACTCTTTGCAGGCTTTTAATTTCTGAATGCAGATATTCGGCTCTTATGCCCATTTTTTCCAGGTATGCTTTTAGGTCTTCCGACATTTTTTTTGTTAATGTCATTACAAGGATTTTTTCTTTCAATCGTGTACGTTTTTTTATTTCGACAATTAGGTTGTCTATTTGATTTTTTGAGGTTCGGACTTCCACGTTTGGGTCAAGTAGTCCAGTGGGTCGGATGATTTGTTCGACAATCACACCACTACATTTTTCGAGTTCATAGTCACTGGGTGTTGCGCTGACAAATATTGTATTTGGTAAGAGACTTTCGAATTCGTTAAAAGTAAGCGGTCTGTTATCCAGGGCGGAGGGTAGTCGAAATCCGTGTTCGATGAGGATGGTTTTACGCATTCGGTCGCCTGCATACATTGCTCGTATTTGAGGCAACGAGACGTGTGATTCATCTATGACCACAAGAAAGTCATTTTTAGGGAAATAGTCGAACAAGCAATAGGGTCGCTCACCTGACTTTCTGTTTCCGATATGTCTTGAATAATTTTCAATTCCTGAGCAGTAGCCCAGTTCTCGCATCATTTCTAAATCGTGTTTTGTTCTTTCTTCTAATCGTCCTGCTTCTATGAATTTGCCTTCATTTCGGAGAATGCCCAATCGCCAAATGAGTTCTTTTTCAATATCCTGAATTGAGCGTTTTAGGTTTTCGTCGGAGGTAACAAATTGTTTTGCAGGGAAGAGGGTCAATGCGGGGACTTCGCCCAATCGTCGACCGAGTTTAGGTTCGAGGATATAAATTTTTTCGATTTTATTTCGGGAGAGTTGTATGCGAAATCCCATTTCTTCGTATGAAGGGACGATGTCTATAACATCACCATGCACTCTGAATCGAGCTCTGCTTAGAGAGGTATCCACCCTAAGATAGTGCATGCCCACAAGTTCTTGAATCAGACCTTTTCGAGTTTTTGAATCACCCACTTTATAGGTAGCGATTTCTGCTGCCCATTCTTCTGGCGAGGCAAGTCCATAGATACAACTTACAGAAGCAACTACAATAACATCCCGTCTTCCACTCAAAAGAGAACTCGTTGATTTTAGTCGAAGTCTGTCTATTTCGTCATTGATTCTAAAATCTTTGTCAATGAATTTATCCATAGACGGAAGATATGCTTCGGGTTGGTAAAAGTCATAATAGCTAATAAAGTACTCCACAGCATTTGAGGGAAAAATTTCCTTTAATTCGCCATAAAGTTGAGCGGCGAGCGTTTTGTTATGGCTAATGACCAGAGTGGGTTTATTTACTTCTTTAATCACATTTGAAATTGTAAATGTTTTTCCACTTCCTGTAACGCCAAGCAATGTTTGAAATTTATCATTTCTTTCTAAGCCTTTAACAAGTTCATGTATTGCCTTTGGCTGATCTCCGGCGGGACTGTAATTTGTCTCGATTTTGAAATTCATTATGAATAGTTTTAAGGTGTCGTAATTTGAACGGAATAGTCCCGCGAGACATCGTCATATCCTATCACTTTATAAAGGACACTTGTTGTAAAATTTTGTGAGACTGCGGTTTCAGGGACTAATTTTTTACCTACGAAAGTTATTGATGGTACAAGTTTAGTCAGATTTGTTTTTGCGGGTAATTTTAATGTGATAATTTGGGATGCCTCGTCTATGGTTGCCATGTAATCCATTGACAGCAAAGGGTTAAGTGTTCTTGTTATTTTGAACTCTGAAATAAACTTTTTTTCTGCATTCACATTTGAAATAACTAATTTTATTTCATAATCTTTTGACAGTTTAAGGTCTTCTGACGTTACTGTAATTTTTTTAGTCAATGATGCTGTAAAATCAAGTGTCCCAACATAAACATTATCGGAGAGTGCCATTATTTGATTTTCAACCTTTAATTCAGAGCCTTTAGAAACTTTAATGGTTAAGGGTACTTTTGAAATATCATCTGTGTTTTTTATGGTAACGCTGAAGACCGCGTTATTTTCAAAAATATCCTCCCCATTAAATGTCAATCTCACAGAAGCCGCATTGTTAAGGATAGATGTTTTGAATTTGACTGCATAATCCTGTCCAAGTTTGATACCATCTGCAAAGGAGATATTTTTTAACAAATTAAGTGTGTAAGACGTTTCTGATTCTAACTCGGCAAGATGGCTTGATAGTCGCACAACTGCGGATTGATCGTTTTTATCGAAATAAAATGTCAAAGGAATTGACGTGCGAAGTTCATCTGTGTTCTTAAATAATTGAACCGTTCTGCTATTAATGGAATCTCGGAATAACCGATTAAAGAAATCAATCTGAATTTCTGGGCTAAACCCTATTACTTCATACTCACTATCAAATCCCACCTGGTTTGAATTAATGAGAACCTTATCCAATCCATACTCGATAGAAAAAGCAGTACATCCATTTGAAAGGAACATTAACAGAAAGGCAATAATTATCTTGTTGGATTTAGCGAGTTCATTGAATTTTTTAGCTCTCTTGACTTTATCAAGATTATCGATTTTTGCTATTGTTTCCACGGTGCATTTATACGCTTTCAATACTTCTCTCATTATTAATATTACAATGTAAGTTTAAGATAACAAAGGTACATGATTATTCGGCTTCACACTATCATCTTCATCACCGCATTTATGCTACTGTTTTTTTCTGGCTGTGCTTCAAAAAACAGGCCTGCACCAAGAGGTACAAAGATTTTACCAACACCGCTTTCTGTTGTCGCAACAAGTCCATCTATTCACAACACTACTTTTTTTTCTGATAACAAAGTTTCCTTTTATTTCTCACAATGGGTAGATCCGAAATCGACAACATCCATTAAAATTTATCCAAGGCTAAGCGATTACGAAATTAAAACATGGGCAAAAGAAATAATTTTTTTAATTTTTGACACATTAATTCAAAACCAAACCTACGTAATTACCCTTCCGCCGACCATTTCTGATTATGCTAAAAACAAAATGGACAAGTCCTTTCAATATGCTTTTTCTACAGGTAGCGGGTTAGATTCAGGCAGTATCTCAGGGCAGGTTAGTGTCCTAAATCCTACTGTGTTAAAAGACGCTCTTATTTTAGCATATTATCTTGGCAAGGATAGTCTAAGAGCAATAGCAGAGCTATACAAAATAGAACCTTTGAAAACAGAACCCGCTTACGCTGTTCCGGTCGATGCAAACGGCACATTTGGCCTTAATTACCTTAGAGAGGGATTTTACCATCTTTTTGCAATTTCGGATAAAAATAAAAATTTTCGATTTGATAAGAACGAAGAGTTTGCTGTACTTTCAGCATTTTCACAAATTGCCAGCACTTTATCAGATTCACTTTTTCTGCGCCTTACCCCTCCAAATGATTCTAATCGCTCTAAGGTCATTCAAGTAGAAGCTCTTTCCCGATCACTTGTTTCTGTTACACTCGATAACCCTTCTCCACTTACAGAATTTAGCCGAGAAACATTTTCAATCCGCGACACTGTAGAAAATAAAACGCTTTCTGTTATTGGTTTTTCTTTTCCAGAAACAACACCCGCAAACAAAGGTAGAAAACTAGAAGCAAACACAATACAACTCTGGTTAAATGACACACTGTCTGCTTCGCGTCTATATAAATTAAACGCATCAATCAAGTCGCTTTTATTAGGAATCAGTACATCTGATTTTACGTTTGCTGGATCATCTACAAAGGAAAACCCACCATTTAGTTTTTTGCTCAGCCCCTTTACCTCGTCAGATTCTTCACGCGGTTTAGAATATTCAAACTTCTACCCTCAAACTCAAAGCAGATCTATTTATTTAAGTTATTCGAAGCCCATAAATTCAGACACACTCAAACGCGCTATTTCTTTATACCAATATATTGATAGCGTGCCCAAGATTATATCCCATAAGATTTATTTTCAGGACGCACTATCCGTTTTCATTGCCCCTGCTTCTGGAGAATTTGAATACGGCGAAACATACAAATTAAAAATAGATTCAATGAAAATACACCGCTCTCTTCAAGTTGATAGAGATACAACGCTACGTGCAGTGGTTTTTAAGTTTACTGTCATCCACAGTGAAGAATTAGGCAACATTGAGGGCACGCTTGATTTCAAAAATCATGATGAAGTCGTTATCCTTCTCACACGACAAAAGGATAAATTCACATACACATTTCGAGAACTTAGAAAGGATAAAGAACAAACAAAGAAATTCAAAATTTCTAATCTACCCGAAGGTGCGTACACACTGGAAGCATTTGTTCCAAAAACGAACTCAATCGAATGGGACTCGGGAAATCTGTTTCCCTTTCGTCCATCCAAACCCTATTTTATTTACAGAGGGGACCTGAATGTCCGCAAACGGTGGACTATTGAAAACGTAAATGTCGAGTTAAAAGAATAAAAGTTTATGGCGTTTCCAAACGGTTAGAGACCCAGTACTTTTTTTATGCTCTGCTTATTAAGAAAATGATTACCTGAAAAATCATCAAACGTTCGCTCTGTTACTTTTATGATATTTTTTTTAATAAACTCAGCACCTTCTCTTGCCCCTATTTCTGCATCTTTAATGCAACATTCCCATTCTAACACTGCCCATCCGTCAAAATCATATTGAGCTAATTTTGAAAAAATCGCTTTAAAATCTACCTGACCATCCCCCAGCGACCTAAACCTGCCATTCCTGTTCTCCCAGTTTTGGTACCCGCCATAAACACCCTGCTTTCCATTTGGTCTAAATTCAGCATCCTTAACATGAAACATTTTAATTCTTTCTTGGTAATGGTCGAGATAAGCCAAATAGTCTAAACATTGCAATACAAAGTGAGACGGGTCAAAAAGCAAGCATGCTCTTTTATGGTTTTTTACTTTATCAAGGAACATTTCATACGTTACGCCATCGTGCAAATCTTCGCTTGGATGAATTTCATAACATAAATCAACCCCCACTTCATCAAATTTATTTAGAATTGGAAGCCAACGTCTTGCTAATTCCGAAAATGCCTCATCTACCAAAGCGTAAGGCCTTTGAGGCCATGGGTATATGTATGGCCAGGCTAAAGAACCACTAAATGTAGCGTGTGCCTTCAAATTTAATAACCTTGAAGCCTTTGCTGCAAAAATCAATTGCTCGGTCGACCATTTTTGCCATGCCGAAAAGTCATTTTTTATTTTTTCTGGCACAAACGCACTAAACAGTTCACTATATGCAGGATGAACCGCAACTAATTGCCCTTGAAGGTGGGTCGAAAGTTCTGATATTTCCATTCCATACCGAGCAACCGTAGCTGCTATTTCGTCGCAGTAAGCACGACTCTCTGACGCTTTTTTCAAATCTATTAATCTTGCATCCCAAGACGGAATTTGAATTGCCAGAAAGCCTAAGTCAGATGCCCATTTGCAAATGGTTTCCAAAGAATTAAAAGGCTCGTTTGATGAAACATATTGTGCGAGGAACAAAGCAGGTCCTTTAATTGTTTTCATATAATTATTTTCATAAAATTATTTAGTTAAAAACGCAACGCGACTATACGCAAATGCGACCATGACTGTATTTATGCTTTTTTTAGACTTTTATGACCACCGACGCTTTGCGATTCTTGCAAATTTACATAGATATGTTTAAATTATTTTCTACTTAATTAAGCAAATTGTATTTTTAAGGAAATTTTTGTTGCTCATGAGTTTCTTCATTTTTTTTTCTACGATACTTTATACCTTGCTTTCATTTGGTCAGGAAAAGTTATTTGTCACGACGGTTGAAAAAGTTGAAAAACGTCCGCAATATTTTTTAAAACGAGCAAACCAATACTGGAAATTAAACGAACTGAATAATGCGAAAAATGTTTTAGACTCTGCCATAGGGCTTTTTCCAAATGATGCAGAACTTCTGGCAAACTGTGCTCTATCATATATCTACTTTAATGACGCAAATGGTAAAAAGAAGGATGTATATTCTAATGCCCACGAAAAAGCCGAAAAAAGCGTAAAAATGGGACCCTCTATGTCTATTACCTACATTGCAAGACTTATTGCAACAGCCAATTTATTTGCCTTTGTTGATATATTTCAATCTGTTGATTTCATTTTTAAAACAAGAAATGACTTTGAAAAGGCAATTACACTTAACAATGCTTCAAAGGATATGCTATCAGTGGCTTACATCGTGTTTGCAATCATTGTAATTGAAGCTTCCAAAGTAAGTCCTATTTTTCGTTTTCCGCTTGGACTTTCATGGACAACCTCCGAATACAGCGTATCCCTTTTTAAAAAAGGGCTGACATTGTCTCCAAATTCTATTTTTGCTTTTTTTGAATATGCAAAGGCATTATTTTTTTTGAAAGAGTTTGAAGAAGCGAAACTTTATGTCCAAAAAGCAATTGTTTACCCAGAAACCTATCCAAATGATTCACTTAGAAAGTCAGAGGCAAAGGAGTTACTAAAATCTATTAATTCAGAAATGAATAAATGAGGCTTATTCATGTATGACTAAATTTGCAAATTTCAACACAAGTGTTTTTGTACCTGCATTCTTGAACATGATCAAAGCGGTTTGTTCGTCAGCTTCACCATTGATAGCAATAACCTTGCCTGTGCCAAAAATTCTATGGCTTACCGACATCCCTATTCGAATTTCTACACTTGATAGTTTTTCAGCGTCGGAATCGGGCAAAATATTTAGTCCTCTAATTTTTTTCCTCAAACGCCTTAATTCAAAGTCGCTTTCCATCCAAACTGGTTTTTTTATCTCTTCTGTGCTAGTTCCATTTCGGACTATTCTGTTTCGTTCCTTTTCTTCGTAAAAGAGTTCTGAAAGCGGTAGTCCGTTTTCTAAACAAACTACACCCATGTCTAAATCCCCAATAAACCTAGATCGCAACGTTTGCTGAAAATTCCCATATTTATTTCTACTTTTTGCCATAGAGAGAAATAATCTTTTTTTTGCACGTGTAATTGCAACGTAAAACAGCCGTCTTTCCTCTTCCAGTTCTTTGTGTGTCTCTACTGAAAGCGGAAATAAACCATCTTCTAACCCAACAACAAAAACTACGGGAAACTCAAGTCCTTTTGCGGAATGTATTGTCATCAACGAAACCTTATTTTCGTCATCAGCTTCCTCTAAATCCGAAGCAAGCAATACTTCTTGAAGAAAACTTTGTAATGAGAGTACTTCATCCTCCTGCATTTTATTTTTAGAAAAGTACGTTGCAAAAGATAAAAACTCTTCAAGGTTAAGTATTTTCGAATTTGACTCGACGCTTTCCTCCCTTTTGAGATATTCAATCCATTTTGTTTTTTCATAAAGCTTCTCAATTACTTCTACAACAGAACATTTTTTTGAAATTTCAACCAAATAGTGAAACACATCATAGAATTCCTTAATAGCGAGTGAGGCTCTTTCACTAAACCCAAATGAAGCGGGTTTTGATAAAATGTCAAAGACCTGTAAATTTTCTTCCCTTGCCTTCAATATCACTTTCGATAAGGTTACATCCCCTATTCCCCTTGGAGGATAGTTTATTATTCGTGACAACGATTCTTCATCGGAAAAATTGGTAATCAATCGTAAATAAGCCGTTACATCTTTAATTTCTTTTCTTTTGTAAAACGACACGCCACCATAAATTCTATACGGAATTCCATTTTGTCGTAATCCATCTTCAAAAGATCGTGATTGGTAATTTGTCCTATAAAAAACTGCGAAATCACTGTTTTTCCATCCATATTTAAGTTTTAATTCTCTAATTATTTGAGCAACCCGAACACCTTCGATTATTTCATTTTCTAACTGACTAAAAATAATTTTTTCTCCATTCTCATTTTCTGTTGTTAATTCCTTTTTTATTTGATTCTTATTTTTACTAATCACTGAATTTGCTGCTGCAAGAATAGATTTTGTGCACCTATAGTTCTGGTTCAACTTAATTAATTTTGAATCATGGTAATCCTTTTCAAAACGAAGAATATTCTCAATATCAGCTCCTCGCCACGAATAGATCGATTGTGAATCATCTCCCACAACGCAAATGTTTTTATTTTTCTCTGAAAGCATTTTTATAACCATATATTGAGCATAATTAGTATCCTGATATTCATCCACCATTAGATACTTAAACTTTTCCTGATACTGCTTAAGAATACTTTCTTCCTTTTTAAAAAGTTCTATCGGTTTAACCAACAGATCATCAAAATCCATAGCATTATTTTTAAATAACTTTTCTTCGTATTTCAAAAAAATTTTTGAAACAACATCATCGAGGTAGTTTTTTGCTT
This sequence comes from Potamilus streckersoni, assembly GCA_016746295.1. NCBI lineage: Eukaryota > Metazoa > Mollusca > Bivalvia > Unionida > Unionidae > Potamilus > Potamilus streckersoni. The sequence continues at coordinate 814,915 of JAEAOA010001427.1, read as the reverse complement.
CCTGTGAAAATGCTTGACTTGAAATAAGTTTATTTTTTAAAAAACTTATTCTCCCCTGTATTGCTTTAGTACCAATTTCTTTCGGGGTTAATCCTATTTCAAGCAATAATACTTTTATTATTTTTTCCACATCGTCGGAATCGTATATGGTAAAATCCTGCGTATATCCAATTGTTTTTGCATGAATTCGTAAAAGTTTTGCAAAATTAGAATGAAAGGTTCCTATCCACAGCCCTTTAACCTCACTGCTATCCAAGAGTGACGAAATTCTGGTTTTCATTTCTCTTGCGGCTTTATTTGTAAACGTAAGTGCCAAAATATTATCCGGCTTTGCAAGATGTAACCGTATAATATTTGCGATTCTATGAGTGATTACTTTTGTTTTACCCGAACCTGCACCCGCAACTATAATAAGAGGTCCTTCTGTCAATTCTACAGCTTCTCTCTGTGGAGTATTCAAGCTTTCTAATAAATTATCTTTCATTAATGAGATTCTACAATTTAACTCTGTTTAACTTTCTTTTGTATTTTATCTTTATTTCTTATTAACCAAATATTCTGTTGCAAAATTAACGCAAATAAACATAATAATAGTTCCAGTTAAGATTATAATTTCATTTCAATTATGAATATTTTTGCAGTTGAATCAAGTTGTGACGAAACCTCGGTTGCGGTCCTACGAGAGGGAATTGTTACCAACCTTCTTACTTCTTCTCAATCTGCTCATGATCCCTATGGCGGCGTTGTTCCTGAACTCGCAGCAAGAGATCATATCACAAAAATACTAGACCTGGCAGAATCTCTGCTAAATCAAGCAAAACTATCACCGAATCAAATTGATGTTGTGTGTGCTACGGCAGGTCCTGGTTTAATTGGTTCTTTGCTCATTGGACTTAAATTTGCTCAATCATTTGCATATTCAATCAATAAACCGTTTGTGCCAGTCAATCATATTCAGGCTCATATTTTTTCATCCTTCATTAAAAATGAAAATAACCAAAATCAAGCACAACCTTCCTTTCCTTTCCTTTCATTGGTTATTTCCGGCGGACACACTTTACTTGTTAAAGCTGATGCAAATTTAGATACTGTAATTCTTGGACGGACACTTGACGACGCTGCGGGTGAAGCTTTTGACAAAACTGGAAAAATGTTGGGACTCGGATACCCATCTGGGTATTTGATCGATAAACACGCTATAAATGGAAATTCAAAATTTGTTTTGTTTCCAAGACCTTTAATTCATTCCGATTGTCTAAACTTCAGTTTTTCCGGATTAAAAACATCCGTTTTGTCCTACATCCGCTCTCAAAATGAGTCCTTTGTCCAAGAAAACTTATCACACATTGCAGCATCCATCCAAGATGCAATCATAGAACCCTTACTAGCAAAGTCTCTTAAAGCAATTAAATCGAGCAAAGGCATCAAATGCCTGTGTGTTTCAGGTGGCGTAAGTGCAAACTCACATCTCAGAAACTTATTTAAACAACGTTGTCGTGAGGAAAATTTTAATTTGTTTATTCCTGATAAAATTTACTCTACGGATAATGCTGCAATGATAGGAAATATGGCTTTCATGCAGATAGAAAGAGGCATGACACTCAAAAAACTGTACTATTCCAAGCCTTTTCCTAAACTTCCTACACCTACCTTATAGTACGTTTACTTTGTAGTATTTACTGAAATACTACCGTCTTTCGTTTTTAGTTGTATAAAGGTATTTCCTCCTCCATTTACAAGGAAACTTCCTTGTTTTTCACTAAAGAAATTTTTTGTTAGAGTTGTGTTTAAAATTCCGTTACCTCCAATACTAAATGAAACATTTGCTTTCATCTTCTGCTTGAGGTTCAATTCAATATTTCCATTATCTGAACTTAGTGATATTTGCTCTTGCTCCGTATTTGAATTTAAATTTACCTTTATATCACCAACCTCAACTTGAGCAAGTAAATTTTTTTTTACATCATTCAATGAAATGCTCCCAGATTTTGCTGTAAGACGAGAATTTGCATTTAATGAATTAATTAGGATGCTACCCATATTCGTAGAGGCAAATAAATTTTCATTTGCAGTTTCAATCTTAATGTCCCCCATTGAAACATTGATAGTTGAATTTTTGTCTGTTTTTTTTACGGAAACAAAACCATTTGTAGCTTTCAAATCTAACTTTCCCATAACGTTTCCAAGTTTGACATTACCACCATTTATTTGTATTATGGCGTCACCGCTAATATCATAACTTTCTACATTACCCGTCTCAACGTAAATATTCGCGTTTCCAGAAATAGTTCCCGTAGAAATCTCCCCTCCCATAGCCTTTGCTGAAAAATTCCCATAAACATCGGAAACACGAATACTTCCGACGTGTACATCAACGTCTACATTTCCCTTAACTGGTCTTAGCATTTGAATATTCCCATTTCTTGTTCCTAAGCTAAGATTTAATTCTTGCGGAACTTCTATATTCACCTTTATATTTTCTGAAAATACGAAGTTGCTAACCAGTGTATGTTGAGGTTCTAATGTTTTTGACCTCATAAATCGACCATTCCTAATAAACACGATATTATTTCCACCTTCTTGCTGATTAAAATTACTTCCAGCATCCTCCAATTTTATTGACTTTGTATTTTCTTCGCTGATATAGTTTGCCATATCAAAAACCACTTGTACCTCCCCCCCAATTTTCTTCAAGCTAAAGTATTTTAGTGAAATACCCGAAACTCTCAATTTTACTTGCTTATCTTCAGAAAAAACCACATTAATATCACCCGAAGGCAGCTCAACTTTAAGCGTTTCGTTCAATTCTATCTCTTTTGTTATTTCTTTTTTATTGGAAGGCTCTGCATGATTTATAAGAGTAAATAATGACGTTATGACGATTATGTACTTCTTCATTTTAGAAAATATTGAAATTTACTTTTTGTATAAAATTTGCTGAATTTGATTTCTAATAAACCTATCAGGCTCGGTCTCAACATGTTCAGAGAGATTTGCCAATACAGTTTCATCTAACTTTATAGACTTATGAGATTTTACTTTATTTACTAACTGATACACGGCTGCAGATCTAATCGCGCTCCCTTCTCCTGAACAAATAAAATCCGACAGTGTTTTTTGTGTATCAACACCAAAATTATCCTTTACGAGAATCTGCATAGCTTTAAGTCTTACGCTAGGATTATAGTCATTTTGAAGAGCGTAAAGTAAACCCGCTTTTATTTCGCTCTCATTTTTGAGCGCATCGCAATTTTCGATAATATCCAAACACTCTAACTTTGTATAAGGATTACAGGATGAAGATAACGTTTTGGACAATGCGTTTTTGATATATTCATCATTAATCGTACCCTCAACTTGTATCGGTACGCTCGCTTTTATAAGAATCGCCACATCAGACATAGTATCACTTGGCTTCTTAATAAACTTGACTTGCTCAACCTCTAAACCTGGTAAAAACAAATCTTCCGAAATGCTTTTTGACGTAAACAAGTGACGATAGGATAAGATTCCTACAATGAAGCCAGACACCGCCAATAAAAAAACAAATGCAAAAGACGTTTTCTTGCTAAACAACAAATCTTTAACGTAATTATAAATTTTATTCCTTCGTTTGACAGCTTCCTGCCTATTTCGCGTTTTTTCAATTATCTCTATTTCACTCAGCAGACTTTCACGCCATTGCTCACTCAAATCGCTAGAAACAACAGGCTTCTCAAACTTTGCTATTGAACTAAAAAAGCGCCTTAGAGTTTCTTCCTCCAATCCAATTTCTTTCCTGCCAATTTCTTGGGAACAGGGGTTATCACCTGTATGATTAGACATTTCATCAAACATTTCCCTATATACCTTTTCTACCAACAGTTTTTTTTCGTCCATTACAATCAGATTATGAAATTTGCAAAATACTACTTCGCATCTTCGCCAAAGCAACAAAAAGAGTTTTTTTTACAGAACCAATAGTCGTACCATTTATTTCAGCAATCTCCTCCAACTTATAACCTTCAATATGCTTCATTACAAAGTATAACCTTTGCTTCTCATTAAGAACGTTAAAAGACGCTTCAATAAGACTCGACGCATCGTACGCTGTCGTATTATCGGGTACTTGAGTGAGCATATCTACCACACCTATATCATCCATATCATCATCTTTAGCAAACGAACTAAACGGCACAGCTTTATTTGATGATACAAAGGTCAAACATAAATTTACAACTATCCGGTAAAGCCACGTAGAAAATTGACTTTTCATTTCAAAATTATCAAGTGACCTATAAACTCTTATAAACGCCTCTTGATAAATATCCTTTGCATCCTGTTCGTTACGTGTGTAACTCATAGCCAAGGATATTACTTTATTTTCATGCCTCTTTACCAATTCTTCAAAAACAGACTTATCCCCACTTTGGAATCTCGTAACCAAATCAAAATCACTCAATTTCTTCTTCCTTTCGGAAGACGAAGCCCTCTTTGAATGAAGCAGAACGCTATCCATCTCTATTGCCTTTGTTCCAAGCATATTTTAAAATTTAAATTTTACTTTTTATTCATAGATTCTTCTCTCGAAGAAATATCCTTCAATATTTCAGAAACGTGCGTTTTCGGATTCACGTCTTTATATATTTTGATTATATTACCCGTACCCGCATTATCCACTATAAACGTGGTTCTATTAGAAAACCCCAAAAAATTCAGCACACCATACTTTTTAGAAACGCTCTTATCAGCGTCTGAAAGAATCATATAGTTGAGTTTTTGATTTTTATGAAACTCGGAATGAGACTCCACGCCGTCTACACTTATCCCAATAACTTTGACGTCTTTCTCTGTCAGTTTCTCTAAACTATCCCTAAACGAACACGCCTCCACTGTACACCCAGGAGTCCCGTCCTTAGGATAGAAAAAAAGGACAACATATTTCGACTTTAAACTTTCCAAAGATACATATTCATTCTTATGGTTTTTAAGATTAAACCCAGGTGCTTTATCTCCTTCCTTCAATCCCTCATTATCCTTGGTACCCCAGGCGCACGAAAAAACGCCAAACAAAAAAGCAGGCAATAGTGTCATTATCATTCTAAAAAAATATTTACTGTTAGACTACAAATTTCACTCTAAGATTCTAATTTTTTAAACATTTTAGTATTTTAGCCACGTAGGAAAGCACAAAACGTGACAGAAAGGAAAACTCGAAAAGCGACACTTTTATTGCAGAAATATAATTTTATATTATGCAAGTGACAAGTGACAAATAGCTATAAACACAATCTCTCATTTAATTTTACACCCGCGCGATACAGTTCGTGTTTGCCTCACGCGTTTGCCTGCCAAAAAATTTGCCAATGCTTCCTGAAATTCTTTAACCTGAACATTCTCTTCTCTTTGGCTATCATCTATTCTACCCCCATAAACTAAACGTTTCGTCTTAGAGAATAAAAAAATTTCGGGTGTTACTTTTGCTCCTATTTTCTGTGCCAGATTCTTCGATCTGTCATCGAGCGCTAAAACAGAAAATTTGATATACTTCAAAAATTCGTTGATTTCCTCGACACTCTCTTCTTCGTTTACAAAAACAAATGCAAAATCTATTTTCACATTTTTACAAAGTTCCCAAATTTCTACCAACCTCTGACTATACACTACGGATGAGGGACAACGCGTGGAAACAAACGCAAATACAAATCCATTAGCATTCTTTCGCTCATCCAATACATAGTACGTATCTTGAAATGTAGGGAGTGTGATATTTTCTAAAACAAAACTATCTTCGGAAGTCTGAGCATGCGCGGTAAAATCTAACATAAATATCACCAATGTCATACCGACTCGTACTAACTCAAAAAACCTCTCCTGGTTCCAAATGTTCATTTTTACCTCCATGAATTTATCCTGAAACGAATCGTAATTTAATACCGAAATTCGTTAAAATCAAACATTTATCACGATTACTGTTTTTGTTTTGTCATTTTTTATTTACTTTTAGTTGGGTATTCTAAATTCCTTTTATACGAATTTTAAGCTCTTTTAACAATGTACTACGAAAACACAAGGTTGCTTATTAACATGTTATACGACACAACATTATTTACATCGCTTGGAACACAGGCATTTTCGGACGTTGTAATACTACAAAAGTCGCTACACGCTCTCGTTTCAAACGAAAAATCACCTCATTGCCTTCTTTCTGTTCAGCACCCCCCCGTTTTTACTGCGGGAAAATTAACCAAACCACAACATTTGCTACTTTCACATAGCGACTTAAAAAGGCGAAACATAGCCTTCCACGAAGTGGATCGTGGTGGCGATATTACCTTCCACGGAATAGGGCAACTTGTATTTTACCCCATATTTAACATGACTAAACTTTACCAAGACACACACCGCTTTCTCCGAGATTTAGAAGCAGTCATAATTAAGACACTTTCCGCATTCAATATTACCGCTCACCGCCTTTATCCCACTCCTGATAGTCAGGAAAAAAACTACACAGGAGTTTGGGTGAACGACGAAAAAATCTGTGCCATCGGAGTAAAATTTAGCCGTTGGACAACTATGCACGGATTAGCGCTTAATGTGAATACCAATCTTGACTACTTTAAAATGATAATCCCCTGTGGTATCACAAGCAAACGTGTTACTTCTATGAAAAAAATCAAGGGAGAAAACATCCCCCTTGAACTTGTCGAAAGGGAAACGTGCAACGCGTTTTGTGACATTTTTGGTTTCACCCTAAAAACTAAATCTCACGCAGAACTACTCTTGCATATAACCAAACTTTCTCACTGCGCAACATAGTTATTTACAATGCTTTTTTAATTCTGCCAATATTTCGGCATTAGTTCTACTATGCGGCAACTCTTGCTCTACATACATCCATTTGATGGTACCGTCAATTCCAACCAAAAAATAGGCACGTTTGCTACAATTCGCAGGTGCAAAATACACATCATATTTCTTTATGACGTCTCTATGCAAATCAGCAAGCAAATGCTCCTTAATATTGTACTTTTCCCTAAAAGCAGCATGAGCAAACTTTGAATCAGCACTGATAGAAAGAATCTCAACATTAAGTTTTTCGAATTCCGAAAAGTCCTTTGTGTAAGAGCAGTGCTGGTCAGTACAAACAGGCGAAAAATCAAAAGGATAAAAGTAAATAAGCACATTTTTTTCACCCTTGTAATCAGACAGTTTTACCTTCTGTTCGCTGGTACTATCCAACTCGAAATCCGGTGCTGTATCTCCAATTTTAATCATAAATTATATTTGATTAATAGTTTAAAATTTTAACAAAGTAATAAAAACCTTTTCACCACAAAGCAACACAGCATGTTACTTAACCTTGCTAAGTTTTGCTGATTTTTTCGCAGCTTTTTCCACAGCAAGACTGAATGTCGCTCGTACATTTCTCTTTTCTAATTGGAACAAGCCTTCTGCCGTTGTTCCTCCTGGTGTAATAATTTTTTCACGGATGGTTGCTAAACTCTCTTCGCCCGCACGATTTTGTAATTTTGCGAGTCTTGCGGCACCAAATGCACTTTGAATAACCAAATCGCGTGCTACACTTCTACTTAGCCCCACTTTAACCCCCCCTTCTATCATTGCCTCCATTGCAAGCAAAATATAAGCAATTCCACTCCCACTCACACCTGTTACTGCATCTAACTGCGGCTCTAACACTTCAACAACACACCCACTAAATGCACCAAGAATGTCTTTTACAATCTTTTTATGTTCTTCGGAAACGGTTCCGTCTGTTGCAAATCCAGTTGCACTTTGAGAAACCAATGCCCCTATATTTGGCATCACGCGAACACACGAAATACTTTTTTCTAAACCCTGAAAATAGCTTTTCATAAACGCTATTGTTTTACCTGTGACCACTGAAATAACAACACCATCCTTCTTCACGTGTTCAGAAATTTCCTTCATCACCTCCGCTAAAATTGAAGGTTTTACCGCTACAATAACAACATCCGCATCCAGCACTGCGTCCCTATTTGTATTTGCTGCCTCTCCACCTATTAAAGCCACTTGTTCTTTCAACTTTTCCTTTCGAGTTCGTGAAAGTACAAGTTGTACAGATGGCATCTTACTAAGTGCAACCGCTATTGCGGACCCAAGCTTCCCCGTACCCAAAATTGCAATTCTCATTCTATTGTACTAATTTTAATTGTGTCTGTTGTCCCGCGATTCAACACAGGAATGCCCATTGTATATACAATCTTGTCCCCGACTTTCACTGCATCTAAATGTTTTAACCTTATCTCAACAAAATCAAACATTTCCGCAGCTTTCTTAAACCTCTTTGTATAGAGAGATGTTGCACCCCAAAGCAATGACATTCTATGATGAACCTCTTTTCTATCCGTTACAACAAAAATAGGTATATTTGAACGTTGCTTTGACACCCTTACCGCGGTTTGCCCTGAATGACTTAAAACAATAATTGCTCTTGCCTCGACGTTACGCGCCACATTCACCACAGATGTTGCAATTGCTTGGGCAATATCTTTATCCGCTGCCAAATCGGTCGAACGTCTCGGACGATCTCCTGCAACCAAATAGGCAGGCGATGCTTCCACATTCTTAATTATGTCCGACATCACTCGCACTGACTCAATCGGATATTGACCTGACGCCGTCTCCGCACTTAACATAACGGCATCCGTTCCGTCAAAGACTGCATTTGCGACATCGCTTGCTTCCGCACGCGTGGGCACGGGATTCTGAGTCATTGTTTCAAGCATCTGCGTAGCAATAATCACAGGCTTATTCATCAAATTACACTTCCGAACTATTTCCTTTTGCAGCACAGGGACTTGGTGACCTTTCACCTCCACCCCTAAATCTCCTCGTGCTACCATCACCGCATTTGATGCTTCAATAATTGCATCAATATGCTTAATTGCTTGCGGCTTCTCTATCTTTGCTATAATCCAAGTATCCTTTCCTTTGGAAACAATTATCTTTCTTAAATTTTCAATATCATCTGCCGATCTCACAAATGATAATGCAATTAAATCAACCCCATGTTCTAATCCAAATTCCACGTCCTCTAAATCCTTCTTCGTTAATGACGGCATCGATATTTCAACATCGGGGAGGTTAAGTCCTTTCTTTGATTTAAGCACGCCACCTATCACAACCTCTGTGATAATCTTATCCTTCTCCTTCTGTAGGACCTTCACATTGAGCAAACCATCATCGATCAAAATGGTATCCCCTACGCTTACATCATTCACAATGTTCGTATATGTTGTGGATATACTATCGACAGTTCCTATTTTCTCTTTTGTGCCTATTTCCAAAGTTTTACCAACTACAAGTTCAACAGAACCCGTCGCAAGTTCTCCAATTCTAATCTTGGGTCCCTGAAGATCCTGCAAAATAGAAATCTCTACCCCTAATGTCTTCGAGGCCTTTCTAACCAAATCTATTCTCTTGCGATGATCTTCATAAGAACCATGAGAAAAATTCAACCTTGCTATATTCATCCCATTCCTTGCAAGCGCAATTATTTTGTCCAGCGAACTCGATGCCGGTCCCAATGTGCAAATTATCTTTGTTCTCTTCATGTTCCTTTCTTCTCTTTTTGACTTAATATCCACAAATATAATACCTTATTCCCTTAACATCATAAACTCATCACATTATCCTTTGATAAATTATTTTAGCACTTCTTTCAAAACATAATCACAATCATCATGAACACTATCTACGGCAGAAATACCATACTCGAAACCTTGAACAGTCATCCTGAAAGCATATCCAAAGTTTATGTTCAAATCAGCAAGCATGACACAAAAATTACTGAAATTCTCATCAAAGCAAAACAAAAAAGCATTGCCGTCGGAAAAGCAAGCAGCCAAAAACTCACCGCCATCTGTAACACCGACAAGCACCAAGGCGTTTGTGCTATTATATCTCACATACAAGTAGTTCCACTTCGCACTCTATTAGAAAACCTACAAAATACCCCCAAAAAAATACTTTTTGCTATACTTGACTGCATTCAGGACCCACATAACATGGGTGCTATTATTCGTACAGCCGAATGTGCCGGAGCGGATGCTGTACTTATTCCAAAGGACAACAGCGCTCCCCTTAATGCAACCGTTCATAAAACATCCGCTGGTGCCATTTCTCATATTCCCGTTTGCAAAATAGGAAACGTCGCGCAAACTATTGAAGAACTGAAAAAGCACAACATCTGGGTTGTGGGCTCTGACTCTGACGAGCATAGCCAAATCTATACTTCATTCGACTTTAACCAACACGTCGCTGTGGTCATCGGCTCCGAAGGCAATGGCATACGACCTTTGGTTAAACGCGGATGCGACGCTATCGTTCACATTCCTCTCTTTGGCAAAATATCCTCCCTTAATGCAAGCGTCGCGGCAGGCATTCTTTTCTTCGAAATACTTCGGCAACGAACAAACCACTTAACCTCATAAACTCCGTTCAAACGCATAAAAAAAATTAATTCATAATGCGATTCTGAAAAAAATATTGTGATAACTCTGTATTTGAAATAAAAACTTTAATACATAACAAATGAAAAAAATACTCATTACGGGCGGACTTGGTTATATCGGCTCCCACACGGTTGTCGAATTCATCAAAAAGGATCTTTATGATGTCATCGTTGTTGATAACAACAGCACATCTGAAACGTGGATTAAACAGCAAATTGAAACCATTACAGGTCTATCGCTCCTTCATCACAACATCAACATTTGCAACCTTAAAGACTTAGAAAAGGTGTTTGAAAAGAAAGTCCCATTCACGGTGTTATTCACTTTGCAGCATTCAAATCCGTTGGCGAATCTGTTAAAGAGCCACTTCTTTACTATGACAATAACATTACGGGATTAATCCAACTCCTCAAATGCACAAAAAAATACAACGTTAAAAACTTTATCTTTTCTTCTTCCTGCACAGTTTATGGCAATCCTCAACATTTACCCGTAACCGAAAACTCTCCCACAAGCATTCCCGAATCGCCGTACGGAATGACAAAACTCATGAGTGAACACATTTTGCAGGATGCCGTGAAATCATCTTCATTGAAGGTCGTTTCGCTTCGCTATTTCAATCCCGTTGGAGCTCACGAATCAGGACTCATTGGCGAATTACCCATTGGCGTCCCATATTACCTCGTTCCTTTCATTACACAAACAGCCATCGGACTACGCGACAAATTAGTCATTCACGGAAACGACTACCCCACCCGAGACGGAACGTGCATTCGAGACTATATCTACATTACAGACCTTGCGTTAGCTCATCTGCAAGCGCTGGAATTTATTGAAATGTCCAACCACGATACCCATTGGCATATTTTTAACTTGGGAACAGGTGTCGGGGTTACCGTCCTTGAAGCAGTTCAAGCATTCATCAAAGCAACCAAACAACCACTCAAATTTGAATATGGACCTCGCCGACCAGGAGATACCATTGAAATCTATGCAAATTTCGATAAAGCAAAAAAAATACTTGGATGGATGCCCAAAACAAGCCTCGAGTCTATGATGCTTTCAGCGTGGAATTGGGAAAAATACGTGCGAAGCCGTTCGTAACTAAAACGTCTCTCATAGGGTCGCGACCTATCCCTACAAAAACAAAGAACCCACGACTTCAATCGTGGGCAATCCATTTATGCTAAAAACGTACAAATCTGTTAATACACTTTCAAATTCTCTGCCTCTTCAATTAACCGCTCTCCCACTTGCTTCAAAAGAATCATTCCCGCTCGCTTTGCCTCTTCTTCTGCTTTCGGTTCAAACGAAATTCCCGCTAACGCCAAATACATTTCCAACTTCGCATCTACAGGGAACGACTGCCTAAAATTATTTATCTTTCTCTCTTGCATTTCACTCACATCCTCTTTTCTTACGCGATGCTTACACTCAACCAACACCCCTTTCGTTCCGTTCTTCATCACAATATCAAACTCATCATCCTCACCCGATTCATTGCGCCCTTTAAGGTTCCTTTCACAGTATTCAAACTGTATGTTTGCCACACTCATCCTGCTTTTCAGTGTATTGTAAAAGTATTCTTCTACGCCCGACCCAACATTGAACCCAAAACGGTTCATCATTGATTCTGTTTTCCTAATCTGCACCCATAATGATTCAATTTTTTCGGACAACGCTTCTATCTTCTCCGACACCTCTTTGAACTTAACGGACACCTCTTCATTCTGCTTCACCCTTTCCTCCTCCTCCTTCCTAAACCGCTCATTAAACTCCTCATTCTGCTTCACCCTCGCCTCCTCCTCCTTCCTAAACCGCTCATAAAACTCCTCATTCTGCTTCACCCTCGCCTCCTCCTCCTTCCTAAACCGCTCATTAAACTCCTCATTCTGCTTCACCCTCGCCTCCTCCTCCTTCCTAAACCGCTCATTAAACTCCTCATTCTGCTTCACCCTCGCCTCCTCCTCCTTCTTCAACCGCTCATTAAACTCCTCATTCCTCTTCTTCCTTTCCTCCTCCTCCTTCCTAAACCGCTCATTAAACTCCTCATTCCTCTTCTTCCTTTCCTCCTCCTCTTTCCTCAACCGCTCTTCAAACTCCTCATTCCTCTTCACCCTCGCCTCCTCCTCCTTCTTCAACCGCTCTTCAAACTCCTCATTCCTCTTCACCCTCGCCTCCTCCTCCTTCTTCAACCGCTCATTAAACTCCTCATTCCTCTTCTTCCTTTCCGCTTCATTCTTCTTCCTTTCCTCCTCCTCTTTCCTCTACCGCTCTTTTAACTCCTCATTCCTCTTCTTCCTTTCCGCTTCATCCTTAACCCTCGCCTCCTCCTCCTTCTTCAACCGCTCATTAAACTCCTCATTCCTCTTCTTCCTTTCCGCTTCATCCTTAACCCTCGCCTCCTCCTCCTTCTTCAACCGCTCATTAAACTCCTCATTCCTCTTCTTCCTTTCCGCTTCATCCTTAACCCTCGCCTCCTCCTCTTTCCTCAACCGCTCATTAAACTCTTCACGGCTCTTCCTCAACTCCTCTTCAAACTTTTCACTACTTTTCACCCTCGCCTCCTCCTCCTTCCTAAACCGCTCATTAAACTCCTCATTCCTCTTCTTCCTTTCCGCTTCATCCTTAACCCTCGCCTCCTCCTCTTTCCTCAACCGCTCATTAAACTCCTCATTCCTCTTCTTCCTTTCCGCTTCATTCTTCTTTCTTTCCTTTTTCCTATCCTTTTCCGACTCCTGCAATAGCAACGCCGTCTCTTTCACAACAACCGCTATACTTGCCACATACTCCCGCAATTCTTTATCACTCATAGCATTATTAATTAAAAATTCTTCTTTACAAAAATAACACTTTTCTTAATTGTTTCCTCTAAATCAATCATATACCCCCTCTCCTCAGCAAAAATTCTGTAATGACATTTTGTAAAGACCACACAAACAAAGAACCCCACGAAATCATCGTGGGATCCTTCGCCCTTTAAATAAAATACCAACCCTTACACTTAACTCGCAAATAACGTCGTACTCAGTTTATGTCGCTGCCCTCTGTGTTGTGTGTTTTTAGAACCTACATGTGCCATATATGAAAATAAGTTTGTCATAAAATTATCCTTTTTGTTTAGAGTTTAGTTTTGTTTATTGACTATTGACAAATTAGTACAAAAGTATAAAATATCTTGTTGGAATGTGTGAAATTTTCAAACACCGCTTGCTGCCTTCGTCTTATAATCCCACTCTCCTGGTTGCAGTTCATTTCCTTGACAGTGCTTTTCATACTCTTCTCTGAACCGTTCTATGCTAAACTTATATGCCCATGCAGCACCGTCTGCGAGTGCGCAAATTGTTTTTCCTTCCATTTGTCTGCAAATGTCAAGTAGAAGGTCTATATCTCTTTTTGTTGCTTCGTTTCTAAGAAATTTTTGGTAAATAAGTTCAACCCAACCTGTTCCCTCACGGCACGGGGTACATTGTCCGCAAGATTCGTGGTGATAAAAATGCGAAAGTCGCCCCACAACTTCGACGATGTCTGTATCTTCGTCCATAACAATCAAACCTGCTGTGCCAATAAGCGTACCTGCTTTTTTAAGGCTGTCTGTATTCATCGTAACACCGTCTAACTGATCTCCACGTAAGATAGGCATTGATGATCCTCCGGGAATAACTGCTTTTACTTTTTTTCCGTCTTTCACTCCGCCTGCAACATCATGAATCAAATCAGTTATCTTCATTCCCGTTGGAAGTTCATAAACACCAGGTTTATTGACGTGCCCGCTAATGCCATAGAGCAAGGGACCTGGATGGTCGGGTGCTCCAATTTTTGAGTACGCTTCAGCACCTAATTGCATAATCACAGGAATATTTGAGAGCGTTTCCACATTATTAATGATCGTAGGACAGCCCCAAAGACCAACTTGTGCAGGAAATGGAGGTTTTATTCTCGGATAAGGGCGCTTTCCCTCGATAGAATTAATTAATCCTGTTTCTTCTCCGCAAATATATGCTCCCGCTCCTCTGTGAATTATGATCTCAGTTGAAAAGCCACTTCCTAAAATGTTCTTTCCCACGTATTTTTTTTGATATGCTTCTGCGACGGCTTTTTCTACCATTTTAATCCATTTTAGATATTCTCCGCGTATGTATATGTAGCACGCCGTTAGTCCAAGTGCATACGCAGCAATAAGGCATCCTTCAATGAGCAAATGAGGATTTTGCTCAAAAATTTGACGGTCTTTAAATGTACCTGGTTCCGATTCATCTCCATTACACGCAAGATAACGCGGCTTTCCCTCTGGTTTTGCAATAAAACTCCACTTTAACCCTGTTGGAAACCCCGCTCCCCCTCGTCCCCTTAAACCCGATCTTTTTACCGTATCAACTATATGTTCGGGCTTCATCTCCATGCAGTTTTTCAACTGCTGATATCCTCCCTGCCCTTCGTATACATCAATACCCCTCAAATTCCCTTTCAAAATATGAGGAACGTAGTTAGAGTAAATCATAATCCACTGTAGTAAAAATTAAAATTGTAACACATTCAAATTAAACATGTGCAAAAATACACATCCAACATCCATACAAGTACGTTTTTATTAGCTTTTGCATTAGTATTTGCTTCCGTCACAACCCACGCTCAATCACTACACAAAACTTTCCATAAATGTCTCCCTTTTCAAAAGATAATATTATATTAAGAATGCGTAACCGAAGAGTTATGCCTATTATAGGACAAAAAAAAATTAAACTAAACGGAGATTTATTTATGGCAGGAATTAATAAAGCTATTCTCGTAGGACATTTAGGTGCTGACCCCGAGTATAAAACCATACCAAGCGGAAAAGGTGTTGCCACATTCAGTGTAGCGACAACCGAAGTATACAAAGATGCTACAGGAAATAAAGTAGAAAAAACTGAATGGCACAGAATTGTGGCGTGGGATAAATTAGCGGAAATATGCAAGCAGTACTTACATAAGGGAAGCCTTGTTTACATCGAAGGGAAATTACAAACACGTTCGTGGGATGATGAAAAATCAGGGCAAAAAAGATACATGACAGAAATCTATGCCTTTGAAATGAAAATGCTCGGGCCAAAAAGAGACTCGTCTTCGCAATCAAGCTATGACCAAGCCTCTCCGCCGTTAAGCGAACCCTATTCATCGCCCAAATACTCTCCACAACCACCCTCCGCTCCATCTGGCACAAGTGGAGGTATACAAAATGCGTCAGATGACGATGATCTGCCATTTTAATTTTTGGTAGCTGCGTAATGAGTACAATATCAACCAAAAAGTCCACAACATCCATCGCGGGAAATTCCATTTTTCGTGTAGAAAATTTCATTTAGTGCAAAAGGAATCCCTTTTGGTGTAAAGGGAATTCCTTTTGTTGTAGAAAGGAATTCCTTTTTCCTGGTGAAAATTCACTTTCCAAACAGGGAGTTATGGCAACTCCTGCAGGAGTTATGGCATCTCCTGCAGGAGTTATGGCATCTCCTGTCGGAGTTATGGCATCTCCTGTCGGAGTTATGGCAACTCCTGCAGGAGTTACGGCAACTCCTGCATAAGTTGTGGCAACTCCTGCATAAGTTGTGGCAACTCCTGCAGGAGTTGCGGCATTTCCGGCAGGAGTTGCGTCATATCCTGCAGGAGTTGCGTCATATCCTGCAGGAGTTGTATTTTTCGTGCAGGAAATTCTATTTTTCTGTGCAATTCATCGTCATTGTACGCGTGCGGTTTGTAAAATTCTACTAACCTTAATCATACAAATCCTGTTAATCTTATAAATCATAGTTCGGACAACAAGCAAACGAGGGAGCATGCGCCCCCTTGTTTTTATTGATAATCCCACTAACGCTTCAATTCTGTTCGTTCTTTAATTCTGCAAATCTGATTTGTCAAAGAGTAAGTATTTTCCATGGGTCGAAGGCTCGTTTGTCTGTAACGAAATTTGCCCCGATGCCGATGAGGGTTTTGTTTGCATGGCTGTACTTGCGAGCGTAGTCTTTCTTAGTGATTTGTTCAATGGCTTCGTCTGTGCTTTTGTTGATTTTGAACTCAAAGATGTAGATATGCGTTGAAGTAAATACGGCAGCATCTAATCGTCCCATTTGGGTATGTACTTCACTTTCAATGCTCACGCCGAGATACATAAACAAAATGTGAATCAGGCAATGGATGGCGACTTCTTTCTCAACATAAAAATCATAAGGCAAGCGTTTGAACATATCCCCCGCAATGATTTCAATTTCTGCGAGATCATTGTTTTTGAAGCAGTGCGTGATGCGATAGACGTAGCGTTTGTCTTCACCGTCAGTGAAGCAAAGTGCGTTGATGATGAATTGATAAAAGCTTTTTTGGACTTCGTTATTCGGATAGTTTAGAATGTAGTTGAAGGAATGGTCTTCCATCTTTATTGCTTTGGTAATGGTTAAGTACCCTGTTTGAAAAAGAATGGGGATGAGTTCCAATTTTTCTAAATCATACGCATTGTTACTTAGGACATCAAAAGGTATATTTTCAAATTCGTACATATTCTTTTTAAACATGAGTTTAAGCAAGAAAGTTGGCGTACCGCTTTCAAACCAGTAATTACGGAATTGATTGTTGCTAAAAAAGTTGAGGATACCGAATGGATTATAGATTTTGTTTTTACCGTCCCAAGAGAAGCCGTTGTACCATTGTTTAATTTGTTCAAGCAGGGTTGTTTTTGTGAAGTCTGTGTTTTCCTTCAGGAAGTGTTCAATATGTTCGTCGAAGTAGTATTCTAATTCGGCTTGGGTGTAACCGAGCAGAGTTGCGTATTTGGGGTTTAAGGTTAAATCGGAGAGGTGGTTCAAATCTGAAAAGATGGATACTTTGGCAAATTTGGAAATACCTGTGACGAAGAGTGTATGAATGAGATTACCATTGTCTTTGAGGCAGGAGTAAAAGTTTTTCATTATGGCTTGATTTTCCTTTGCAGTAGAAATTGTGTCGGTTTCTAAATAATCAATAATGGGTTTATCATATTCGTCGATAAGAAGAAATACTTTGCCGTGCTTGGCATACACACCTTTTAATAGGTTCTTAAACATAGTATGAACAGAAGTTATCTTTTGTTCTACTCCGTATTTATCACTTAACGTTTGTAATTCTATTTCTAAACTATGATTTAATCCTAAATCTTTGTACCCAATGTCGGTAAATGACATTCTGATGACGGGATATTTTTTTGACCAGTCCCATTTGTCTTCTATCCACAATCCACAGAAAAGGTTTTTGCGTGCGAGAGCAATTTGTTCCATTGTGGAAAGCAGGAGCGATTTACCAAAGCGTCTTGGTCGGGAGAGGAAGTAACCTCCGCCATGTTCTAACAAACTAAAAATGAGTTTTGTTTTATCTACGTAGATGCTGTTTTTTTCTCGCAGATCGTCAAAATGCTGGATGCCAATGGGTAAATGTTTCATAGTGGTTTTTGTTTAAGCAAAGTTAATTCTTTTCGTCTGAAATGCATAATAGATAACAATGAATTATTAATTGAGGCATAAAACATCTATAGAATTTTCGTTAGTTGTTTTAGCTTTTCGTTTAATTTCGCTTTGCTTCAATGGTCAATAAGTCAATAAACCACACTACTTGTGAAAAACATTTTAGATACAATTTATGCTTTTAAGAAGAAAGAAGTAGAAGCATTAAAATTGCGAACGACGAATAGGGAATTGGAGGCATCACCATTTTTTGAAAGAGAGACAATCTCACTTAAATCACGATTGCAGGAACATCATATTCGTCCCAACATTATTGCAGAGTTTAAAAGAAAATCGCCGTCCAAAGGATTCATTAATGAGCACGTGTTACCAGAGGTTATTATGGGATATGAAACACAAGGTGCAGTGGGTATTTCAATTTTAACGGACGAGCATTTCTTTGGTGGTAGTTGCAATGATTTTTTGGCGGGGCGTAGAGTTTCCACAAGGACATCCCTTTTAAGAAAAGAATTTATTGTAGACGAATTTCAAATTATTGAATCGAAATCAATAGGTGCTGATGTAATACTGCTCATTGCGTCAATGCTCACTCCATCTGATATTTCGTATCTTTCACGATGCGCAAAGATGCTAAACCTTGATGTTCTTTTAGAAGTTCACACGAAATCGGAAATTGAAACATCACCTCTTGATTATGTAGATATTATCGGTGTGAATAATCGAGATTTGAAAACATTTACTGTTTCGCTTGAGACTTCGTTTTCACTTTCGGAGCACATTCCACCAACATGTGTTAAAATTTCGGAGAGTGGCATTCATGATGCGAGTGATATAGTAACATTACAGAGATGTGGTTACAACGGATTTCTCATTGGGGAGATGTTTATGAGCCATTCACAACCTGCTTTTGCGTTACGGTCGTTAATGGAACGGATAAAATGATAGGACAACTAACCACGCGGGTGGCATTCTTTATGAACTTGTCGTAGGAGAGTACGGTCTACGTGGGTATAAATTTGAGTAGTAGCAAGGCTTGTATGTCCGAGCATTTCCTGAATTTCTCGCAGTCCCGCACCGGCTTCGAGTAAATGCGTTGCAAAAGTATGGCGTAGTGTGTGCGGACTTATTTCTTTAACTATGCCGGCACGTTTAGCGGAATCACGAACAATATTAAAGAAGGACATTCGAGAAAGTGGGCCGCCGCGAAAGTTAAGAAAGAGATAATCAAAGGATTTATGATTGCATAAGCGAGTTCGGAGTAATTTTTGATACTCTCTAATCCAATAAACAGCTTCGTCACCGATGGGTGTTATTCTTTCTTTGGCACCTTTTCCAAATAATCTAACAAAACTCTCCCTAAGAAATAATTGATTTTGCTTAAGTGAAGCGCCCTCGGAAACGCGCGCTCCTGTGGCATAAAGAAATTCTAATAAAGCGCGGTCCCGCAATTGAAATTCATTTTCTGGATAAAATGGAGCTTGAAGCAAAGCGAGTACTTCATCTATTGTCAATGCACTGGGAAGAAGATATGGTTTTTTTGGTATATCAATTGCGGCTGCAACGTTTTTTGAAAGTATTTTTTCGAAACATAAGAATTTATGCAACGACCGAATAGCAGATATATTCCGTCCAAGTGTCGTTGGTTCGAGATTTAATTTGGCTAAACTGTTAACGAACGCTCGTATGTCATTCGCTTCGCACATATCTAAGGAGAGAAACGAGGTTTGCATGTGGAGGAGGTAGCGGTGCAAATCATTTGTGTAAGATTCGCTGGTGTGTACAGAAAAATTTCTTTCAAGTTTTAAATAGTTTAAAAAATCTCTTAAGTAACCCCTGTATGTATTGTTTAGCCCGTCAAACGGATTGCTTTTCTTCTTTTGGGTAATGTTTTTCAAGAGGAATCTCCTTTTTTGAAAGTGGTTTTAGCACAAAATTGAGAACGGGAAGCATTTCTGAGAAGTAGTGAATATTTAGTTTAGCGAAGGCTTTTGGTGATGTGTCCAAAATTTCTTCAACGTCGGATCTATTTTCTTCACAGAGTACAATTGTGGAAATTCCAAAACGTTTGGCTGCAAGGAGTTTTTCTTTGATTCCCCCAATAGGAAGGAGTTCTCCGCGAAGTGTGATTTCCCCAGTCATGGCTAAACGCGATTTTAACGGGCGGCGAGTATACGCAGAAGCAAGTGCTGTTAAAATAGTAATACCTGCAGATGGACCATCTTTTGGAATCGCTCCCTTAGGCACGTGCAAATGAATATCCCATTCTTTGAATGCCTGCTCGGGTATATTTAGCTCATGTCCAAGTGATTTTAAGTAACTAAGTGCGGCTGTGGCTGATTCTTTCATAACATCACCCAATTGCCCAGTACTAATTAACTTTCCGTTGCCCTTAGTTAAAATGGCTTCTACATAAAGAACATCTCCACCAACGGGTGTCCAAGCTAATCCAATGGCAACACCGGGTTTTGGAATTTTGTGGTACTCTTCTGAATGAAACTTTTCCCGTCCAATAAATTTAGTTAGCTTATTAGGGGTAATTTCTATAGGCAGTGGTGTATCAGTGTGAGAAACAATTTCACGAGCCACGGTTCTACAAAGTTTACCGAATTCACGTTCTAAATTTCTTACACCCGATTCACGCGTGTAGTTTTCAATCATTTTTAAGATGGAAGTGGACGAAATAGAAATTTGTGTTTTCTTTAGTCCGTTTTCAGTAATTTGTCGTGGAATTAAATGCTTTTGTGAAATAGTTATTTTTTCTGCTGCGGTATATCCATTGATGGTAATAATTTCCATACGATCTAAAAGCGGAGTTGGAATATGATCGGGATAGTTTGCTGTTGCAATAAACAAGACTTTGGACAAATCAAAGGAAATATCGAGATAGTGATCACTGAACGTATTATTCTGCGCGGGGTCTAAAATTTCGAGTAAAGCAGATGTTGGGTCGCCTCTAAATCCTTGCCCCATTTTGTCAATTTCGTCAAGAATAAAAACAGGGTTCATTGTACCTGCACGTTTGATACCTTGTAAAATACGACCAGGCATAGCGCCAATATAAGTTCGCCGATGCCCCCTTAATTCTGCTTCGTCCGTTACCCCTCCCAAAGCAATTCGTGCGTACTTTCTTCCAAGTGCGGCAGCAATTGATTGACCAAGAGATGTTTTTCCAACTCCCGGAGGCCCGCAAAAGCAAAGAATGGGTCCCTTTAATTCAGTTCGCAATTTCAAAACCGCAATAAATTCTAAAATTCGATCTTTAATTTTATGAAGCCCTTCGTGATCTCTATCTAATATTTTTTTGGCAAGATGAATATCTGATTTGTCGTGCGATTGTACATTCCAGGGTAAAGAAACCGCAAAATCTAAATAGTTATACAATACGGCGTAATCGGGTGAAAAAGTAGATGACCTCGACAGGCGGTCAATTTCTTTGGAAAAATGAGTTCTTTGTTCATCAGAAATAGTCAAGTTTTTTAATCGCTCCTGTAATTGTCTGATGTCATCATTTGCAGATTCATTTTCTCCCAATTCTTCCTGTATGACTTTCATTTGTTGCCGTAAGAAATAGTCTCGTTGTGTTTTATCAAGGTCGGAACGAACACGAGATTGAATTTGAGTTGAAAGTTTCAGCGTGGCAAGTTCTTTATTCATGTATCCAAGAATAATTTCCGCTCTTTTTTTTAAATAATCCTCTTTAAGAATTTCAAATTTTTCTTGTTCCGAAATATTAAGATTAAGTGCGTTTAGGTGAATAAGGAAAGGCAAGCTATCTATATCCTGAACAATACCGATAATGTCATTCGGAATAGAAGGAGAAAGTTCTATAATTTGTTTTGAAAGATCTTTTATAGCATGCAAATAACCCTGTACATCTTCCTCTGACGCGGAAATGGTTTCAAGCACAGAAATTTTTGCTTTAAAAAACGGGTCTGTTTGTGTAATTGAAAGAATTTTAGCTCTTTGTTTTCCCTGGGCAATAAGATTAAAATTTCCATAAGGTCCTTCGGTAGAACGAAGAACAGTACCAAGCGTTCCTACTTCGTAAAATCCTTCACTGTCATCATTTTCATCTTTTAGTAGGGCAAACAAAATGGGAGTCTTTGGTTTAAGATTACGAAGGAGAACAACCGACTTTGGATGGGAAATTTGCATAGGAATCGTGGTATTTGGAAAGATAAAGTTGTTTTTAAGAGGCAAAATAGGAGCATCAGAAAGGTTGTTGAAGAGAGTACCCATTTTAGACGAATCTAAGGCTTGCTCTGTAAGATCTGCAATAAAATTTTCATCAATCAAGTATCTAAACATTCTGCTTTTTGTGTAATTCGATAAACATCAATACAAACCACGATAACAAACACGTTAAACCTGGAAAACAACCAAGTAAAGCCAAAAATAAGCAACCGCAACGAAATTAAAATTGTTTTAATGCAATAAAAGCAGAAATACATCATAATCAGGCAAAACTTATTACTTATTTTCGCTAAATATGATTTATATAGAAACCTAATTAAAATGTCAAGAAAAAAAGCTGTTAAATACATCTTTGTAACTGGAGGAGTCGTATCATCACTTGGGAAGGGAATTTTGTCAGCATCTATTGGAGCCTTGCTGAAACAACATGGATTGCGGGTAACCATCCAAAAATATGACCCATATATTAATGTAGATCCTGGTACTATGTCCCCATTTCAGCATGGCGAAGTTTTTGTGACAGAAGATGGAGCCGAAACAGATTTGGATTTAGGGCATTATGAAAGATTTTTAGATGCCCCAACATCCCGAGAAAATAATTTAACGATGGGACAAGTCTATCTGAGTATTATTGAACGTGAACGAAAAGGTGATTTTTTAGGAAAAACTGTTCAAGTAATTCCTCACGTTGTAGATGAAATCAAAGCGAGAATGCAAGTACTCGGTAAAACAAATTCGTTTGATGTTGTTATTACAGAAATAGGAGGGACAGTAGGAGATATGGAATCATCCCCTTTTTTGGAAGCGATGCGACAATTAAAATTAGAACTTGGAACGACAGCAGTATTAAATATCCATTTGGCATTAGTTCCATTTATCAAATCGGCAGGAGAGCTAAAGACAAAACCCACCCAACATAGCGTGCGCATGTTGCTCGAAATCGGAATTCAACCTGATATTTTGATTTGTCGCAGTGAACAACCACTTCCAAGCGAAATCAAAAAGAAAATTGGCTTATTTTGCAATTTAAATAAAAAAAACGTCATTAGTTTCCATGATATAGCTACTATTTATGAAGCACCTTTACTACTTTCAAAAGAAGAAGTGCCCAGTTTAATTTTTAACAAATTAAAAATTCATCCTGTAACTGAAAAACCTTCATTAAAGGTATGGGAAGCATTCGTACATGGCGTGAAACATCCTGAGCATGGCACTGTTACCATAGCCATTTGTGGTAAATACGTAGAATATCCAGATGCCTACAAATCCATTTTAGAATCTTTTATTCATGCAGGCGTGGCAAATAAAGTAAAAGTGGACATTGTGTTTTTAAGGTCGGAGGACATCGAAAATAAAATAAAAACAGCAGAGGAGTTGCTTGCCGGAGCGCATGCAGTATTGATTGCACCAGGATTTGGTTACAGAGGTATTGAGGGTAAAATTGAAATAATTCGTTATGCCCGAGAAAACATGATTCCTTTATTCGGTATTTGCTTGGGCATGCAATGTGCCGTAATTGAATTTGCGAGGCATGTGTGCAAATTAGAACACGCCACATCCTCCGAATTTCAAAAAAAGTCTAAATTTGCGGTAATTGATATTATGAAAAATCAGCAAAAAATAAACCAAAAAGGCGGTACCATGCGTTTAGGAAGTTATGCGTGTTCTCTATTGGCTGGCTCAAAGATGGAAAAAATTTACGGTAAGCCCTTAATTAATGAAAGACATCGTCACCGCTATGAAGTAAACAATGACCACAGAGACACCCTTCAGACACATGGGATGCTACTCTCTGGTATTTCTCCTGACGGTGTATTAGTAGAGGCAATTGAGTTACCTTCGCATCCATGGTTCATCGGTGTTCAGTTTCATCCTGAATTAAAATCACGTGTTTCTGTAGCTCATCCATTATTTGTTTCATTCGTTCAAGCAGCTCTTTGCTTTAGAGATAATGGCAAGAATACAACAGAAAACACCTTAGAAGCAAAAAGTTAAATAAAAACGCTTTATTGTAAATAATTGCGAATGGATCCAGTAAAATGTTTTTACTAATTACCAAATACTAAAAATAATTTATTTTTGAAATAAAATTTCATATCAACCTGAAATAATGAAAGGAAAAAAAGTTGTAATTGTTGGAGCAGGATGGAGGAATGACTGTTGCGGAACACTTGGCAGGCAAAGACATTGACGTAACTCTCATTGATAAAAAAAATCATCATTTGTTTCAACCCTTACTTTACCAAGTCGCCTCGGCAAGCCTTACTCCTGGTGACGTGGCAATGCCTATACGTACTATTTTGAGAGGCAAAAAAAATATTGATGTCATTTACGAAAACGTTGTGAATATTTCCCTTGAACAGCGCATTGTAGTACTGCAATCAGGACGGGAGTGCCCATTTGACTTCCTGGTTATTGCAATCGGAACCCGCCACTCCTACTTTGGAAATAATGAATGGGAAGAATACGCTCCCGGACTAAAAACACTCGACGATGCCATGTTCATCCGAAAAAGAATGCTTCTCGCATTCGAGCGCGCCAAAGTAATAAAAGATAAACATAACAACAGAGAACAAATCCATAAAACGTTACGCTTTGTAATGATTGGTGGAGGACCCACAGGCGTAGAAGTGGCAGGAGCGCTCGCTGAAATTAGCAATAAGGTTTTTTTACCCGACTTCCCCATGCTACGTAAAGACGACATTCATATTGTGATAATAGAGGCTGGCACTCGCCTCCTTCCTACTTTTCCAAACGCGCTTTCAACATGGGCAAAACACACACTCCAAGAAATGGGCGTTAGCGTGTACCTTAATGAAACGGTAGAAAATATAGAAAAGGGGAGTGTAACAACATCGCTTCGTGAAATAGCAACAGACAACATCGTGTGGGCAGCAGGAAACGAAGCACCTTCTCTGCTAAAATCACTCAACTGCCCCACAGATAAAGTAGGAAGAGTTTTAGTTAATTATGATACAAGCATTCCAGAGCACGAAAAATGTGTTCGTCATCGGAGATGCCGCAGCATTCAAAAACAAAGACGGATTCCTACCCGGTGTCGCACAAACAGCAATTCAACAAGGAAGATACGTGGCAAATCTGATTATGAGTTCTACCCCAAAAAAATATAGAAAACCATTTAAATACTACGACAAAGGAAATATGGCTGTGATTGGAAGAGGAAAAGCAATCGTCTCAGCTGCGAACGGACGTGTAAACCTTAAAGGATGGTTTGCCTGGACTATTTGGGCAGTGATTCACATTTGGTTTCTCTTAGAAGTAAAAAACAGATTTAAAGTCATGATAGAATGGGCTTGGTACTATATTACATTTCGTTCAAGCGGGCGAATCATTTACAAAGGAGCTCAAATTAACTACGACTGAAATAACATAACACAGTTCAAATAAAGCAAAGAATCACAATGTTGGCACGCTACTACCTCTGTGTTTACCGATTTTTCATCTTTCACCCAACCGTCTTAAGTATTACATGCGCATGTTTATCCAAAATGGCAATAGTAAGATAGTCCAAAATAATGAGAGAAATAAACGTCTAATATTGTACTTTCCTAACAGAAAAAATATGTAGTTTTGCACTGCTACGAGATTTAGACTGAACACTACGAATCTCAACGAATACATAAAAATGAAGCCGTACTTGGTCAATAACTAAATAAACACAAAAATGAAACACAATAACTTCTTCAGAATAAAGAGTATTCTCACATCCAAAATAATTCCTATCATTGTCACTGTCCTAAACCTTACAAGCCACATTGAGTTACAAGCACAAAAGAAAGTAACCAATGAGAACTCTAAGAATGTTTCCGTAGACCAGAAAGCCTTAATCGAGTTCTATTACGCCACCAACGGAAAAAAATGGAGAAATAATACCAACTGGCTTAGCAATAAACCACTAAATAAATGGTATGGAGTCGTCACCGACGAAGAAGGACGGGTAAGAGAATTAGATTTGAGCGATAACCAACTAAACGGGAAAATTCCTCCAAACTTGGGCAATTTGACAAATTTAGAATGGCTCGATTTAGGCTTTAATCAACTGAATGGTACTATTCCTAATAGCTTTGGTAAATTGACAAAACTCGAAATGCTCTTTTTGAACAATAACCAATTAACAGGCGAAATTCCAAAAAATTTGGGCGATATGGCAAAGTTAGAATGGCTGTATCTAAACGAAAACCAACTCACCGGTTCTATTCCCGGCAGTTTAGGAAACCTCACAAAATTAACAAAACTCTATCTTAACGAAAACCTATTAACCGGCACAATTCCCGACAGTATTGGCAACCTCGCAAAATTAGAACTGCTATATCTAAACGAAAACAGATTAACAGATTCCATTCCCAGTAGTTTAGGCAGCTTAAAAAAATTAAGCGTGGTATCCTTATGGGAAAACCAACTAAGTGGACAAATTCCAAGTAGCTTAGGCAATCTCACAAAATTAGAAATCCTGTACCTGAATAAAAACCAACTCAAAGGAACTATCCCAACTACCCTCGGCAAATTGTCAAATTTATCAAGTTTATATTTATGGGGCAACCAGCTTACAGGAACTATCCCAACTAATTTTGGTAACTTGAAAAACTTAACAAAACTCGACTTAAATAAAAACCTACTTACAGGCTCTATCCCAAGCAGCCTCGGCAATTTAACAAGTCTCACCATATTAGATTTGAGTTACAATAAACTTACAGGTGAAATCCCAAGCAGCCTCGGCAAATTATCAGAATTAGAGTGGCTACTTTTAGGCTTCAACCAACTCACAGGCGAAATTCCTAAAAGCTTCGGCAACCTGCTCAACCTAACAAAGTTTTATTTAGGTGGAAACAAATTAAGAAAAACACCCGATTTGGAAGGCAATGACGAAGTCCAACAGTTTCTACAAAGAATGAGATAAATCAACAAGCAGTACAGACGTTGCATGCAGTACAGACGTTGCATGAAACGTCTCTACCATCCCCACAAAAAAAAACCCCCCGCCTTTACAGCGGGGATTGAATGATAAAAAACTCAATTCACAAACAACGCGCTACCCACAATCAACCACTCAACCTCCGCACTCGCTCCAACCGCCGCCACCGCAAACTTATACTCCTTCCCTCGCTCAAATCCTTTCAACATGCCACGATGCGTTGAATGCCAATCCGTTTGCCAACGACGAGGATCCGCCTCCGCACTATTCGCAAGCGTGGACGAAATCAAATACCCAAAACATCCATCCATCGCTTCCAAATCAAACTCAATACTCCCCGACACCGCACCGTTCTTAAACACCGCTTTTTGCAACGGTGGCAACGGTCCGTATTTCGTGTGACTTTTCTCCATTGGATAACCCGACTTCTCTAATATCGCTTCATCACCTTTCGCAACGTCATTCACATATTGCCCGTTGAGACGCAAAGATTCCTCCAACGCTTTACGTGTATTGTGCAACTCGCCTGTGCGACCTGCATGCGCTTCACTGTTAAAAGCCGTGCGATAGGCATCTATCTGTGCGGCAAAATCTTTCGGCGATACGGGCAAATCCTTGAACAAGTCCGCATGTACCGTAATTGCCTCAAGAATCTTTTCCGAAGTGTGCAGAAAATCTGCCATTGATTTTTTACCAAAATAGGTAACTATTTTATTTGTATACATTTTAATCAAATTTTATAGGTTAAATAATAATAATTAGCTTCAAAATAATGAATTCTTGATATACAATGGCATCCGGGGCAAGCCCGAAATCATCCGGGGCAAGCCCGAAATCATCCGGGGCAAGCCCGAAATCATCCGGGGCAAGCCCGAAATCATCCAGGGCAAGCCCGAAATCATCCGGGGCAAGCCCGAAATCATCCGGGGCAAGCCCGAAATCATCCGGGGCAAGCCCGAAATCATCCGGGGGCAAGCCCGAAATCATCCGGGGCAAGCCCGAAATCTCATTGCTAAACAGAAAAACTATTTTATTCATACCCATTGACGTTTTTTCTTTCCCAAAGAAAAGACCAAACACGCTTGTTTGGTCTGTGGTTTCAGTGGTGTTTATGGTGAAGGTTGGTGGCATAACGCATTTTACTTACTAAAAACTTATTACAACCCTCAATCCTGCTGAACAAATGTACTACCACGAACTAGATTTAAATTTATGAATGGATTTTGATACGTGATACTAAGCATCTGTGCGTTCAGATCTTTAATGGCAAAAGCAATAAAATAAGATGTTTTAAAGTAAATGTTTGTACTACTACTTGAAGTGACAGTAGATAAAAATAAAGAAGTTGGAAAGAATCTAGAATGGGTAAAAAGGTAGTCGGAAGTACTACTTTTTCTTTTTATTGTGATACAGATACCTTCGTAAAAAGTATCTTTGCAAATAAGCATTGCTGTAAACGTTCCACTCATTTTTCCTTGCAATGGATAGATAAAAGATTTGTTGGCAGAATGAACCGAAATGCTAATGGTTTTTAGGCTTGGGTCAATCAATTCAGGGTCTTTGTTAGCATCATTTTCTACAGCGTAGGTTGCATCGGTGGTAAAATCCACAAGTTTTGTTACTATGCTCTTATATCTTCCAAAAAGCGTATAGTTTCCACTGGGTTTAAGCAGACTGCGTTCAACCCATCTGTCAGTGCCTGTTGCACTTTCATCAGCAACAATGTTTCTAATCGTGTCATTATTGTTAAATGGTTCATTCACGACATTTGTGGGCAATGTGCCTGTTCTTCCGCCTTTCATCCAAGTTAAAATGGGTGCATCTTTGAGGTTGTTAGCGACAATGGTGTACACTTCTGTGGTGCTTAGGTTAATGTAAATAGGATGTCCGTTGTCAAAGTCGGTGGCAGTAGGTGCGGGGTCGCCATTTTTCACTACGCCGAGTTGGTACATTTTAATCGCATCTGTTGCGCTTAATTTAAAAACGCCATATCGGTCTCTCACGCCTGTATCTTTTGGATGCACTGTTGTGGTTATGGTTGGAAATACATTTGTTGTTGCAGTCTTTTCGTCGCTTGAAGCCGAACAACCACCGCTGTTGCAGGCTTGAATGGTGTAACGATGCAGAGAGTTTGGTTCTAAATCCGTGTGTGAATATTTTACCGTAGGAGTAGCAATCTTAGCGATTTTCGTACCATTATCATAAACGACAAAGGTGTCTGTATTTTCTGTGGCTGTCCAAGCGAGGTCTATTTGCGAGTAGCTTACGACTGTTGCTGTAACATTTGATGATGAAGATGCGGGTTTAACTCGTGCCCACTTAGCGTAAAGTGTTATGTTGGCAGTAATTTTTTCGGTATTAAAATCAAACACATAGGTTAGGAACTCGTCCTTGTACCAACCATCAAAGGAATAACCGCTTCTTATTGGGTCTTTTGGTTTGTTGGCTGTGTTACCACTTGTTACTGTGATATTTTCAACGTCTGAACCTTTGTTACTGTTGAAAGTGATTGTGTAAGTTGGAGAAGGAGTGTTGCAGTCGCTTGCGTAAAGAGTGAGTGAAAGGAGGAGGAGAATTAGAACATTAGTTCGCGCGCCCCCTATGTTCTGTTCTGTTCTGTTCTGTTCTGTTCTGTTGTGTTCTGTTGTGTTCTGTTCTGTTCTGTTCTGTTCTGTTCTGTTCTGTTTATATATGGATATGAAGTAGAGACAGAATTAACGTTTGCCAAGTATGATATTTTATTGGTCATGATATTAAATGTTTAAATGTTTATTTGTTAAAGAATAATAATGCAAATATAACATGAGTTTTGTTTTGTTGGGAGGTTTTTTGTGTTGGTTGGTTATCTTTTCATTCTTTGGCGTTTTTTGAAATAAGCGAGCAGTGCCATATCAAAAGGTGTTCTCGTTTCAATTTGTACATAATCGATTCCGCTATTTCTAAGACCTTGGTTATAGGCTTCTGTATGTTTAAGAAATGCATCTGTATATATTTTTTTGATTTGAGCATGTGAAGTAGAAAGTTTCGCACTTGTTTCAAGGTCAATAAATTCCTTTCGCGCATTTCCATGAAGGTCTAAATCTTTTTCTCTCGGGTCAAGGATGTGAAAGACGATGGCTTCGTTTTGTTTGTGGCGGAACAATTTTAAGGTAGGGATGGCATGTTCAGGGTTTTCCCAGCAGTCGCTGATGATGATGGATAGACTACGAGGGTGCATTTGTCTAATAAAGGGGATGAGAGCATTACTAAAATTTGTTTTGCGCTCGGGGTCTGACCGTGAATTGATCATGCTTTGAGCAATTATTTTCAACATTTCTGTCTGGTGAGATTCCCGCAAGCTCGGAAGAAGGGTTGTTTCTGTTTTTGAATGGAAAGTAACCAAGCCAACGGCATCCTTTTGTTTTAAGAGAAGAAGCATAAGCGAGGCGGCTAAGTAAGCAGCATATTCAGCTTTAGTAACGAACTTTGGATCAGAGCGGTAGTGCATGGATTTTGAGATATCGAGAAAGATGTATGCGCGAAGGTTGGTTTCTTGCTCGAACCTCTTGATATAGTACTTACCTGTTCGTGCAAATACTTTCCAGTCTATCCGTTTGGGTTCATCACCCTTTGAATACTGCCTATATTCGGAAAATTCAACACTAAAGCCGTGGTAAGGACTTTTATGCAACCCTGTAAGGAAACCTTCAACAATAAATCGAGCTTGAAGGTTAATAGAAGTCAATTTCGAGATGGCTTCGGGTTTTAAAAATTCTCTATAATCGGCTTGCATTAGTTTGTGAGGGCTGTGGTTTTATCTATGAGGGCTGCCATAAGTTCGGCTTCACATACGAGTACGTCATTCACAAATGCTTTACATTCTGCCTGACAAACATGTCGTTTTCTGCTTTTTGCAGATGCATCTATAATAAGTTGGTCGCCTGGTAAAACGGGTTTTCTGAAACGAGCTTTATCTATTCCCATAAATAGGGTCAATTTTTCTTCATTAGGGTTAAGAGGAGATGACGCGTTAATGTGTTCAGTTAAGAACATAGCGCAACAGGCTTGCGCCATTGCTTCGATAATGAGTACGCCAGGCATAATAGGATTATTAGGGAAATGTCCTTGAAAAAAGGGTTCGTTGATTGTTACATTTTTGAGAACTCTTATTTTTTCATTTGGAGTACATTCCAACACTCTGTCAATGAGTAAGAAGGGATACCTATGGGGCAAAAGAGCCATTATTTTCTGAATGTTCATAGTGTTATTTTGTTTATTTATTTTTTAATGATACTTTCTAAAGTGTTTAGTTCCGCCTCGTTGTATTCCAAAATGTTCATTTTTTGATTTACGTTTGTACCGTTGAAGTGGATTGCGCGGTAAAGGGCGTTGAAAGTCTCTGCGTTTTTCAGCATTAAAGCTGCTTGTAATTTGTCATTTAACATGTTTTTTTTCTGAATGGTTTCTGCTAAAAACGTAAGTGTACCGTAACCAACCCAATAGAAATCATCGGGTTGAGTTCCGTATTTTTCGACAAACCTTAATTTTATGCTTCGCGTAAATTCTGATTTTTGTACAGACAAGTCGGTTACGTACACCAGTCCTTTCATAAGTTCAGCATATTTTTTAAGGATATGAGATTTTCCCCAGTCACCTGGAGCGACGATTTGTCCAACGATACTATACAAACTTAGTTGAGAAAGAACGATGATTCCTTTTTTCATATCTGGGATTGGAACATAAATTGCGTCAAAGTAAGTTGTATCGTAACCATTAAGTTCGTCGAAATGAATGTTAAGTGAGTCTATATGCTTTTTCATGGAAGTAAAGTCAATGGGTAGTTTCACTGTCCATGCAATGGATTGATTTGCTTTTTTTATTTCGTCTTTGAATCCATGTGCCATTTCTTTGCTGATAGCATCTTCCTCCTGAAATACGACTGCGAAACGAAGTGGTGGTTCGAAGTTCTTAAATTCGTTCAAAAGAAATCTTGCTACAATCTTTCCACGTTCAAAAAAAGTTGAATTAATCAGAAAAAGGTTTGGAAAATTTTCTGCTAATTTTTCATCTGTGGCTGTAGGTGAAACGGCAACAATTTTTTTATTCTTCAAATAATCTGCCACAATAAATGCGTCTTGACTATACATAGGCCCGTACACAATATCGACCTTTTCTTCATTGACGAACTTATCTATTGCAAGCAAAAGTTCTTCTTTTGCCATTCCTGAATACATTCTTTCAAAATGTAGTTCAACAATTTGTGGTGAATCTCTTTTTTTATTAAACTCTATAATGGCTTCAATAGCCCCGTTCATAATTTGCATACCGAGGTCATAATTAAAAGTTCCTTCAAACATATCAAACACCAAAGGGAATATACAACCGAGCGAAAGGATATTTGAGGGTTGATATGCACTCATTTTGTTATCCAAAGCGGTAACAAGTTTATCTAATTTTGGGCTCAAGCTGCTATCATTACCTGTATATGCAAAATTCCTTAAAAGACTTTTCAGAAGAGGCTTTTGTTCGTCGGTTAATGGTCGTATAAGAAATACCTCCATAAGTGCGATTCGGACATCCATATTTGTTGATATTTTGAACATATTTAGGAGAAATGGAATCGAAACAAGTTGAGTGGCAAGTTTAAAATACAAGAGCGATTTTTGGCGTAATACGCTTATCGTATCCGATTCCAACACACGAGCAAACTTTCCAACCGCATGTTCATATTTTTTGTTGTAGATATCAAGTACCCCGTAATCGAAGAATATTTCATTAAGAACGTTTTTTTCTATTTCAAAATCTGACTGTAATAATTTTAATACTTTTTCCGCTTCTGCTTCTTTTCGTGTTGCAAAAAGAATTTTAGCTTCTATTAAACCCGCATACCGTTTTCCCTCTGCAATATCATTTCCTGTGTAAGATTTAAAGCTTTGTAGCGCTTTCGTGGCAATATCATATTGCTTTGTTCGGTAAGCAGCAATAGCCATGGCTAGGTCGTCTTGAGCAATTTCTTTACTACTACGAATAGGTTTCTCATTGTTTTTTTCACTTTTTTGGTTTTTCTTTTTTTCTACCTTCAACGATTCCTTGACTTTCCGCCTGTTTTTGTTTGATTCTTGGGCAAAGAACGAGGACGTAATAATTAAAATTCCCGTTAAAACACAAGCAGTTTTTTTCCACATTCCTCAAATTATTTTAGATAAGATATTGTTTTATCTTTTGTTGCAACCAGTCGTGGATAAGTGAATTAGAAGCAATAATTTCTTTTTTTTCGAGAAAAAGGTTTCCACCTGAATAGTCAGATATTTTTCCATTCGCTTCGGCTACAAGCAAGGCCCCAGCCGCTATATCCCATGAATTAATACCGTGTTCCCAAAAGGCATCTAATCTTCCGCAGGCAACAAATGCTAAATGAACAGCAGCTGAACCCGGAGCGCGTACGCCTGCACATTCTTTCAGCACGTTTTTTAGCATTTCAGTAGATTTCATCAAGTTCATCTCGTCCTTAAAAGGAAACCCCGTAGCGACCAAACGACTATTTGATTCGGAATTACGAGACACCTGTATTTTTTTATCATTCATAAATGCGCCTTTTCCAAGTTCTGCGGTATACATTTCATTTTGTATAGGCAAGTAGATGACCCCCACAATTAAATCTCCCTTTTCAGAAATCAAACCAATACTCACAGCAAACAAGGGAAACCCGCGTATGTAATTAAGTGTTCCATCTAACGGATCAACAATCCAGCTCCGTTTGCCATGTACCCTAGTTCCGCCATATTCCTCCCCTACGACAATATCGTTCGGGAAGGCTGCTTCTATTTCCTTTCGAATAATCATTTCACAAGAACGGTCAACAAATGTAACAAAGTCAAAGGCTTGTTTTTCTTGAATGTCTTCGTATTTTATTTTCTGAATATTTTCCAAAGCAAAATTACCCGCGTACCGGGCAGCATTTATTGCAATGGACAATTCTATAGATGACATGAATTTCAATTTTAAAGTTAAAACACTTTTACATTAATATACTTAGATGGATTTTTCTTAAGGTCTTTTATCAGTGAATCTAATGACTTTGTGGTTTCATTAATATTCTTGTATAAATGTTCGTCTTTTACAAGTCTACCTATTGTACCCTCTCCGTTTTCGATACTCACAATAATCTTCTTAAGTTTTTCGATTGAGAGAGTGAGATCTTCAACCATTTTTTTATCTTTTAGCAAAGAACCAAGGCTGCCCTCACCTGATTTTAAACTTGCAGTGATAGACTGTAAATTATTTATGGATGCCGAAAAGTCACGTGCCATTTGATTGTCCGTAAACAAAGTTCCTACCAAACCCTGTCCTTTTGAAGTACTGCTAATAATCAAATCCATGTTATCAACAATGTTAATCATCTTCTTTGTCAAGTCCTCTGATGAAATGATTTTTCCAACTGTTCCTTCTCCCCGGTTTATTTTTTCGAGAATCGTTTCAATACTTTTCATAATATTAGTCGCCGAACTGGTAAGTTCAGTCATACCTGGTTCACGTTGGTATGTTAGAAATCCATTTTCTGGAATAAGTTCGCCTACATTTTCGCTTAGTTTGATGTCAATATATTTGTCACCGAGTATTCCAATAGCCTTTATGCTAGCGACTGCGGTTGATGTAATCAAATTTTCAAATTTTTCTTCTACTTTGATAAGAATTTCAACTCCGTTTTTTTCATTTTTCGTCATTAACGTCATACTGGCGACATTTCCGACTTTTTTACCTGAAATAGAAACAAAATTATTTTCTGTTAATCCTTCACCGTCTGAAACAAATATTTTATAACTCTTAAATCCAGCTAAAATGGCGGAATTTTTACCAATAATCAATCCGATTAGAGCTATTAACGCAACCCCAATTGTAAATACAATGCCCACTTTCAAATTCTTCCAAGTTGTTTCCTTTGTTTTCATCAAGTTTAAATTTCTTCATTTTGAATAAAATTCTGAATAAATGGATGGTCGCTTTTCCAAAACAAACTTTGCTCGCCGTCAAAAATAATTTTGCCTTGATAGACAACACATACAGAATCAGCAATATGTTTTACATCGCTTAAAATATGCGTAACGATTACCGAGCCTAAGTCCTCCTCAATTTTCATTTTCATAATAAGATTTAAGATTTTTCTCGCATTTACTGGGTCTAAACCCGCCGTGGGTTCATCCAATAGCACCATTTTCGGGTTAAAAATGAGTCCTCTTGCAATTGCCACACGTTTTTGCATCCCGCCCGAAAGATGTTCAGGTAAGACATCTCTAAAATCATCCAAACCCGAAAACCTAATTTGTTCATTCACCCGTTCACTTATTTCATCGTCAGTCAGATTTGTGTTTTCCCTTAAAAAAAAACTAATATTCTCTGAAACAGTCAATGAATCAAATAAAGCATTACCCTGAAACACAATTCCCATTTTTTTTCTTATTGGGTACAAATCACTCTCTTTCATATTTGTAATGTCCATCCCATCTACATACACGGATCCTAATGTAGGTTTAACCAATCCAAGCATCAATTTAATAATGGTACTCTTTCCGCATCCAGAAGGCCCCAAAATAGCTTTTGTTTCTTTCGTCTTAACAAGAAGAGATACATTGTTTAAAACCTTTCTGTTTCCATACACCAAATCAACATTCCTTAGTTCGATCATGAATCAATAGATTTTTTTGCTT
Source organism: Potamilus streckersoni (assembly GCA_016746295.1). Taxonomy (NCBI): domain Eukaryota; kingdom Metazoa; phylum Mollusca; class Bivalvia; order Unionida; family Unionidae; genus Potamilus; species Potamilus streckersoni. Next base: position 779,160 of record JAEAOA010001427.1, on the reverse strand, counting down.
AAATCTATGAAATAAGACTTACGGTAAAATGACATTTTCAACAATGAGTTTTGTTAAGTAAAAATTGATCAGTAGTACCATAGATAAGGAAACAATAATACCCTTTATGGTTGCTTTGCCTACACCTGCTGTTCCACCTGTAACGGCAAACCCATTGTAACAGCAAATAAGTGTAGTAGAAATTGCAAAAAGAGGGGCTTTTGAAAAGGCAATGATCCAATCTCCTGGAACTAACAAATCGATTACAGAGTTCCAGTAGATACCTGAATCGATATGTAGGTGATATTCTGCTATTATTCCACCTACCACTAACGCTAATGCGTCGCAAATTGCAGTCATAGGTGGGAACATGATAAGAGCCGCGGCTAATCTTGGAGCAACTAATTTAGCAACGGGGTCGGTTCCGAAGGCACGTAGAGCATCGATTTGTTCGGAAACCTTCATAGAACCTAATTCCGACCCACTTTGCGCTCCAAATTGAGCCACAGTAATAATACCCGTCAATAACGGGCCCATTTCGCGAATAACTGAAAGTGCTGTTGTTCTTCCCGTTAAAGTCTTAGCTCCAAACATACCCAGCTGATGCCCTACCTCCATTACAACCAAACCGCCAATTGTAACTGCTGCAACAATTAAGATGGGAAGTGACTGAACTGCAAGTATGTACAAGTATCTTGATGTATCGTCTCGGTACCGAATAGCACTGGGCAATGTTACAAATGCACGCATAGCAAACCAAAAAAAATCCTGCATATTCTCAATAAAGCCCTTCACCCGTTCTATCACAATTTCTATTATTTTAAGTCTTTTTTAGCGAATGAATAATAATAAACTTATACACAAAGGACGGCGCACTCAAAGCTATCTTCCCTTTACTGTGGACGAAAATGAATTAACCTTATCTAAGGCAAGTTTTGAAGCCTCTTTATTTCCAGCAGCATCATACAACACGGATAGTAATTCCCAATAAGACACATCCACACCATAAGAATTTGAATCATCCACCACTCTTTCAAGTATTCGGGTAATATCGTAATAAATCTGCTCTATTTTTTCTTTTTTTCCACTCTCTGTCTGACTCCGTTTAATTTCTCCTGCGTGAAACAACCCACTCAACGACAAATTATACATCGTTTTCAAATTTGCTGGGTCTACGGCCAAAATCTTTCCAAAAGTCTCAATGGCTTCTGAAAACCTGTCTAACTTGTAATAAGAACAACCCAACAAGAATAAAACTCTTACATCATCAGGCTTATCAACGACTAACCTTTCCAAATCGGCAAGTGCCCTACCTTCCTGCCCTGCCAAAACCATCAAATGTACCCTATTTATTCTCGTTTCCATGGTTTCACCTAAAAGTAACATTTGCTTTTCTATTGACTCGACGGCTTGCTTGTATTCCTTCTTTTCAACATAAACAGCAATTAACGTTTCGTACCCTGATTTAACGTCACCCCCACTTATTCTTCTTGCTTTTTCTATCATCCGATTTATTGCTTCAATATCTTTTTGGAAGTACGCAATCCGCAAAAGTGCCTTATCTGCTTCAATTTCAGCAGTAGCTCCGCTTACTTCATCATAAATAAGAAGAATTTTTTTTGCCGTATCCAATGCTCTTTCCATTTTTTCGATCTGCATCTTTTTTTTCATTTCTAACGCATTATTGTATTCTTTCAATCCTATTCCTAACATCAAATTTGACATCGAGCCTAACATCTTCGCAATTTCTTCTTTATCTTCAGGTTCTAAATCATACCCTTTATTTGCACTTACCAGTAGATCTATTGCAAGTCGATACTTGCGCATCACATACATTAGTTTTCCATACCAATATAACGTTTGTGTGTTCGTGGGATTTTGTTCATACTCTTTTTTCAATATCTCCTGTGCAGTAAAAAAATCGCCACTTTTTATCATTTCCTTTGCCTTTTCCAACTCAACACTTCCGCACCCTTCAACAAACAGCAACATCACAACCACAGCACAAACCCACATGCTCTTCGTACCCTGAATCATATATGTTTTGCTTTAATCGTTATTATTTCTTAACATCAACAAATTTAATTGTTATTTATTTAACACAAAAGCCTTATTTAACAACTTATACCTATGTCAACGTGTTCATGATTTATCTTTCAAAAATTATTCATCGTTATTACTTTTACGAAAATTATTGAAATTCTAACAATACGTTGTTCATCCTTAATCTTACCCGTAGCATTATGAAGTACCCTTCTCAAGCCGTTGAGACTCTCATTGAAGAGTTTTCTAAACTTCCTGGTATAGGAAAAAAAACAGCCCAACGGCTCGCACTTTTTATATTGAAATCCGACAAAATAAAAGCAAGCAAACTTGCTTCTGCCATCACTCATGCTAAAGAAACTGTTGTCTATTGTACCTCTTGCCAGAACCTCACTGACCAGTACCAAAACCCGTGCTATATCTGCATTTCTTCACGTAGAAACCGCAATCTCATTTGCATCGTGGAATCACCCAGTGATGTTTTTGCCATTGAACGAACAGGGCATTTCAACGGGCTTTATCACGTTTTGCACGGACATATCTCACCGCTTGACGGAATTGGACCTGATGACCTGAAAATCAAAGAGCTCTTCATCCGACTTCAAACTTCGGAACTGTTACCCGATACCCTCGAGCTTATTGTTGCCCTTAGCCCAACAGTAGAAGGTGAAACAACCACGCTTTACCTTACCAAAATCATTAAACCCCTTGGCATAAAAATGTCACGCATTGCTCGTGGAATCCCAATCGGTGCTGAATTAGAATATGCTGATGAAGCAACCATTACACGCGCTTTGGAAGGAAGAATCATGCTATAAACGCACTTGTACTACCTTTCCTTTATGACTGCCTATTTCAACGATTTGAGACTATTTGTCTGTAGAAGAGGACCCCTTTGTCGTTGAAGGTCTTTTCTCATAAACATTATCCACGATACCATACGCTTTTGCCTCTGTTGCTGACATCCAGTTATCCCTCTCTGAATCACTTCGTATTTTTTCCACAGTTTGACCGGTATGTTTAGCGAAAATAGTATCGAGTTGTTTGCGTGTTTTTTCAATCTCTCTTGCCTGAATTAATATATCCGTCTCCTGGCCGCTCGCGCCGCCCGAAGGCTGATGAATCATCACACGTGAATTAGGAAGTGCCGCACGCTTCCCGTTCTCTCCCGCCGCAAGCAAAAACGCTCCCATACTTGCAGCCATCCCAATGCACACCGTTGAGATACTCGGCTTTATAAACTGCATCGTATCATAAATACCTAATCCCGACGTTACATGTCCACCTGGTGAATTAATGTAAAGCGAAATACCGCGATCAGCATCTTCCGACTCCAAAAAAAGCAATTGCGCAACTATCAAACTCGCAATGTAATCATCAATCGGAGTACCCAAAAAAATAATCCTCTCCCGAAGCAGCCGTGAAAAAATATCAAACGCTCGCTCTGACCTTCCCGAAGTCTCAATCACCATAGGTATAAGTGCATTCCCCTGAACCCCCCCAAACGTACTTCCAATACTATTATCCATGTGTGGCGAATAAAAACGTTTCACATAACTATCATAACCCGTCTTATTTGTCATATCTTTTTTTGTTATATTTATTGGTTAAAAAAAATATCCCGACAAAATTAAAGAATATTTTTATTTCTTTCACCCGTTACCTCATTTCTTCCCTACACAAAACAATGCCGCTCACAACGTTCATCGTGCAAAGAATAGTCTGAACTGTGATTTATATGATTACCATGATTTAATTACATACGGACACATGTCCCTACAAAAAGAACCCCCACATCAACTGCGGGGATTCCAACTATTAAACTATTAAATTATGTTACAAAAAAACTTATTTTACATTCCCATATAGCGTTTTGTTCAATATCAACCAATGCAATTTCTCGCTACTCCCAACAAACGCAACCGCAAACTTGTACTTCTTTCCATCTACTATTCCACGCGAAAACACAATACTCGGCACAGGTGAATACTCAAACGTCCATTGTTGCGGGTCATTAATTGGATTATCCGCCTCCGTTGCTGCAAATATCACCCCGCTGTAACTCTTATCTACAATCGTCGCCCAAATCTCAAAAAAACCATCTTCATTAATTTCCACACCTGCCTCTGTCGGTGCGGGAATAGGACCATGTGGTGTTGGTTCTTTCGCCAAAGGATAACCGCTCCGTTCTAAAATGGTCAAATCTCCATTCGCAAGGTCGTTGATATACTTACCATTCTGACGAAGCGATTCCTCCAACGCCTTACGTGTATTGTGCAATTCGCCTGTGCGACCCACATGTTCCGAACTATTAAATACATCCCGAAATGTATCCCTCTCCGCCGTAACCTGCTTTAATTGCACGGGCAAATTCGGAAACAACGATGCGTTTTCCGTCATCTTTGTGATGATTTCACCTACCAAATGCAGAAAATCTGCCTGCGTCTCATTTCTAAACCCGATTCTAATACTATGTACTCTCATTTTTTTTATCTTTTTAGGTTAATGATTTAATTAAAAACAAAGATTTTCATCTCATCCCGTGCTGTTGACGACGAATAAACAGTCGTTGACGACGAATAAACAGTCGTTGACGACGAATAAACAGTCGTTGACGACGAATAAACAGTCGTTGATGACGCATAAACAGTCGTTGATGACGCATAAACAGTCGTTGATGACGCATAAACAGTCGTTGACGACGAATAAACAGTCGTTGATGACGCATAAACAGTCGTTGACGACGAATAAACAGTCGTTGATGACGCATAAACAGTCGTTGACGACGAATAAACAGTCGTTGATGACGCATAAACAGTCGTTGACGACGAATAAACAGTCGTTGATGACGTTTCAACGACTCTCTCTGCTTTAAAGTACGGATACTTTTTACCAAAGTACGGGTTATTTTGTAAAGACACGCCACGACCTATCCCTACTATCCTTATAAAAACAAACAAGGAGGAATGTCCCTTTTCCTTAATTGATAATCCTCTTCGGAACTATGATTTTAATAAGTTGTTTTGAAAGGGCAAGTTCTATTAGTCGTTGTTTCAAACCCAAGTGGTCTGGCATAATTCTCTTTCTTAAGCCCATAGTTCCCCATTACTTTTGAGTGCGGATGTGGGTTGGATTAATATTCCATATAAAATTTGCATAATTGTTGGATATGTAGTATTATTGCGGTCACTTGATCCTTATTAGCCGTGGCGGTACTCTTCCGCCGCGGTTTTTTTATAAGGAAATATTTTAATTCTAAATTTCAACATTAAACAAGTGGGATTAATTATAAGCAGATGGCAACAGAACATTCATTTGACGTAGTTTCAAAAGTAGATATGCAGGAATTTGACAACGCATTAAATCAGGCGAGAAAAGAGATACAACAGCGGTATGACTTGAAAGATGCGAATGCCTCTATTGAATTTAACCAAAAGGAAATGGAGTTAGTTATTCTTTCATCTAATGAGATGACACTCAAATCGGTCATAGATGTTTTTCACTCCAAGTTAATCAAACGTGGTATTGCGATTAAGACGATTGATTATGGTAAAACAGAAACGGCTTCACACCAAAGTGTTCGCCAAAAGGCAACGATTAAACAAGGTATTGATAAAGAACTTGCAAAACAAATTAATAGTGCTATCAAGGAAATGAAGTTAAAGGTGCAGTCGTCCGTGCAGGGAGATGTGATTCGTGTGAGTGGAAGGTCCATTGATGATTTGCAAATGGTTCAGTCCAAACTAACCAACCAGACTTTTGCTCTGCCTCTTCAGTATGTTAATTACCGTTAAAAGATTTACGAAATCGCGTGTAGCGAATTCGAGGTGTTTTGGGTATTTGTTTTTTCTCATTTTTTGTTGTCCGTTCATTTTTGAATTTCTGAATGTTGCTTTACTTTGTGCTCAAGAGAGGCAGGGAGCAACGTGGGCGGATTCTACGCTACAAGTGCTTTCATTAGAGCAAAAGGTAGGTCAATTGTTTTGGGTACGTTTTCCAAGCGGATTTAGAAGTGAGGATGATGAGTATTTACAGAAGTTGTTAAGATGGGCGGAGGAGGGGAAGATAGGGGGAATCGTAAGCAACAAAGGGCACGTGGTTGGAGCCGCGTTACAAATTAATCGGTTGCAAAGTCTAAGTAAAGTTCCCTTGATTGTTTCTGGTGATTTTGAATGGGGTTCTACAATGCGACTTGACGGGGGGACGGAATTTCCGACAGCAATGTCGCTTGCGGCAACAAGGAATTCGGATTTTGCCTTTGAGATTGGGAAACTTATAGGTCAAGAGTTAAAGGCGATTGGCTTTCATATTAATTTTGCACCTGTGCTTGACATCAATAACAACCCTAAAAATCCCATTATTAATACGCGTTCCTATAGTGAGCATATTGATTTGATAAATCTTATGTCGGGTTCATTTATTAGGGGATTGGAATTGAATGGAATTATTGCAGTCGTAAAGCATTTTCCAGGACATGGAAACGTTACAGTAGATAGTCATAAGGAGTTACCTACGATAAACTCTACACGAAGCGATATGGATCGAGTAGAGTTCGCTCCTTTCAAAAAGGCAATTGAATCAGGGATACGTGCCGTTATGGTTGGTCATTTGTCAGTACCTTTGATTACGGGAAATTCAAAATTACCGGCAACTCTTTCAAAAATTATGGTTACAAATATTCTGAAGGAAGATTTAGGATTCAAAGGGATTGTGATTACAGATGCGCTTGACATGGCGGGCGTAAGAAATAATTATGCGGATAATGAGATCGCTGTGATGTCATTGGAGGCAGGGTGTCATGTACTTTTAATGCCAAAGGATTTAGATCTTGCATACAATGCGGTTCTCAATGCGGTTCAGTTCAACAAGCTAAGTATGTCCATTTTAGACTCTGCTGTGTTAAAAGTACTTAAAATAAAGCAATTCGTCGGGTTGCAAAGAAAGCCATTTATTGATATTTACAAATTAGGGTTTAATGTAGGACGATCTTGGTCAAAGGCACGAAGTTATGCCATTCAAGAAAGTGCTGTCACGGTGCTTAAAAACAATAAAAATGTTATACCATTGGATCGTTCAAAAAAGGTTCTCAATATTTCAATACAAAATACCGCATCCTGCCAAACAGGAAAGAGTTTTTTTAATTCACTGTTGCGGTATTCCAATAAAAGAAATTTAAAGTACATCCGCATTGATAATGAAAGTACAGTCTATGATCATCAAATGGCGGTTGCTGAGTCGAAGAAGTATGATTTTGTCATTATATCTGTTTATGTGGAATCAGGTTCGCCAGAGGGACTAATTCAGTTGAAGGAGATGCAAAATAAACTTGTTTCGCGGTTGTTAACGGTTCGTTCAAAACGAAGAAGAGTCGTGTTAGTTTCGTTAGGTAATCCCTATCTTGTTGGTTCACATTCGTCTGCGGATGCAATTATTTGTGGTTATGAAAGCACGCCGATGTCGGAAGAGGCTATTGCGAAAATTGTTTATGGGTACTTACAGCCAAGGGGTACACTACCTATCTCTATTCCACCCTACTTCAAATTTAATGACGGTTTAATTCAGCTTAAATAATTACTTTTGCTCTTTGATAAGCAGTTCTAACCTGCAATAGGTTTTAACATTGTGATAGAGCATCTTTACGCGTTCAAATTCTTAAATGTCAAATTCGTTACTCATGTTATTAAATATTTTTACGTCTGAAAAGGACAACGAACACAAAAAGAAAAATGGGAAACAACCCACTAATCGTTGGTCTATTGTCTATTACATTATTATAACAGTTGTTTTGTTAATTGTACAGTTTTCAATTTTATCGACAAAATCCTCAGTTACGCTTCCATACAGCACCTTCAAACAATTTGTTAGAGATGGCAAAATTGAATCGTTACAAATCTCACCCACTTTAATTTATGGAAAAGTGAAGCAGAATGTCACATTGGAGGATTTTGAATCAAAGTCGTTAGGTGTCAAAAGTTTTTCATTCCAAAAAGAACCCTCACACGAGTTTCATACTTTCTTAATTAAAGATGAAAATTTATTGAATTTATTAGAAGAAAATCAAATAAAATATGAAGGAATTAGCGATTCTACATGGTTTGGAAATTTAATAGAGTGGCTGCTTCCTTTTGGTATTTTGCTTGCCGTTTATTTTTTTGTATTCAGACGAATTAACATTAGTTCACGTACGCTGAACATTGGTAAATCAAAAGCATCTCTTTACGAGTCACCTGATATGAATACTAAGGTTACATTTAGAGATGTGGCTGGGCTTAATGAAGCAAAAGAAGAAGTTATGGAAATTGTTGATTTTTTAAAAGACCCCAAACGATTCACAAAATTAGGTGGAAAGCTTCCCAAGGGCGTTCTGCTGGTGGGACCACCTGGTACAGGTAAAACTCTTATGGCAAAGGCAGTCGCGGGGGAGGCAGGTGTACCTTTCTTTAGTTTAAGCGGCTCCGACTTTGTGGAAATGTTTGTTGGTGTTGGTGCTGCAAGAGTCCGTGATTTGTTCAAAAATGCAAAAGAAAAAGCGCCGTGTATCATTTTTATTGATGAAATAGATGCTGTCGGACGATCAAGAGGTCGCGGTGTTATGATGGGCAATAACGATGAAAGAGAAAGTACCTTGAACCAACTCTTAGTCGAAATGGACGGATTTGCGACAGACAAAGGCGTTATTTTAATCGGAGCAACCAATCGTCCCGATGTACTGGATTCCGCTCTTTTAAGACCAGGTCGTTTTGACCGCCAGATTGTCATTGATAGACCCGATATGGAAGGTAGAATTGAAATTTTTAAAGTGCATACCAAAGGCATGTCGGTTAATGAATCCGTTAATCTAAGAATGCTCGCATCCCAAACACCCGGTTTTGCAGGAGCTGAAATTGCAAACGTGTGTAACGAAGCCGCGCTTTTAGCCTCTCGTAGAAACAAAGAGCTAATAGAACTTATAGACTTTCAAGATGCCATTGAACGCGTCATTGCAGGATTAGAGAAAAAAAATAAGGTTATCAATATTAAGGAAAGAAAAATTGTAGCCTTTCATGAATCAGGACACGCCATTGTCTCATGGTTGATGCCTCCCAATGACCCCGTCCAAAAAGTATCCATCGTGCCAAGAGGTGTAGGCGCATTGGGTTATACTATTAATGTCCCCTTAGAAGATCGTTATTTAATGACAAAAAACGAACTCATCGCAAGAATGTGCGGATTGCTCGGAGGACGTGTCGCAGAAGATATTATCTTCGGTGAAATATCTACTGGTGCACAAAACGATTTAGAACGAATTACCGAACTCGCATATAATATGGTTACAGTTTATGGTATGAGCCCAGAAATAGGTTACTTATCTTTCCCAAACAGTAACCAAAATCATTACATCTATAATCCCACAGGGCAACGAACATTTAGTGAGGAAACTTCTAAACTGATTGATTCTGCTGCAAAAAAATTAATCGACGATGCTACTCACACAACCAAAGGTTTGTTAGAACTTAACAAAGACAAATTAAATTTAATGGCAACCGAACTTTTACAGCGAGAAGTCTTGAACTACAGTGATTTAGAAACTATTTTGGGTAAACGGCACGGTGACGAACCATTTAAACAAGCAAACCTAAACGAAACAAATAATAACAACGCAATGACAACCGAAACAAAAAATATGAATTCAGATAACTCAAATATCAAACACGAAGAACGAATAGAGTTGGAAACAGCAGTAGAAAAAATAAAAATCTCGAGAAATAAAGTAACATCCTAAACACCACAAAAACCATCTCTACACATATAAACATAACTTTGCTCGCAAACTAATTTTCTGATTCTTGCTTCTCTTTAATCAATTCAACATATTAGCCGTGGAACCCTTTCAATACACTTTCACATTATCTGCCTCTTCAATTAACCGCTCTCCCACTTGCTTCAAAAGAATCATTCCTGCTCGCTTTGCCTCTTCTTCTGCTTTCGGTTCAAACGATATTCCCGCTAACGCTATATACATCTCTAACTTCGCATCTCCAGGGAACGACTGCCTAAAATTATTTATCTTTCTCTCTTGCATTTTACTCACATCCTCCTTTCTTACGCGATGCTTACACTCAACCAACACCCCTTTTGTCCCGTTCTTCATCACAATATCAAACTCATCATCCTCACCCGATTCATTGCGCCCTTTAAGGTTCCTTTCACAGTATTCAAACTGTATGTTTGCCACACTCATTCTGCTTTTCAGTGTATTGTAAAAGTATTCTTCTACGCCCGAGCCAACATTGAACCCAAAACGGTTCATCATTGATTCTGTTTTCCTAATCTGCACCCATAATGATTCAATTTTTTCGGACAACGCTTCGGACAACGCTTCTATCTTCTCCGACAACGCTTCGTCCCTCTTCTTCCTTTCCTCTTCATTCTTCACCCTCGCCTCCTCCTCCTTCTTCAACCGCTCATTAAACTCTTCATGACTCTTTCTCAACCGCTCCTCAAACTCTTCATTCCTCTTCTTCCTTTCCTCTTCATTCTTCTTTCTTTCCTCCTCCTGCTTCTTCAACCTTTCTTCTAACTCCTCATTCCTCTTCACCCTCGCCTCCTCCTCCTTCTTCAACCGCTCATTAAACTCTTCATGACTCTTTCTCAACCGCTCCTCAAACTCTTCATTCCTCTTCTTCCTTTCCTCTTCATTCTTCACCCTCGCCTCCTCCTCCTTCTTCAACCGCTCCTCAAACTCTTCATTCCTCTTCTTCCTTTCCTCTTCATTCTTCACCCTCGCCTCCTCCTCCTTCTTCAACCTTTCTTCTAACTCTTCATTCCTCTTCTTCCTTTCCTCTTCATTCTTCACCCTCGCCTCCTCCTCCTTCTTCAACCGCTCCTCAAACTCTTCATTCCTCTTCTTCCTTTCCTCTTCATTCTTCACCCTCGCCTCCTCCTCCTTCTTCAACCGTTCATCAAACTCCGCACGACTCTTCTTCAACAATAACGAAGTCTCTTTGACAATCACCGCTATACCCGCAATATAATCTCTCAATTCTTTGTCGCTCATATCTTTATATTTTTTGAAAATTCTATTTCTTTACAAATATTCTTTACAAAGATACATTATAATTCACAAAAAATGCCCCATCCCCCACCTCGCAATGAGAGTTTGTTTTATGCACCCTACAAAAAAAAAACCCCCGCATCTACTGCGGGGATTTAACAATTAAATTATGCAAAAAACTCTCAACTCGCAAATAACGTCTTACCCAACTTAAACCAATGCAACATCTCACTGCTTCCCAAAAACGTTACAGCAAACTTGTATTCCTTGCCCTTCGTGTAACCACTTCTTATGGTCGTGTCAGGAATGGGTGCATAGTGCGTTCTCCATGTCGCAGGGTCATCATCGGGATTGCTTACTTCTGTGAATGCAAACAACACACCATTGTAACGCTTATCCACAAGCGTTGCCCAAATATCAAAGCCCCCGTCTGGATTCAAACTCACACCCGCCTCGGTCGGTGCAGGAATTTCCCCGTGGGGACTTGGTTCTTTTGCCATTGGATAACCCGACTTCTCCAAAATTTCTTCATTCCCATTCGCAACATCGTTCACATACTTACCATTTTTGCGAAGCGATTCCTCCAACGCCTTACGTGTATTGTGCAATTCGCCTGTGCGACCCACATGTTCCGAACTATTAAACACATCACGAAATGCGTCTCGTTCTGCCGTAACCTGCTTTAATTGCACGGGCAAATTCGGAAACAACGATGCGTTTTCCGTCATCTTTGTGATGATTTCACCTGCCAAATGCAGAAAATCTGCCTGCGTCTCATTTCTAAACCCGATTCTAATACTATGTACTCTCATTTTTTTATCTTTTTAGGTTAATGATTTAATTAAAAACAAGGATTTTCATCTCATCCCGTGTTGTTGATGACGCATAAACAGTCGTTGATGACGCATAAACAGTCGTTGATGACGCATAAACGGTCGTTGATGACGCATAAACGGTCGTTGATGACGCATAAACGGTCGTTGATGACGTTTCAACGACTGTTGATGACGCTTCCCATGCTGTTGAAACCATTTTCCCAGATGGATTTGTGGTTTGTGTGTTCATTTTTTTGATATTTGTTGGCATAGCTTTGGTTTTTTTATCTGCTTTAACTGCACGCTACCCTTACTCGCTTACTTCTCGAAGATAAAATAATGTGGCTTGTCCATCACGATTTGATTCATAATAAATTGAAATAATTCTCCAATCTGATAATGTTTTATGCAAGAAAAGATATTCAGCAGGATAAGTACCTATTCCATTGCCATTGCCAACAGCATAAGCATAATCAACGTTGTCACACGGAAACATTGGCAAGTTACATCTTCCGAAATATAGATCATTACGTTGTAAGTTCCAAGAATCAGATATTCCAATGGTTAATCGTCCAAAAGTGAGCAAGGGTTCTCCAACCTTGTAATCCAACGTCAAATTTTTCAGTGTGCTTAAATAGACATATTTTGTTGAACCAATTTGCACAAAATCTGTAATACTCGAAGCATTTGTAGGCCAAGCTACAGCGGTAAATTTAACCGAATCAATTCTGTCCGCTTTACCATTATTATAGTAAGCAAGTACTTTGTACTCTCTACCAGGGATAATCATCCAAGTTGCAGCGGTGTATTCGGTGGTGGAGGTATTGGTTTCGTTGATGTTTGTTGTACTGCCTGCTGTGGCGGGTGTGGTGGTTAGTTTGTGTGTAAAGCCAAGATAGACATTTCTGCTTTGTCCTGGTGTGAATTTTCGAGTAATGTAGCCCCAAGAAGATTTTGTCGTTCCATCTAAGTTGCTTTTTAAAGGTTTTTGTTCTGTTGAAGTGGCTACTGCAAAGCCCACGCTTGCAAGGGTTTTGTTAGCGGTAACTTTCACAACCACTTCTCTCGGTCCTCTGTGGATGATTTCCATTTCTAAAATGATTTTTGTTGTAACACTCACTGAAGCTTCCGCAGACGATGTAACCGAATTGAATGCTTTAACAGTGTAAGAGTACATTGTGTTTACAGCTACTGTGTTATCTGTGTAGGTTGTTTCAGTAATGTTGGAAGTATTGATTTTTGTTCCATCACGATAAACATTATAGTATGTTGCGTTATTTGCTGCTGTCCAAGAAAGTGTAACTTGTTCTGCTAACGCTGTGGCGGTAAGTCCTGTTATTGCGCCTGGTATAATAGCTACCCATTGTACGAAAATCTCTATATTTGCTGTAACGGTTGTTTCTCCAAATTTAAATGCAGTTCCGCGGCCATCGGCTTTGGTGTTCCAACCTGAAAGAGTGTGATCAAGGCGAGTGGGCAAGCCTGTCGTTGGGAGAGTTGCAGTTTTTCCACTTTCTACTTCAATACTTTTGACTGAACCAAGTGTGCCACCATTAGCATTAAGAGTTATGATAAATACTTCTACCCATTGTGCAACGATGGTAATGTTGGCAGTTACTTTTGTTGTGCCAAAAATAAAAGGGCTACCATCTTTTATTTTCCAACCTGAAATAGTGTATCTTGTGCGAGTAGGCAAGCCTATCGTTGGAAGCGTTGCAGTTCCTCCGTTATCAACCTCAATGGTTGTTACTGAACCGAGTATGCCTCCGTTTGCGTCAATGGTTATGGTGAATTTGGTTGGAGTAGGTTCAGGACATCCGCCTGAAAAGAGGCTAAGCGAGAAGAAGAGGAGAGTTAGAAGCCGAAGTAAGTTCGCGCGCCCTCTGTTCTCTGTTCTCTGTTCTCTGTTCTCTGTTCTCTGTTCTCTGTTCTCTGTTCTCTGTTCTCTGTTCTCTGTTCTCTGTTCTCTGTTCTCTGTTCTCTGTTCTCTGTTCTCTGTTCTCTGTTCTCTGTTCTCTGTTCTCTGTTCTCTGTTCTCTGTTCTCTGTTCTCTGTTCTCTGTTCTCTGTTCTCTGTTCTCTGTTCTCTGTTCTCTGTTCTCTGTTCTCTGATTATTAATGAGCCAGAATTAGTATTTGCCAAGTGAGATATTTTATTGGTCATAATTTTCAATAGTTAAAAGTTTATGTGTTAAAAAATAATAGTGCAAATATAATGCGGTTGATTGAATTGTGCAAAGCATTAGAATTTAAAGTTTTTTACTGTTAAAAAGTCGAATGAAAAAGACTTGGTACCGATTTTGCTTTTAATGTATTCTGCAATTTTTGCGGTTCTTTTTGGTAGTTCCATAATTTTTTCTTGGGCTTTTCTTCCCATTTCATTTAAGCCCGTCATAGCTTCTACTTTCCAGTAAGCGAGGAGTTGGTCTAAAATAATTTTGTAATCTTCTAAGGTATAAATTTCGGATTTCATCACAACTTCAGCGATATCGGCAAAATTATTCATAGAGGTCCCCGGCATTTCAAAGCGGGATAATACATCAAAAGCGCATTGCAATCCTTCGTTTGCATCTCTGATTAAAATCTCCTTGTAAATACTCATATAAAAAAAGTGGTGCCTTGCTTCTTCTACAGAAATTCTTTTCATGATACCTGCAATAACGGGTTCAATTTCCTTCGCGGCTCTGGATGTTGATTCGTGAGATACTTGGGTTGCACGTTCTTGTGCGGATGTATAAACGAGCGTTTTATAGGGGTTGCCTCCCCAACGAGGGGTGAATCCTTTAAGGATATAGTCGAACTGCAATTTTTCCAGTTCATTAAAGTCGAAGACACGAGATTCTCTACAATAATCTCTCAAGATATTACCGTGTCTGTCTTCTTCCGCTGTCCAAAGATTGTTCCATTTTTTCCATGCACTTTCATTATCGAAAGCTTGCGCAATTAACCGATGAAAATGAGGCAATCCTTCTTCTGTTATCAAATTTAAGGCAATTGATACTTTTACATTTTCGGGTAGATGCTGCGCTCTACTGCGAAGTTGTTTCACATATTCTTCTGTTTCTGGTGTATCCGAGGTTGGCATCACATCGGAGGAAAACCAAAGCTCCCGTTTTACGTCGTGCTGGGACATAAGTTGTAAAACTTTGGGCTCGATATCATGAAGGACTTCTATTTGGTGCTCTTTATTAACAATGTCCATAATTATTCTCCTTTTTTTTAATTGTGTTATTCACACTTGTTTAATTGATTCAACGAAGACAAACAATAACAGAATCTGAATTCAAGATGCTGTTGTACTAATTTTTTACTAATTCTACCAAATTATTTAACTGTTCTTCGGTGTTTGCACCCATAATTTCTATGGGGTTATCTATTGAAAAGACAGCGATTTTTCTTTTTTCTTTGAGAAAAACATTAATAACGTCGGGCAAAAAATATTCTTGTTGGATGTTATTGTTATTTATTTGATTTAACCCTTCAAAGAGCAACTCGGTTTCGAATACATAAATACCTGAATTTATTTCATTAATTTCTTTTTCTATTTGGGATGCGTCTTTATCCTCAACCATTTTTAGCAGATGACCTAAGTTATTTCTTACAATTCTTCCATAACCTTTTGGTTCTTCTACTTTTGCGGTAAGAATACTTGCAGCAGCATTTTCTTTAATATGATTTTCAAGCATTGTGTTTAACGTCTGCGATTGAATAAGAGGCGTATCACCGCATAGAACCAATGTTCTGGTATTTTTCTCTTTTAATAACGGTTTTACTTGTTTAACGGCATGACCTGTGCCTAACTGTTTATTCTGCCAAACATACTCTACATCAAACATCTGTGTTGCAGTGATTACGCTTTCACCCATATATCCGACCACAAGAATAATTTTTTTTGGATTAAGTTTTTTTGCGGCTTTAATAACTTGAACCACCATAGGTACTCCATTAAGTGGAATTAACACTTTGGGAACTTGGCTATTCATTCGTTTACCTTTTCCTGCAGCCAGAATCACAATATTCAAACTATCCATTCTAATTTTATCAAGAAATTACTTTTTTTCAAACGCACGATAACCCAGAACTACTTATTGACTTAACAGATGAACGGATTTTATTTTATTTTTTTCGTCAACTAATACCACTTTGGGTAAATGGTTAATGGCTTCATCTCGCTCCATATACACAAACGCCATAATTATAAGTTCATCTCCTATTGCTGCTAAACGGGAACATGCACCATTAAGTTCTACTTCGCCTGAGCCTTTTTTTCCGGGAATAAGATATGTTTCAAACCGATTTCCATTATTGTTATTTACAACTTGCACCTTTTCATAAAAAAGCATACCCGCCTTCTCTATAAGGTCTTTATCCACTTTAATACTACCCTCATAATTCAACTCTAAGCCTGTAACTCTTGGTTTATGTATCTTAGATTTTAACATCTGAACAGTTAACGACATTTTTCATTTATGATTGATTATTTTAAAGAGTAGAAAAACACTTGTTTTCTTATGCTATTTTTTTATGATGACAGCCACAGTACAAGATAACGTAGGCAAATTTAACAATTTAAGTTGAAAATGCGAGAAATAGTTTGATTGATACCTTTGATTATAGAATTAAATAATTAGTGTAAGTAGCATATAAAAATGATTGGTGTAAAAGAAACGATTTTTAATTGGTTCAATCCATTTATTTTAAGATTTGTTAGGATGTCTTTTATTCTAAAATTCGTTAACTGATGCGTGTATTTGCTTTTAATTTCTTTTTGTTTAATTTTTTTTTCCTCCATCCTGTTTATATCGGAACGATTCATATTGAATACAACCATGATGAAGCCATTTTAGAGGTTTCCGCTTCATTTTTTTTTAATGATTTTGAAGATTCTTTTAATCAGGGAAGGAGATCGCAAAAGATAAATATTCCGTCCTCCATTTCTTCACAGTCTCTTGTTCAAGAATTTGAGGATTACTTCAAAGCGAACTTAAAAGTTACTTTGGACGGAAAGGATATTTCCTTAAAAGTCTTAGGATATGATATTGAGGGCTCAAAAGTTATTATTTATTTGCATTCAGGTAAGCAGATTAAACCATTTCGGCATGCCAAAGTGGCTTCTACAGTTCTGTTTGATTTCAATAAGGCTCAGATTAATATTGTTCGGTTTTCCTCAAAAGGTGTTGAAAAAAGTTTGAGATCCTCTTTCAGCGAACCTTCTGTTATGTTTAATTTCTAATTTTCTTTCATTTATGACTTCACTGTGTGTTTCTATTTTATATTTACCAACTAAATTTAGACAGTAGACGTTTCCTCGTGTATTATATTTTTTTCTTTACGGTTACTTTTTTGATTTGCTGTGGCGAACCCGCTGCACTAATGAGCAATGATTTTAATGATTTTGCGCAAATCCAGCCTCCTAAATCTCAATCTGACACATCTTCAAGGTTTAAAAAAAGCCAATTGACAACATCCACGAAAGGAAATACTAAATCCATTGTGAGAGATTCTCTTTTATTAAAGGCAAAGTTTTTTCAAAAGGTCATAATTAAGGAGCTACTATCTTCTTATTCATTGAATAATCAAATTGCCATGAAAAAGGTTATTATTATTGATAAGAAAATTGAAAATAAAAAAGTGGATACCATCCCACTCCATCCAATATTTCTCACGCCGCTAATTGATACGACAAAACCCCCTTATAAGAGGATAACAACGTTTGAATATCCATTTAAATCGAATATTTCAATGGAAGGTGTGGATATAGATATGTTACCACACCGCTCGGCAGAGGATTTATTTCAATGGAATCATCATACCTATTTACGAGATAAATTTGAGTTTGGTCAAATCAATGAATTATTGGTGAATGGTCTTGGTCGTCGTTATCAGCAAATCGTTTTAGACGATATTTTAGTTAATGATCCGCTTACAATGATGGCGAATTGGCAAATGTTAACTACGGAGGAGTTTTCTCGATTCGAGGTGATGCGTGGATTTGAATCTTTTTCTCGTGGGACTTCACCCATTACAGTTGATTTTCAAACTGCGGATTATGTTGCAGCTTTAGGTTACACTCATCTTCGATTTCAGGATTATAATTCTAAATCAACACAGGTTAATGGTGCATTTACGGTTAATTTTTCTGACCGATTTAATTTTTTTGGCAATTACACAATAGAAACAAACTCGGGATTACGAAAAGGTGGAATAGTAGAACCGAATCCATTTGCTTTGCACCATAAAATTAACATTCGGTTTCGGTATGAATTTGCTCCACGAACTTACTTTATTTTATCTGGTCGTTACAATGAATTAAACTTACTCCCATTTGGCGGCTACAATTTAGAAGACCCGTCAAACCGTGCAAATTTCAGACAGACTTCCTTTTTTGGCACACCTGCGAATCCAAATTCAAAATCAAAGTTTTCAATAGGTATTTTCAAAATGGAAATGATTTTACCCACATTTAAAACGAGTACCTCTGATAATCAATTAAAAATATGGGTAAGTACGGCATTGTTTAACCAAAATTATTTTGTTGCAGCGCGTGCTATTGATACTGCTTTTTCAATCCGTTCGCAAATGGGACTTAATCAAGCACTTGATTTTGATTTTTTAAAACTTAATGGACGCATTGAACTGGTTTGGGACAACATTTCTAATCAAAACTTAGTTAAAACTCCAGTTGCGAACGCCACGTCCCTCACTGGGAGTATATTGTCCCAGCTTATTTTTAATGAATTTTTACCTAACACAGATTTTAAAGCGTCTCTTTCGGGGAGCGTTAATCAAATTAATAGAATTCCAAAATATGATGCAGCGCCTGTTTATTCGTCGTTCCAGCCAAGTTTTGGCGGGGATGTCAAATTTACTTTCAAAATATCTGATGGAAATATTCGTTTTGGACTTTTTGGAAATGCAAACTTCTCTTCTCGTTTATCTGCACTTGACGAAACCTATGGACGAGATACTTTGGTGGTTGGAATTGGAGCAGAAGCTGCGGAAAATATTCGTATGCTCGAAGCGGGATTTGACTTTTTTCTAAAATCATCCTTAGTCAATTTTAACTTTTCTGCTTCACTTGCCTCGACCTCAATTACGAATCCAATTATACTTGCTCAATATGCACCTGAACTCAATAAAAAAATTAAATTGTTTTATACACAACTTAATAATGAACAATTTGAATACTTAAACGCATCTATTTACATAAAGCTCATCGTTTGGAAGTTCGAATTAGAAGCAAAAGGCTCAATAACCCTGAACTACAACTATCTAAAAAACCTAAATGAAAACACGTTCACATTTTCTCCAACTTATTCGCAAGAGTATGGTTACAATATCAGTAATAAAAAGTTATTCTATTTGCCATTCCTGCACGGTCAAGTTGGCTTTTATTTTCATTCAAAGGTATCTTACGACCAACTTGATTTAAAATTTGGTGTTTCAGCTTCAGGCTTAAATACAATGTCGAATGCTTTAAGAAATAACGAAAGAATAGGTGAGAGTTATTTTAACATTTATTACAATGGGACAGAATACTATGATAACAATATCGCCTTTAATGCAGAGTTCTATTCATTAAATATAGATTTACAACTTTTTATGGGGTTTAGACAAATCTCATTTTATCTTTTTGTAGAAAATATTGGGCAGTCCATAGGGTATCAGATACCTGTCTTTTTTAAATTGCCTCCCAATTTAATTCGGTTCGGTGTAAGTTGGACGATGATTGATTAAACTTAGGAATTATCTTTTTTCGATTGCAGTAGCCCATTATAAATAATTTCAGACGTGCGGCTCCATGTAAATTTTGATGCAAACTTTTTTCCGTCCTCGATTATTTTCATTCTATACTTCTCGTTTTCCAGTATTCGACAACATTTTTCAGCAATATCATTAGAGTTATATGCGTCTATAAGAAGTTCTTGATATGGAACAAGTTCGGACATAGGTCCTTCATTCGTGGTAATAACGGGAGTTCCTATTGCCTGCGCTTCGATAATGGGTGCTCCAAATCCTTCTTTCAACGACGGAAAAAGCAAAAGTTTTGAAAAACTGTAACAACTTTTTACTTCATCGAGGGTTAGTTTTCTGTCTAAAAACACAATATCCTCCTTAAGAGTCGGATCTATAGTTTTTATTAAATTCAGAGTGTTTTTTCTATACTCACCTAAAACACCATACCCTGCTTTTAGAAGTTTCAATTTTGGGTATTTTAGTTTAATAATTCTAAACGCTTCAAGAATGCCCTTCATATTTTTTCGTCCTTGCTCTGTTCCGATAACAAATATATAATCATCCTCAATAGGTCTTTCATAGGGTTTCATGGGTTGAAAGTATTCATCATCTATTCCAACATAAGTCACGATTATTTTATCTGCATTGAACCCATTTGCAATCAAATCCTGTTTTGTTTTATTTGAAATTGCAAAAATAAGATCATATTTTTTTAGAGATGATTTCCAAAGAGGCACGTACGTCACATAAGCTCCAAATTTCATTAGCAAAGAATTAAACTCCTCCTTATACATGTCCAAGTAGAATAAATCATGAACCATAATAGCTTTATTGCCCTTTGAAAAAAATGCTATGATTTTTGGACTAATGGACAGGCTATGAGTTGAAAAAAGTATCTCATCCTTTTTACCTTTTAGCAATGGAAGTTTAATAAATGTTTCTTTAAAGTAATGTCTTATAAACTTTAAAGCGTCAAAAAAGGTCTTTGGCAATTTGATTGTGTAAGACTTATCGGTGGTTTCAGCATATTTATTTAATGATACAGCTAAATTTTTTGTAACAATCCAAACACCCGTTAATTCAATACCGGCATCTCCACAAATAACTATTTTCATGTTTATTTCATAAGTTTGGATAGTTCATCGATGTATGTCTCAGATAACGTTGTTTATTTTCATGTTTATTTCATAAGTTTGGATAGTTCATGATAAATCACTTTTGCGGTTTTATCCCAAGTAAATCTTGCAGCAAATGCTTTTCCGTCTTCAATTATTTTCTTTCTGTACTTGTCGTTTTCCAATATTCGACAACATTTTTCAGCAATGTCGTTTGAGTCGTAAGCATCGACAAGAAGTTCTTTATAAGGAATAAGTTCAGACATAGGTTCTTTATTCCTGGTAATAACAGGAGTTCCTATTGCCTGTGCTTCTATAATAGGTAAGCCAAATCCCTCCTTTAATGAAGGAAAAAGAAGCAATTTTGAATGTACATACAATTTCTTAATCTCTTCAATGGTCAATCGTTGATTAAAAAAAACGATGTCTCTTTTAAGTAAAGGATTTATTTCATTAATTAATTTCAGGGTGTTCATTCTATATTCATCTAAAACGCCATACCCTGCTTTTAGAAGTTTCAATTTTGGATATTTTATTTTAATAATGCTAAACGCTTCAATAATGCCTTTCATATTTTTTCGTTCCTGCTCTGTTCCAATAGCAAATATGTAGTCATCCTCAATAGGTCTTTCAGCGGGTTTCATGGGTTGAAAGTATTCATCATCTATTCCAATATAGGACACGATTATTTTATCTGAATCAAAGCCATTTGCGATCAAATCCTGTTTTGTTTTATTTGAAATTGCGAAAATGAGATCGTACCTTCTAAGAGATGATTTCCAAAATGGCACATTTGTTAGATAGGCTCCAAATTTCATTAGTAAGGAATTAAACTCGTACTTATGCATATCCAAGTAAAACAAATCATGAACCATAATAGCTTTACGTCCCTTCGAAAAAAATGCTATAATTTTTGGACTGATGGACAGGCTATGAGTTGAAAAAAATATCTCATCCTCTTTACCTTTTAGCAATGGAAGTTTAATAAATGTTTCTTTAAAGTAATTTTTAAAAAAGTTCCTTAGTGATTTGATCGTATAAGACTTATTTATAGTTTCAGCATATTTATTTAATGATATCTCTAAATTTTTCGTTACAATCCAAATACCTGTCATTTCAAGTCCGCCGTCTCCGCAAATAATTATTTTCATTCTATAAAGTGTTTTTCGATGATAAATAACAGCTTACCTAACCTAAGACTTCCGCTTATTTATACTTCTAATAAATTTTTGGAAATAAGCGTTTTGTATGCAAAACATATTTTTGATACTCTGCACCAAACTTTTTCATTAGCATATTTTCTTCAACGTTCATTACGCGAGTAAATGAAACAAAAAACCCTACAAGAAAAACAAACATCCCTATGAGACTTTCTAAATAGATGCACATACCACAGAATAATAAAAAATAGCTAAGATAAACGGGATGACGGATAACTGAATAAATACCGGTTGTAATTAACTGATGATTTGATTTTATGACCAATCTATCGAAATACTCACCCAATTCTCTAACCGCACTATGAATGACGAATACACTGATTATCATAAAAGCCAAACCTAAGATGTAAAGCAAGGGATCGGGTAATAGTAAAGTAAGTGATTTAACCGAATAATAATCATACACGCTTATCCAATGTGCTAACCATATACTTATAGTTTGAAATAAGTACATTCCTCCTCCAATCTCTTTAGCGATTTCCGGGTCGTCTCTTTTTTGGCTACTCATTCCATTTGCAATGGTCTGCCATACAGCACCAATTAGAAACAAAAAGTAGATTAGAGAGAGCATATAAAATACTTCATCCAATCTTTCCCCGAAAAGAAATGAAGGCAATATAAGCGAGATACTTATGAGCAGTAAAATTGAACGAAGCTGCCCAATAAAGCGAATTACTATTTTTGCATCCATTTATTTTAAACGAGAATGAAACACCTTGCCACAGAAACAGCAAGATGTTTTAAATACTATCTACAAATTATGATGTAAAAAGCATATCAAAATACGTTGGAACGGGCCACCATTTACGAGGTGTTTCTTTTTCTAATTCATTGGTTACTCCACGTAATTCCACCATTTTTTCCATAATTTTATTCGCACAGTAATCCGCTTCTGCTTGTAAACTTTTTTGTTTTTCCAATCCGTGCAATACCTTTTCCAATTCGTCTGTAATTTGAATTAATTTAGAAATATTCGGTGAGTATTTGCCAAGCACAGAGTATTGAATTTGAACATCACCCATTTTAATTTTAGATTTTTTACTGCTTATCGACATAGCATCAATACTTAACACCATTTCTTTTTGATAACTCAAACAAGCAGGCAGTATCAGTGTTTTAATCATCATCACAAATGTTTTGGCTTCAATTTCAATATCTTTTTTGTATCGTTCTAATCGTACGTTCAAACGAGATTCCAACTCCGCCGCTGTAAGTACTTGATATTTAATAAATAATTCTTTTGTACTTGGATTGCTCCAAATTTTCATGGCATCTGCCATGTTTTTCATATTTGGCAGTCCACGTTTTTTCGCTTCTAATTCCCATGCTTTACTGTAGCCATCTCCCTCAAACCTAATTGCTTTTGTAGCTTTTATTTTTTCGCTTAAAACTTCGAAAATGGCTTGCTCTACATTTGCAACAGACTCAATTCTTGCTTCTAAAGCATTTGATAATTCATCTATTGACTCCGCAATAATTGTATTCAAGACTGTATTCGGGATGGCAATATTTGCTGAAGAAGGAACGGCTCTGAACTCAAATTTATTTCCCGTGAATGCAAACGGTGATGTACGATTTCTGTCGGTATTATCTTTTTGTACTTTAGGAAGTTGCGCTAAGCCAAGTTCGATGTGTTCCCGAACAGCAGCTTCTGCGACTTTTCCTTCTTCTATTTCGTCTAAAATTCGGCTAAGATCGTGTCCTAAAAAAACAGACATAATGGCTGGCGGCGCTTCATTAGCCCCCAATCTATGATCATTGCCTGTGTTAGCAACAGATGCACGTAAAACGCCTGCTCGTTTGTGTACACCCATCAATACAGCTACAACGAACACCAAGAAACTAATATTTTGGTGAGGTGCATCGCCTGGTTCCAATAGGTTACCGCCGACGTCCGCACCCATCGACCAATTATTATGTTTTCCAGATCCATTTACTCCAGCAAATGGTTTTTCATGAAGTAGTACGCTTAAACCGTACGCGTTAGCATGGCGGCGCATGACCTCCATAACCATCAAATTATGATCCGAAGCCAAATGTGCCTCTTCGTAGAGAGGTGCTATTTCAAATTGTCGTGGAGCAACTTCGTTATGGCGGGTTTTTACAGGAATACCCAATTCATATAACTCTTTTTCCAAACTATGCATAAATTGGATGATACGCTCAGGAATTGAACCAAAATAGTGGTCTTCCAACTGTTGTGTTTTTGGTGGTAAGCTTCCAAACAGCGTTCGCCCGCTCATAATTAAATCCATTCTATCCGCCGTCATAAAATTGTCAATCAAAAAATACTCCTGCTCTGCACCTACAAATGAGGTTACACGCGATGCATCGTGATTCCCTAAAATTTTTAGCATTCTTAAAGCCGATTTATTAAGTGCATTCATTGAACGAAGCAAGGGCGTTTTTTCATCAAGTGCATCACCATGATATGAAATAAAAACAGAGGGTATGCAAAGAGTTGTCGTTTCCCCTACTTTTCTAAGAAACGCAAAACTACCCGTGTCCCAAGCTGTATAGCCACGAGCTTCGAAAGTTGAACGCATACCCCCCGAAGGAAAACTAGATGCGTCGGGCTCACCCTGAATTAACTGGCTTTCCGTAAATTTTTCAATTACAGTTCCCGATTTATCATAAGCTATAAACGCATCATGCTTTTCGGCTGTTGAACCCGTCATAGGCTGAAACCAATGACAATAGTGGGTTGCATTATTCTCAATAGCCCACTCTTTCATCGCACGGGCAATATGGGGCGCGATATCCACCGATAAAACATGACCCGATTTAAATGTTTTCTTATAAGACAAAAAAACATCACTTGAAACTTTTTTCTCTATTTCTCCTAAATTAAAAGTTAAAATACCAAACCGTTCAATAGGCCTAACCACGTTATTATTTTCTTTCATAGTGTTCATTTTATATCTTATTTTTTTTATAAATCTTGTTTATTAAGGAAGCTGAATTTCTTCTATTTCAACAGGAGGCGAAGGTTGACGACTTTTTACCTCTGAAAGTACTAAACTCGTTGTCGTAGAAGATACCCCATGCCAATTCTGAATTTTCGAGAGCAATCTCTCTAAATCTGCCGTATTGCGAGTCACTATTTTTAACATGAACGAACCGTGCCCTGTGATTGAATAACACTCCAAAATTTTGTCCTCCGTTTGAACTTCTTTTGTAAAATCAGGGTAAAACTTTAATGAGGTTACATTGACATGTACGAAAGCAATAATGTCCAATCCTAATTTCTTAACATCAACCACAGCACTGAATCGACGAATGACACCCTTCCGTTGCATTTTATCCAGCCTTTCACTCACAGCAGGAATTGACAGTCCAACAGATTCTGCCAATTCACCACGTTTCATCCTTCCACGTTCGACAAGCAATGAAATTATTTTTAAATCTGTTTTATCCAAAACGTTTTGCATAATCTTTACTTATTTATTCGCAATACAATAATAACTTAAATTTTTTAATAATACTACTTTTTTTATTAAAATTTTCAAATCGGATTGGAAAATAATTTTAAAACGGAAGAGCGATAAAATGAAAGATAAGCGTGGGCAGTAGTGGATTCGAACCACTGACCCCCACCGTGTCAAGGTGGTACTCTAACCAACTGAGCTAACTGCCCCTTTTCCTACAAAGGTTTGCGAATATAAAACATTTTTCTGAAATGACAAAGTCCCTTTATTAGATATACCAATAAATTGTTTAGATATCTGCTTATTTTTTATCAGAGGAAATAGTAAGGTGTATCTTCTTATTTAATTTCGCTATTTCAAAGGGAGACGGATTTTGTTCTAATATCGTGCTTTCTATAATGGATTTAGAATAAACCTTAGTTACCTGTATATCTACGAATCCTATCTCTTTCATTCTTTCAATTCCCTCATCTAATGGAATACCAATAACTTCAGGAACAGAAAAGACCTTCTCTTTGCCTTCCTGCATTGCTTTAGCAAATTTCAAATTGACCTTGGTTTGCTTTTTAACACTTCGAAACGGAACAATAGATTGCCAAATAATTTTTTCGTCTTCAACAATCGACTTGGCTGTTTCTTCATAAACTTCACCTATTTCAAGTTTAGCAGTAATTAATAATTCCTTTGCTTCTTGTAGAGATTTACCCACAAGATTTGGCACGACTGCAGGCGCTTCACGCTCCACATTTACAGAAAGATAAACATGTCTTCCCTTTTTTACATCAGACCCAGAAAGAGGATTTTGAGCCACTACAACACCAATAGGCGATTTTGCATCGTATAAATCATACCCTCGCTTTGCTTCTAACTCCTTTTGCTTCAACACATTAAATGCCTCATCATAGGTCTTTCCTATAACATTTGGAATGGTAATCTCATCTCCTCCTTTTGTAATTAGCGGCATTAACACTTTATCCAAAAGAATAAGAAAAACAAAGGCGGTTCCTAAGTATAAACTAACATCGAGCAACGGTTTCTTGTACACACCCTTTCCTTTATATTCCATACGCAAACAACTGCATTATCAAAGTATGTAATTAGATATAGCCAAATCCACGTGATATGAAACAAAAAATTATTTAGTATTTGAAAAAAGCAAAATATGCTCAATAAACGAATCAATTTCCCCATCCATAACTTTTTCAACATTTGATGTCTCAAATCCAGTTCTGTGATCTTTTACCCGTCTGTCGTCAAAAACATAACTTCTAATTTGACTACCCCATTCTATCTTTTGTTTTGTTCCCTCAATAGCATCTTTCTTTTCTTGTTCTGCTTTTTTTTGCATTTGGTATAATTGAGACCGAAGCATTTTTATTGCACGTTCTTTATTTTGAAACTGCGAACGCTCTTGCTGACACGCAACCACAATACCAGACGGGAGATGTTTAATCCGAACCGCCGTTTCAACTTTATTCACGTTTTGACCCCCTTTACCCCCACTCCTGAACGTTGAAACATCTAAATCATCTTTCTTAATTTCAATTTCAACATCGGGGGGGGCTTCGGGATACACAAATACACTTGCGAATGACGTATGGCGACGCGCATTTGAATCAAACGGGGATACACGCACTAATCGATGAACCCCATTTTCATTTTTTAAATATCCATAAGCATGGGATCCTTGAATTTCTAATGTTGCAGTTTTGACCCCAGCTCCCTCACCTTCTTGATAATCTATGGTAAAAACCTTAAACCTACGCCTCTCTGCCCACCGCATGTACATTCGATACAACATATCTGCCCAATCCTGCGCTTCTGTTCCACCTGCGCCTGAATGCACCGTAAGTATTGCATTTCCACCGTCATCCTCACCCGACATTGCTGTCTCCAATTCGTAATCTAAAACCTTTTGTTTTGCTTCTTTTAATCCCTGCTCAACCTCACCACGGTGGGATTCATCTCCAATTTCATCTGCAATGTCTAAAACATCTTTAAATTCTGTCAATTTTTTTTTCATTGTATTATATAAAGATAACGCATCCTTAATCCATGAAATTTCTTTAGAAACGCCCTGCGCTCTTACATAATCACCCCAAAAATTTTCCTCGTGCGTTAATTCTTCCAACTCAATCAACTTCTTTTCCTTTGCATCCAAGTCAAAGAAACCTCCTTAAACGTTCTAAACGCTCAAATAAGCATACAATCTCTTCTTTTTCAGCTTCAAACATGTTCTATTTTTATTTAAAAGCGAATTTAATTTCTAAATCTATTTTAAGTGCATCCAAACAAGCATTTTCTATTTACCTTCTGTAAAACACTTATAGTTTCGTTCTGAACAAACTATTTGGAAACACTCCCAATCCCTAATAGCGAATCACAAACGACGCATTTATTAACAATTATGAATCCATTTTATCAACTCTTGTCGTAACTTGTATTTTATTAAATTATTAAATGAAAAAACATGATAGAAAAGAATGTCCCATCTGGAATTAAATATGCCGTTCGCTCTCAACACGATTTTTTTGCAACCCACTTAACCAAGTCCATTCAATTTAGAAAATCCCAACTCACTAAATTAAGTCAAATTTTAAAAAATAACGAACAGAAACTCTATGATGCCATTTCATTAGATTTTAATAAATCCACTTTCGAAACACACCTAACCGAACTTCTACCTATTTATCGAGAATTAAAACTTGCAATAAGTAACGTTAAGCGATGGTCGTCCGAAAAACACGTAACAACAGGACTTGAAAACTTCCCTGCTAAAAGTTTTATAAAACCCGAACCTTTAGGAGTAACTCTTGTAATCAGTGCTTGGAATTATCCTTACAATATTTCCCTAATCCCTGCCATTTCATCCTTAGCCGCAGGAAATACAGTCATTCTTAAACCAAGTGAAATAGCTTCTCACGCAAGTAGTGTCCTTTCCGAAATCATTAATGAGAATTTTGACCCTAACTATTTTCATGTGATTGAAGGAGGTGTTCAAGAAACCACTGAATTGTTAGCAGAGTCATTTAATAAAATTTTTTTTACAGGAAGCACGAAGGTCGGCAAAATCGTTTACGAAGCCGCCGCCAAACACCTAACTCCTGTTACCCTCGAATTAGGTGGCAAAAGCCCCTCCATTGTAACGGAACATGCAGACATCGCAATATCCGCAAAACGCTTGGTTTGGGCTAAGTTCTTAAACGCAGGTCAAACATGTATCGCACCCGACTACGTTTTAATTCACTCTTCTGTCAAAAGTCAATTTCTTTCTTCTTTGGTGAATGAAATAGAAATGGCTAAGTACTCATTTGATAATAACAACTACGTTCAAATTGTAAACGAAACCCATTTTAATCGTCTCCTTAGACTACTCCAAGAAACAACTATCTTTTATGGTGGACTTTCTAATAAATCAACTCGTTTTATTCAGCCAACTATCCTTACCCATGTTGAATTATCTCATCCTGTCATGCAAGAAGAAATTTTCGGTCCCATTCTACCTGTCTTAGAATACAGTGATTTAAATCAAGCCATTCAATATGTAAACTCTCAACACAAGCCCCTTTCTTGCTATGTTTATTCAACGAACAAATCACAGGTGAATAAAATATTAGAGGAAATATCGTTTGGTGGCGGTGCTGTCAATGATTCACTCATGCATATTGCAAACCACAATTTGCCATTTGGGGGAGTTGGGCATAGCGGCTTAGGAGCGTACCATGGAGAACACGGCTTCAAAACATTTAGCCACTACAAAAGTATTCTTTGGAAAAAAAATGGATTCGAACCCACACTCAAATACTCACCGTACTCTGAAACTAAGTTGAAGTGGATTAAACGTTTTGTCTAAGTATAAGTAGAAAGTGGTTAGTCAGGTTGAAATAATAACATTATCACGTCGATCAAATTGGGGTGTACGTGGTGTGATAGAAAATATTCAACTCGGGACATGAATAAGCTACAATCCTGAAATTGTAATTCTAACAACGTTTTGAATGTGAATCAACCAATATTAATTTAATGAAACCATCTAATTAGAATAAACATGTTAAAGCAGCTGAAACAATAGACATAATAAAGAGTTTCCTACAAACACTCAAATAGAAATTTTAATTGTGTAGTCCATTCAGTTTAGTTATATGCAGTATGATAAAAGATGTAAGTATTCTTTTTATTAAATGGGTTTCGTCCATTTTTTGTTTATTGATTGTTAGCTTTGATCAAGGTAAAGCACAAGAACTGAATTGCACCGTTTCTGTTGATGCGTCTCTGTTACGTAGTTTTGAGGCTGAATCAAGATTAAAAAATTTTACGACAAATGTTTCAAACTACCTAAATGATTACAGATGGACAACCAATCAGGAGTTTGAATCGGCAGAGGATCGTATTGAATGCAGTATGGATTTTGTTTTAAAATCTGCCGACTTAACAAAAACACCAAGCCTATTTATTGGCAATCTTATTGTTATCGTCCGGCGACCTGTACTAAATTCCCGCTATAAAACTTCTATTTTTCGTTTTATTGATAACGATATTTCATTTTCTTACGATGCACAATCGTCCGTTTTATTGCACAACGAATTAACATTTCAAAATGAATTTAACAGTCTGCTCGATTTTTATGCTTATCTCATTCTCGGGTTAGACGCGGATACGTTTGCCTCACTTGGTGGACAACCCTATTATACACAGGCAAGCCGTATTGCGAATCTTGTTCAATCTTCTACAAACCTCCGAAGTTGGGGTAGTTTTGGAAATAATAGCCGCGGAAGTCTTATTTCGGAGCTCCTTTCTGAATCAGGTAATACTTTCAGAAAACAGAAATATGAATATCATTACAATTTTTTAGATGCACTTTCCACACTCACAACCGAACAAACCGCAACTATTTTACTAAGCTATCTTTCATTTATCGCAACAACAACAATGCAAGACAAAATGATTGTCCGAATTTTTTTAGATTCTAAACATTTAGAACTCGCTCGACTACTCCAAAAAATGCCCGAAAAAACAAAATTAGAAGGAAAAGCACTTTTGCTCATAGCAGACCCCGCACGACAAAGTATTTACAATCAATATCTATCCCCCACACGCAAGTAAAACACATATCACTACTAAAAACTTAGTAACCCACTGCGTTCACACTCCGCTCAAAATCACAACCTTACAAAAGCATGACGCCCGAATATGCACCATGGGTTGCTTAACCTCCAACAAACCCAAGACTCGTCTTGGAAAAAAATATCCGCATTCTTAGACTTCTTATCCACTATATAGCTTGCCTCCGAAGGCAAATTGCCTTGCTTAATTCGCACGCAAAATCAACTTCCAATTCACTAATTCACTCAACCGCACAAAAAAAGTAACAAACATACAATCTGACGATTGCCAAAAAAACTTACACGGGTTTGACAAAAAACTGAAGATGCAAGACAGGTTTGATATTACCATGACGAATACAACCAGAGGACTGCTCGTGAAATGCAAACATCTCGTCATAAAAGAGAACGTTGTTAAATTGAGCGAAAGCAAAGTAAAAACCTTAAAAAAACTCTACCCTGACTTTAGAGATTTAGAAATGTATTTGGCAGTCGCAGGAGCATCCTTTGATTTGGACGCCGAACAAGATGAAAAACAATCGGGGATAATCATCTTAAAAAAAGTAGGCGAACTAATGGAGGAAGAAGTAAAACATTTGAAAACGTATTGAATTTATCAACCATTAACACAGCAACAAACCACCTGTCTGCGTGCCTGCCCGCAATGCAGGCGGGCAACGCACAGGCAGAAGCGAGCGTGTTTGGTCTTTTCTTTTAGGCAACTCATGCTGGAAATATTGCAACTCCTGCAGGAAATATTGCAACTCCTGCAGGAAATGACGCAACTCCTGCAGGAAATGACGCAACTCATGCAGGAAATGCCGTAACTCCTGCAGGAAATGCCGTAACTCCTGCAGGAAATGCTGTAACTCATGCAGGAAATGCCGTAACTCCTGCAGGAAATGCCGTAACTCCTGCAGGAAATGCTGTAACTCCGGCAGGAGATGCCGTAACTCCTGCAGGAAATGCTGTAACTCCGGCAGGAGATGCCACAAAAGAGGTAATTCTGCCTTAAGGCACATTATTTTAATTCATAAACATTAAGACTTATGAGGAAGAAAACGATAAAAAGCAATTTGATGAGCATTCTTCAGAAATTGAGCAAGATGCTATTTGCGAGTTGAGGGTGGTTTTCGTGTGGAATAAAAAGCGACTTTCTCGCCGCAACGAGAAGGTCGCCTTTTTGTTTGTTCATTTGCAGGTTTTTGCATCTTTCGGTGTAATCATAAAATGAGCGCATGCTTAGTTTAACTTCATTCTGCGTAGTCGTGATGCATTGAGAATGACTGAAATTGAACTGAATGTCATTGCAAGCGTTGCATAAATAGGAGAGAGCAAAACTCCCCAAAATGGGTAAAGAAGCCCTGCTGCAATTGGAACGCCTAAGGAATTATACACGAATGCTAAAAAGAGGTTTTCTTTAATGTTTGTCATAACATTACGGCTCAATTTAATTGCTTTGACGATGCCAATCAAGTCTCCTTTAATTAAGGTTATTTTTGCACTTTCAATAGCAACATCGGTTCCCGTACCCATAGCAATACCAATGTTAGATTGAGCGAGAGCGGGAGCATCATTTATTCCATCCCCTGCCATTGCGACAATTTTGCCCTTTGCCTGAAATTCTTTGATAACATTTAGCTTGTCTTGTGGTAGGCAATTGGCTTTAAAGTCGGAAAGTCCAAGTGTTTGTGCAACGGCATGAGCTGTATTTTCATTGTCTCCTGTAAGCATAACGACTTCCACACCTCCTTTTTTCAGAAGTTGAATAGCTTCAATACTCGTTGTTTTAATTTTGTCTGTAATGGTAATGTACCCAACAGCCCGATTATGTATAGCGATGTATGAAACTGTTTTCCCTAAATTTTGTTCTGTTTTAACTTCATTTTCTAACTCTGTTGAAATCACAGCTCCCACTTCCTCCATAAGTTTCGCATTACCTAATGCAATAGGTTCGTTTGAAATACTTCCGACAACACCTTTTCCTAATACTGCTTTAAAATCATCAACAGGAGTGAGCGAAACGTCTTTCTTTTTTGCATAGTTTAGGACAGCCAGAGCCAATGGATGTTCGCTGTACTGATTGAGCGAGGCAATTTTTTGTAACACTATCTCTTCTTTTATATCCACGGCTTTGATTTTTTCCAAAGAGGGCTTTCCTTCGGTGATTGTACCTGTTTTGTCGGTAATTAAAACATTGGCTTTGTTCATCTGTTCGAGCGCCTCGGCGTTCTTAATCAATACGCCGTTTTGAGCTCCTTTGCCGACTCCGACCATTACCGACATGGGTGTTGCTAAACCTAAGGCGCAGGGGCAGGCGATAATCAAAACTGCAATGGCATTAATAAATGCATAAGCAAATCTCGGTTCAGGTCCGAAGTTCGCCCACACAATAAAAGTTGCTACTGAAACCATGACTACGACGGGGACAAATATTCTGGAAATAATATCAACATTTTTTTGGATAGGTGCTTTGGAACGGCTTGCACTGTTAACCATTTCTACAATTTGCGAAAGCATGGTTTCTGAACCGACCTTTTCAGCAATCATGGTAAATGATTTATTGCCGTTAATCGTAGCTGCAATTACTTTGTCGCCTTTTCGCTTGTCAACAGGAATTGGCTCTCCCGTAATCATAGATTCATCAATCGTACTTTCCCCGTCTAAGAGCGAACCGTCAACGGGTATTTTTTCACCTGGTTTCACACGTAAAACATCGCCTTTATTAATGTCATGAATAGAGATTTTTCTGTCCTCTCCGTCAATGATTAAAGTTGCTTCGGTTGGAGCTAATTTGAGCAATTCTTTAATTGCGCTGCTTGTTTGACTATGCGCTTTTGCTTCTAACAGTTGTCCAAGCAATACTAATGTTAAAATTACAGCGGTAGCTTCAAAGTACATCTTAACTGTACCGTCCATTTCTTTGAAATCGTCAGGAAATGCCTCGGGAAAAATCATTCCTGCTACACTGAATAAAAAAGCAATTCCGGTTCCTAATCCAATGAGTGTGAACATATTCAAATTCCACGTTACTACCGAGTTCCACGCTTTCACAAAAAAAGACCAGCAGGCATAAAACACAATCGGAAGTGTAAGCACTAATTGTATAGCGCTCCACGTCGGGTTGCTTAGCATCATTCTTAGCGGGTTGTCCTCTGCCATTAAAAACGTTGCGATCAAGAACTCGGGTATAGCAAGAGCCCCAGCAATCACCATTTTGAATTTCAAATCTTTGTAAACTTTATCTTCAGCACTTTCGTCGGGTTGCATGGGTTCTAAATTCATGCCGCATTTCGGACAAGATCCAGGTTTGTCGCTAATAATTTCAGGGTGCATAGGGCAGGTATATTTCAAAACTTGCACGTTTAATTCCAAAACCCTCTCTAAAGTCATCCCACATTTTGGACAATTTCCTGGTTGCAAATATGTCTTCGCGCCTTCACATCCCATTGAACAAGCATATTTTCCATTTGGTGTGTCTGTCAATTTAATGTTCGATGTACTTTTGGAATGTTTGCTCATAAGTGCCTCTTTTGTTTGCGGATTTAGCATGGTAATTCTGTACTTTTTGTCGACTTTGTTCAATGCCTCTTGCATAACTTCTGTTGAAATATGTTTTTCCATCACAATCGTAGCAACGGGTGGATTGAGACTTACTGACGCTTTCGTTCCTTCAATGCTGTTCAACTGTGTTTCTACCTTTAATCTGCATGATTCGCAAGACATGCCTTTAACTTCATAATAATGCGTCATAGTAATTTGAGTTTAGGTTGATATTATAATATGAATTAATCTCGTTTAAAAACAAGAAAGATTAGTGACTACGAAGGAGTTTTGTTTTTAACCAGTTAAAAAGTCCCATTCTAATTAAAGCAAAACGAATTATAAGTCTAACCTCTTGATATGCGTATTTCAAAATAAGTTCAACATGTCGCTTTCGTCTTGCAAATCCTTTTAGAGTTCTTAAATGACTGTACACGGACGAAAAATAATCGCCTGCGTAACTATTTGTGAACCAATGAATGCAATAACCACCCTCTTTAGGAATTTCTATCTTACCTTGATAATTTGATTCAAATGGAAAAAAATACTCAACGGGAAAAAGTTCAATACCTTCTTTCAAACTTACTCTTTCATTTTCAACATTTAATCCAAATTCTTCTCTAAGGAGCGGGGTTAAGATATATGGAATAAATTGATGTTTTGAAAAGTGCATTTGAGTTTGATAAATATCAAGCATCCTCCTTAAAACGGGATGCTTTGGCTCTGCTGCAAGTAATGCGGCTTCAACATATTCGTTACTTGGGCGATTTTCAGGAGAATTTCCTTTATGAAAACCAGCAAAAAATCTGTAGTCCGTGAAATCGTTTAAACTTTTGAGAACTTGCATGTCCGTATCAAGATACACACCACCAAATTCGTATAGTACTTTTAGTCTAATATAATCAGCTATGTATGCCCAACTTTTATATTTCAACGCCATACGAAAATACTCACTTTCATTAGCTAACATTTCAAAATCTATGGTCCTTTGGTTCCATTCTAATATTTCGAAATCAGGCATTATACTAACCCATGAGGCGATGCAGACATTTGCTAATCTTGACTTCGGTTCATTGTGTCCCCACACATAGTGTATTTTTTTTGGTATCATAGTTACTTTTTTATTCCTAAAAGTTTGCGAAGCGTTTTCACAAACCGGCGAATGGATAATCTTATAGGTTTAGGTTGTATTTCAGTAATATACCATATCCACATTCGCAGTTTAGAGCCTCGCCAAAATTCACATCGGTATGTAAATCGGTCACCTTCGTAAAAGGGTATCATAATTTTTGGTGATTTCATGTTTTCGTAATCGATGTGATGTTGTGGAATTGACGCATATATGAAATCGGATGTTCCGCCATGAGTCCCAGAGCCGTCAAACCCAATATTTGTAATTAAACTTTTTGACGGAATAATAGACATTCTATGATTTAACCAATTGTGATATGCAAAACGGTAGTCCCATGTTAAGCCTTGATTTATCTTATCTTTTCTTGCATTAGAAAATGCCGACTTCAAAATTTGAACAATAGGTTTTGAATTAATTGAATGTTCTAAAAATCCGCTATTAAGAAACTCGTCCCAAAATTTAATTTCGAGTGTATAGTTTTCCCAAGTTCTTCGCCAGCTTGCCCAACCCCATATATGCGTATTATGTGAATAATAGTAATCGGATTCTATATTAAACTTTCCCAACAAATGATTAGTTCCTGAAATAACAGAAATGCGTGTGTCATGCTTGTACTTCTCGAGTAAAACTTCGCAAAAGCCGAAAAAAGACTTAGAGGGTAGACAATCATCTTCTAAAATGATACCGCTGTTTTCATTATCAAAAAACCATGATACAGCGGATGTTACACCGAGGTTACATCCGACATTTTTCTGTTTGTACAACTTTTTTACATCACATTCCCAATCAATGTTTTCCACAATTTTTTGGCATTCTCTTATTTTTGTTTCGTCGTCTTTGCCTTCTCTTGGTCCGTCACATGCGAGATAAAGTTTAGACGGGGCTACTTCTTTTATTTTTTCAAATACTCTTTTCAACGTATGAGGTTTATTAAAAAAAATCAGCAAGAGAGGAGCATTAAGTTTGTACATTGTTTATTTAGTTTTGGATTTGCTTAAATCAATTCAAATTCGCCCATTGCTCCAAATTTGCTTACACGCCTATCCACTAATTTTTCAGTGGAGTATTTTTGTAATCCAATTAGGTTCTTAATGATGCTTTTTTTGAGTGTGGAGGCTATTATTTTGGGGTTCACATGAGCGCCGCCTAAAGGCTCAGGAATCACTTCATCGATAACTTTGTTCTTTATTAAATCAATTGCTGAAAGTTTTAGTGCTTCTGCTGCTGTTGCCTTGTGGTCCCAATTTCGCCAGAGAATTGACGAACAACTTTCAGGCGAAATCACCGAGTACCAGGAATTTTCGAGCATAAGAATTTTATCTCCAACACCAATTCCAATTGCACCTCCGCTTGCGCCTTCACCAATAATGATGCAAATAATAGGCACCCGCAAACAAGACATTTCATACATACTTTTTGCAATTGCTTCTGCCTGACCTCTCTCTTCTGCACCTAACCCAGGAGACGCACCGGGTGTGTCTATTAATGTGATCACGGGTTTACCAAACTTCTCAGCAAGCTTCATCAATCGAACGGCTTTTCTATACCCCTCTGGTTCAGCCATACCGAAATTGCGATAGATATTTGACTTTGTATCTTTACCCTTTTGATGCCCTATGATCATTACTGTTTCATAAAATCCTTTTGAATTTGATAGTCTTGCAAACCCTCCCACTATAGCTTTATCATCGGCATATAAACGATCTCCTCGCAATTCCAAAAAATTTTCTGTCATTAATTCAATGTAATCTAAAGTGCATGGTCTATCGGGATGTCTTGCAATTTGTATTCGTTCCCATCTTGTAATATTTTCATAAATAGATTTTTGTAAGACTACTAGTTTTTGCTCAAACTTGTCGATTTGACTATTCAAATCCTCTGCGCCATTTACGTTGCCGGTGGTAACTTGATCCGTTGCCAATTTTCGTATTTCCTCAATTTTTTTCTCCAATTCGACAATGGGTCGTTCAAACGCTAAGATATTTTTTTTTCCCGTCATTTGTTTGTTCTGCTTTTTACGATTTAACTATCACTCCCTATTTCTAAACTGTGGCTCCGAAAATAATTCAAAAAAAAATAAAAAATTTAGGTTTGTATGTGTTTGCTAACTTTGCAACTAAAAATGACGTTTGATTTCTTCTTTGGCAAATTTTTAATAATACTTGCCTTTACGTGCAGTTTGTTTTCTGCTCTTACTTTTTTCGTAGCATCAAAAAACTCTCATCATAAACAGCAGTGGCACTTTATAGCCAAGATCTTCTTTTACATAACATTCATGTTAATACTCATCGTAGCATTCAAATTGATGGTTTTAATACTTACCCACCAATTTCAGTATAATTATGTCAAACACTATTCATCGACAGACTTAAATATTTTTTATCTTATTTCTACATTCTATGCAGGACAAGAAGGTAGTTTTTTATTATGGATTCTTTACATTTCTGTAATTGGTATTGTTCTTTTGTATTCACATAAGCAAAGTATTAATGAAATTTTAGCCACAGTTGCTTTCTCACAGACGTTTTTAATTTCAATGCTTTTAGGTCTATCAGTTCCGTTTATTGGAGATGTTGGAAGCGATCCTTTTGCTTTGACACATGGACAAACACCCCTTGAAGGAGATGGCTTAAATCCTCTTTTGCAAAACCCATGGATGGTTATTCATCCGCCTACTCTTTTTGCAGGCTTTTCTTTAACCATTGTTCCATTTTCATTTGCGATCGCATCTCTTTGGAAAAAGGACTATTCGCTAATTAAACAGGCAATGCCTTGGGCAATCCTTTCAGCAACGATATTAGGTTCTGGTATTATGATGGGTGGATATTGGGCTTACGGGGTACTTGGCTGGGGCGGATACTGGGGATGGGATCCTGTTGAAAACTCATCTCTTTCACCATGGCTTATTCTAATCGCACTTATCCACACGCTCCTTATTAATAAAAAGAGCGTCGGTCTAACCAAGATCTCACTACTACTTCCAATTCTTATCTATTCACTCGTTTTATACAGTGCTTTTCTTACCCGAAGTGGAGCCCTGGCAGATTATTCTGTTCATTCATTTACCGATTTAGGGTTATACTCTCAATTATTAACTTACGTGCTGACTTTTTTTATTTTTGGAAGTACTCTTTGGATTTTCAGATTTGCCAAATTTCATTTTACTCAATTTCAAACAAATTCCTTCGCAATTAAAGAACTCTTACCACTACTTGGTTCTCTCACTATCGTGATTATTTCAATTGTTGTTGCGGTGGGAACATCCGCTCCCATCATTAACAGATTTTTCACAGACAACCCAGACCCTATTCTTCCCGAATTTTACAATTCAACTCTATTGCCCTTAGCCGTTGTTGTTGCCTTGCTTTGTGCTTTCGCGCAGCTTTTTTGGTGGTCTAATCAAAAACATGAATCACTTTTGTTTTCTCTTATTCGTTCGTCTCTTTTCTCTTTGGCTATTTTTTTGCCTCTTGCATTTTTTATACTTACTGATTTCAAAACCGGTGTATTGCTTTTCTCTTCCTTTTTTGCCCTTTTTGCTAATATTGAAACCTTTTTCAAAATCTCACTAAAAAAAATTAAAATAGCAGGAGGAACATTTGCCCATATCGGACTTGCATTAATGCTAATTGGATTTGTTTCTACAGGAAAATATGAACAATCCAAAATAGTTGAACTTCAAAAAGACAATACAATCGCATTATTCGGAAAATCAATTACCTTTACAGGAACAGAGGGAGTCGGAAATGGTAAAACAGGATTTAATTTGAAAGTTCAGAGCGTTGGGGATTCATCTACGGTGCAAAACATCAAACCCGTTTATTACGAAACAAAACGAATGAGCGTACAAAATCCCGATATACTAAATGAATTATTTCAAGATTACTATGTTGCACCACAAAACTATTATTTAAGAGAAAATCCAAATCAACTTATTCTTTCCAAAGAAGAAGGTTCGCAAAGATTTCACAATATGACAGTAACTTTTGTTGGATTCAACTATGAAAAGAGTCGCTTAGAACTAAAAAATAATCAGGATACATTAAAAGTAACTGCAACAATTCAAATCGAAACCGAGACACAATCGGAAATTGTTGAACCCACGTTTGAAATTTTAGGAGGGGGTAAAATCAAAGCTGAACCTGTAAACATTTCGGTTATCCCTAACGGGAATATAACCCTAACAAACATAGATGCCACAAACAAAAAAATACTCTTACTTTTTAACGGTGAAAACATCCCCACGACATCTCAGGAGGTTTTCATCGCTCAAATAAGCACAAAGCCTTTCATTAACATTTTGTGGCTTGGAACACTGCTCATGCTCTTCGGAATGAGCCTATCTATTTTCAAACATTTCAAGGCAAGGCAGATACCCACACTTAAAGTTGATACTTCGCTTTAAGCTCACGTGCTACCAATTTTGCATCAACAACTGTTTGATCGCTGCTTTCTTTTAGTTTTTCAATATTTTCGTCGCTGTCTAATATTTCAATAATTAATGAAATATCTTTCTCAACAACATGCGTATAACTCCAAATCGGAGCGCCCCAATAAAAACTTCTATTGTGATACCAACTACTACCGCCACTGATATTTACAATATTGGGCATTACCGACTCCTTTTTTATTACGAAAAACGCTTTCCCCCTTTTCAAGGTAACCTGCGAGGCTTTTAAAATTGCCATATCAAATGCCTCCTCTTCCGTTGCGTAACTATAGTAAGACCACAGGCGAACCGTGTTCTTATTCAATTTCACGACACTAAATGCATCGAGTTTATCATAAAGCGAAACACACCCCGACATACCTATACCCAACACAAACACAAATACGAAACTGGAACAGATTTTTACTTTATTCATCCTAATTATATGGTTAAGTTTCATTTTACCTTTTTACATTAGACGCAACTGCAACATTTATGTTACGCCGTACCATTCATTAATACTCTACTCTTTTATACCCTCCTTGATTCCCGTTCTCCCTAATTCTCGATAACCAATATCTTTTCTAAAATAAACATTCGTAAATGAAACATCCTTAATTTTATTATATACAAGACTTAGACTTTTTTTGAGTGACTCAGAAATACCTGTAACGGAAAGCACTCTACCACCCGAAGTTAAAAGGCGGTTTCTTTCGACTTTTGTACCTGAATGAAATACAAGCACGTCATTTTTAATTTCACTGTACCTTTCCCAAATGCTTGCATCATTTAAAGAAACTATATTGTGCCCTATTTCGTACTGGTCGGGGTAACCCGAAGATGCCAATACCACGGTTGCTGCTGAGTTATTTGAAAGTAACACGTTTGTCCCTTCTATCTGCGAAGTAATCATAGATTCAAATATTGAATTGAGCGAAGTTTCGAGCAATGGCAAAACGACCTGTGTTTCTGGATCTCCTAATCTTGCATTAAACTCCACGACTTTTGGTATTTGATTTTCTATCATCAACCCAATATAAAGGATCCCTGTAAAAGGCGTTCCTCTACGAGTCATTTCTTCTAATAAAGGCTCAATAATGCTTTTTTTAGTTTGCTCTAAAACATTTGTATTTACAATTGACGTTGGGGCATAAGCTCCCATACCGCCCGTATTTTTCCCCATATCCTGTTCTCCAATACGTTTATGATCCTGAGCTACAGAAAGAAGTTTATAATGGATACCATCGGTTAGCGCGAAAACGCTGGCTTCTTCTCCACGCATAAATTCTTCTATAATCACTTCATTTCCTGCATTACCAAAAATTTTTTCCTCAAACATTTCTTTTAAGGCTTTCTCTGTATCCTCCAACGAATATGCAATAACAACTCCCTTACCCGCAGCAATTCCACTCGCTTTAATAACAATTGGAAATTCTTTGATACTCCGCACATAATCTTTAGCCTTAAACCCATTCGTAAATGTTTTATAACACGCAGTTGGAATTTTTGCCGCCGTCATCACGGATTTTGCAAATGCTTTACTCGTTTCCAACTTTGCGGCTTCTTTTGTTGGTCCAATTATAGAAATATTCGACGCTCTGAACGCATTAACAATCCCATTTTCTAATGGAAATTCTGGACCCACAACAACAT
This sequence comes from Potamilus streckersoni, assembly GCA_016746295.1. Lineage (NCBI taxonomy): Eukaryota > Metazoa > Mollusca > Bivalvia > Unionida > Unionidae > Potamilus > Potamilus streckersoni. The sequence goes on along the minus strand of JAEAOA010001427.1, from coordinate 737,931 downwards.
AATCAACGTGCTCTTGTCTTGCAAACGCAACTAACCCTTTAATATCATTAACTGAAATGGGGATATTTTGAACAATATCCCTAAGAAACACTGTCCCACCATTTCCAGGTGCAATATATATTTTTTTAACCCTAAAATCCTTACGCAAAGTCCACGCTAATGCGTGTTCCCGTCCCCCATTTCCAACAATAAGTATTTTCATAATATCAGGTAGTGTGTAAAAAAGTGTGTTTTTTGGATGTTTAGACATCTTGAAAATAAGATATAATTTCTCTTTTTTTTTGCCATTAGACACTCTTTATTTCATAGTATTTTTCAATCAAAACAAAGGGGCAAATTCCCCTTGTTTGTTTATTGTCCGAACCATGATTTGTAGGATTAAAAGATGAGCCGGATTGTTTTTAATCAAGACCATCTGTCTGCGGGCAACGCACAGGCAGGAACGAGCGTGTTTGGTCTTTGCTTTTGGGAAAGAAAAACGTCAATGGTTAGAAGTAAAATGATTTTTTTGATAAAAAATGATATTTCGGTCAATGCCGAAATGGTTTAAGCATCTGCTGAAATGGTTTAAGCATCTGCTGAAATGATTTAAGCATCTGCTGAAATGATTTAAGCATCTGCTGAAATGATTTAAGCATCTGCTGAAATGGTTTAAGCATCTGCTGAAATGGTTTAAGCATCTGCTGAAATGGTTTAAGCATCTGCTGAAATGGTTTAAGCATCTGCTGAAATGGTTTAAGCATCTGCTGAAATGGTTTAAGCATCTGCTGAAATGATTTCGGTCAATGCCGAAATGATTTCGGAGCGTTCCCATGCTGTTTATTTCATATTTCCTGTAATTTCGCAGGATTATGGCAGAAAGGGGGTACAAAGATTAACTTGTTGGTTTTAGAAACACACTTTTTTATACACTACCTAATACCATTTTTTAATAATAAAAAAGAGGTGTAAACTCACACCTCTTTTAAAATTAACAAGTAATAACAGTTACTAACTAAGGAATTAAATAATTAGCTATTTTTTCGAAATGAAATTTTAACGAAACAGCTCCGCTTAATTTCCTAACCGTTTTGCTTAATTCTGCTACCTTATCCATTTTGAGAAAATCACCCATTTTTTTCTTGTTTCCTGTGGTTTCCTCTGTAAACTCAAAATCACCCGTTGGGTCGTGAGAATCCGCCAATCTATTTACCTTTGATTTTGAACGTTTCCCATCTGACGATTTCGCGTCCAATTCTAATTTTAAATCCTGACTTTTTTCAACCCCATTTTTATCGAACTGATTTACAATATTTCCTTTCAATACGACTTCACTGCCTCCAAATCTTGTTTCTAAACGCACGGTTTGTATTACTGACTTATCGGCATTCACCTTATTTTTAGAAAAATTTTCCGATGTATATATACTATCATAACTCGGATGATCAGAGGTGTGCGACGAACCCGCACTCAACTTATACACGTTTACAAGATCGCTATATGTGTATTCACCTGCACCTGACGGAGGAGTAGCAGATTTAATTAAATTCTGCAACTCATAACTTGACGACAATACTAACTTGTAATCACCCATTGAAATAACATGCACAATTGATTTCGCAAAAGTGTTATCCGCTGACTCTACTTTTCTATAAATCATCATGGATTGGATAGAAAATAAGAGTGCTCCGTCGGAACCTTTCAAATCGGCGTCAAAAAGAAGCAGCGGCTCTGTTTCCGAATCTGTATGCGCATTATCTTCCTGTGTTATCAATTCGCTTGCGTCAGTTACGTCACCAGAAGTTGCTTTATCCAAATACACTAATTTTCGCAAAACAACGATTATAGAATCAGTATATTTTTCTGTATACGCAACACCCGTAATATATGAGTATTCGGGTGAAGCGTCCTTCTCTCCTTTAGAAAAGGCATGTTTACCTACTTCGAAAAAATAGTTTGAAGGAAAAATCATTGTAATAGCATCGGCATTCCTATTCGCCTGTTGACTTTCGGTAACATCCGTAAGGAAATCACTGCCAGACTCTGGATACACTAACTTTTTATATCCTTCTGTTAAAGCATTTGCTGTCGCTTTTTTTGCCGTAAGTTTGAACACCTTTCCCTTATTGTTGTCAAAAGCAGAAGTCGTAGCAAATATCTTTTTTAGGGAAGACGAGGCCAGCTTACTCACAGATGGCGTTGAATAAGGCTGAAAAAAGCCTTGACCTTGTGCAACATTAGCCTCTGTTGCAAGCTTTTTAAACCCTGTCGCCTGCTTAATTTCATCATTTGCAGTAGTAATTTTACTGGTTAATGACGTAGATCTTTCCTGTAGTACAGTCGTGATACCCCCTGTATCTGACTTTTGTCCCGTAGATGGATCCATCGTACAAGCATGCGTTGCAAGACTTAATACCATAGCCAAGGACCAACCCGTGATTGTATTTTTTTTCGTTTTCATATTTTTATTTATTATGATTTTATAATTTATTTTCTAACTAAAATGTAAACATTATCATGAAACAACGAGCTATAAGAACATTTTCTCTTGATAGCGACCCCTTTTTACTCATTTTAGGGTATAATCTACTCCATGCTTTTCACCTCCTTTATGCTGCTGTGCATTTCTGCTTTATTGGTCATTATTACTTTTACCATTATTCTTATTTCTACCTTTTCTCATAGACCTCATTCGCCCGCGTCGTTCCTTCAACTATGACACCAACACATACTCATACGAAATTATGTACTAAATTTGTACAACACTGTGCGGAGAATCACATGAATCAACACGTACTTCCACAAAATGATGCACTAAATGATTTAAACTGAAAATAAAAATTCAACCAAAACCCATGAAAGCAGAAACAAAACAATTTCAATATGAAATACAAACCTATCAAGATGATTGTGTTAATAACATTATCAGCCTCTTTAAAAGCCTACGCCAAAAAGAAAATTTCGGCGAAGTGCTAACAGCACACCATAAAAAGCACCAATACCATTTTCCTGTTCAAGACACTAAAAACATTGACATCATGATGGAAACAGGAACGGGAAAAACGTTCACGTTTATCAAAACCATTTTTGAATTGAGCAAAAATTTCGGCTACAAAAAATTTATTGTTCTCATTCCATCTGTTCCCATTCGTGAAGGGACAAAAACAAACTTGGAGGACACTAAAGAGTATTTTAAGAGCCTTTACGCCAACGAAAGAGAAAAGGAAATTGAAGCCTTTGTTTATGAAGGTGGAAACGTTTCAGCCATAAGACAATTTATTGGCACTTCTCATTTATCCGTTTTGGTAATGACACCAAGCTCCTTTAGCCACAAGGATAATATCCTAAACCGACCCTTGGAACGAGAACTGAATGCACCAGAACTATTTGTAAACCATCAAGAGACTCCAAAAACCTATTTGGAATGCTTGAAACGACTAAATCCCATTGTAATCATGGACGAACCTCATCGATTTGAAGGCAACGCTTTCAAAACCTATTTTGAGGGTTTTGACAATTATTATTTGCGTTTTGGAGCCACGTTTCCAAAGAAAAAAGACAGCTTGCCCTTGTCAAACGTGGCGTACGTGTTAGACAGCATTTCCTCTTTCCGTCAAAACTTGGTAAAGAAAATTGTAGTTTACACGCAAGACGTAACCGAAAACTCCGACACACTGATTGGCATTGACAACAAAAAAGCTATGGTAAGCACTTTAACCAATGGAATTATTGTAAGACGAGAATTAGGCGTTGGTTCTGTATTTAACGGCAAAAGCATTAAGAAAATCAACAGGGATACCCTCGTTTTGGCGGACGATACCATTGAAAAGGTGGATTATTCTTTGTCGGACGAATCCTTGCGGGCGATGATTAGGGAAACCATCAAAATCCATTTTGACAAAGAAAAAGCATTATTTGAGCAAGGAATAAAAGCACTCACCTTGTTTTTTATGGGAAGCGACACCAGCTTGTTTCGTGGCGAAAGTCCCAAAATAAAAACCATCTTCGAAGAGGAATACCAAACGCAGCGCAACGCAATTGCGAATCAACTCGACAAAAAAAGCAATTACTACCAATACCTGCAAAACGACTTTGACAGCGACAATACTTTGCAAGTTCACAAAGGTTATTTTTCGGGTGATAATGGTAACGCAGACGAAAAGGTAAAAGCGGGAGTGGATGAAATTCTGAAAGACAAAAAGAAATTACTTTCCTTTGAAAGCCCTACCCGTTTCATTTTTTCCATTTGGGCTTTACAGGAAGGTTGGGATAACCCGAATGTTTTTACTTTATGCAAACTTTCCAATCAAGGAAGCGAAATATCCAAACTGCAACAAATCGGCCGTGGTTTACGGATATGCGTAAATCAAAATTTACAACGCCAAACACTGAAATACCTGAATGACAACCAAGAAACGTTTTGGAAAATCAACAACCTTGACGCGGTGGTTTCAAGTAAAGAACACGGTTTTGTAGAGGCAATTCAAAATGAAATTTTAAACAATTCATTCCTTATTTCTGAAACATTTACAGAGCAGGAATTGATTAAAGTCCTTAAAGAAAAATCGGGCTTTGATGATGACACTATTGTTGCGTTGGTTGATGATGTTTTGAAAGGTAAGAACATGATTGTTCGCAAGGCACTTGTTGACGGACAAAAGATTTACGAAAAATCGCCTGAGTTCTCTACGATTCTCAAAGAACAAAATTTACCTGAAGAACAAGTCAAAGCACTTGAAAGTCTCTTTGCAACCGATGCCCATAAATACATTCAAGATGCAAAAAAGATTAATCCTAAAAAGAAGGTGTACGTCAAAGCAACCCACCTGCAAGAATTTCAAAAATTGTGGGACGCAATCAACAAAAATGCTTTTTATGTTTTAGATTCTTTGAACGAAGAACAAGAAAAGCAATTGATTCAAAACATAAAAAAAGAAATTGAAGCCCTAAATATTGAAGCAATTTTATTGCAAACCACACGTGCAGAATTGAATGTAAACAAAATTGGCGAACAGGGGGCAATTATGGAAACCCTAACCAATACCGTTTCCCACAAAAGCAAGGTGGATTATTTAGAATTAGTTCGCACCCTGTCCAACAACACAAAAACGCCTCTTTCATTTGTGGTAAAGATTTTCAATGCTTTGAGTGATGATTTCAAAGCGAAAATGCTTTGCAACAATCCCGAACAAGCGCAAAGAGAAATTTCCGAAATCATCAAGAAAAAGTTAATTGCAATGCTCAAAGCAAATATTAAGTATGAAGGGATTTCGACAGGCTCAATATCCGGGACAGTTTTGCCAAATGTATTCAAAACAGAGAATGGAATAAAATACTTGGAGGCAGGAAGTACGGGCAAATTCCAAAAAGACATTGTCAATGGTTTTTCTTTGAAAACGAAATGGATATTTGAAGACGTGATTGAGTACGACAGCGATTTTGAATTGGAAATTGTAGAACAAGACCCCGACATGGAAAGCATTCAAATTTTCGGCAAACTTCCACGCCTGAAAATTAAAACCCCATTGGGCGATTACAACCCCGACTTTTGCTATGCTATTAAAAGCACAAATGGCAACCAAGTATTCCTTGTCGTGGAAGCCAAAGGCTACCAAACATCAACGGAGATTCCCGAAGATGAAAAAGTGAAAATTGACTTTGCCAAAAAGTATTTTGAAGCATTAAGCGAACACTACAAAGACCAAAACATTGAAATTTCATTCAAAGAACGAATCAATAAAACGCAATTAGCGGCATTGATAAAGTCTTGAACCAAGATTTATCTAAGATTTAAAAGATGAACAAGATTTTAATATGACAAAGGAAGAGCAAGATAGGATAACGCACAATATCATTGGGAGTGCAATGGAAGTACACCGAACCCTTGGCAACGGATTTCAGGAAGTTATTTATCAGCGAGCATTATCTATTAAAATGAATTTGCTGAACATTGAACACCAAAGAGAATTTGAAATGCCTTTGTTTTATAAGGGTTTTGACGTAGGGGGAAGACGAGTTGATTTTTTGGTAATGACCAAAATTTCAGTTGAAATAAAAGCAGTAATCAATTTAGAAAATGTGTATTTGGCACAAGCAAAAAACTATTTAGAAGCCTATAATTTAGAAACAGGATTACTAATTAATTTTGGCTCAAATAGCTTACAATACAAACGAATTTTTAATAAAAAGTATAAACCGTCTTAAACCAGGATTTTATCAAGATTAGAACGATTTGCAAAATTAATGTAGCAGTCCCAGTCTTGACAATCCTATAAATATTGATAAAATCATGGTAAAAAATCAAGGTTAAGACAATAAAAAGATTAGAATATGCAAAAAAAAGAAGAATTTAAAAAAAATGGTTTCAATATTTTAGAAACTCCTCAATTACCAGAAATTAAGAATACAGAGGCATTGTTGAAATTTATCAAGCAAAATAAACTCGACCAGCCAGAAAATCTTGGCAATCTTGTAAATCTTCTGAAAATCTTGGTTGAAGACGAAAAAGTCAACGGCTACGGGCTAAACTTTGTAGGCAGAAACTTTGCCCGTGCCAAATATGCCCAAAAAACCGACAAAGAACTTCGCCTCAATTCCAACATGAGCAAGCATATTGACACCACCCAAAACCTCGTGCTGAAAGGCGACAATCTCGACTGCCTCAAAATCCTAAAACACCACTACCGTGGCAAAATAAAGTGCATCTACATTGACCCGCCCTACAATACCACGAGCGATGAATTTGTTTATCCCGACAAATTTGACAAAGAAGAAACCGAAGTATTGGGCTTAGCAAACCTTAGCGAAGAGGACTTTGACCGAATGGATTTTAGCTTTACAACAAAAAAGAGCCATAATGGTTGGTTGGCTTTTATGTACCCTCGCTTGTTGCTTGCAAGAGATTTATTGAGCAAAGACGGCGTAATCTTCATAAGCATTGACGACAACGAACAAGCCAACCTAAAACTGCTCTGTGATGACGTGTTTGGGGAGGAGAATTTTGTGGCAAGTTTTATTGTTGTTCGTTCAGAAGGTGGTGGCTTAGCAAAACAGGCTGTAATTGGTCACGATTATATGTTAGTTTATACAAAAAACATATCGGATTTTACCCCACTAGGAAAACCAAAAGATATTCGTGGTGAAATTATTTTGAAAGACGATGCGGAATATTGGATTGAAACTGATTGGCTTAGAAAAGAATTTGGTAAGTACGGAACACTTAATTATGAGGATATTGCTGAAATTAAAGGTCAAGATAAAAAAAATGAAATTGATGAAGGAATTACAAATGGAGAATATGTTTTGATAAATAAAGGAGCAAAAAATATTGTTGGTCGTTATCGTAAAGTGGCAGATGATACTTCAAAGTTTTATACAATCTTAAAACACTTAAATAAAAATGGAGTTGAGGATTTGGAACAACTTAAACTGAATGATTATTTTGACTTTCCCAAACCGTTATCGTTAATAAAACAAGTGATTTTGGGAGCAACAATAAAAAGCAAAAACTCCATCATCCTCGACTTCTTCGCAGGTTCAGGCACCACAGGGCACGCAGTTATGCAACTAAACGCCGAAGACGGCGGCAACCGCAAGTTTATCTTGTGCCAAATAGACGAACCCATTAAAGAGGACAAACCCGCTTACTCGTTTTGTATAGAAAACAACTTACCGCCTGTTATTTCAAGCATCACCATTGAACGCCTAAGGCGTGCGGGTGAGCGTCTGAACCAAGATTTTAACAAGAAAAAACAAGATGCACAAGATTTGTTTAATCCTAATAATCTTGAAAATCTTGATAAAATCAAGGTTCAGACACTTGATATTGGCTTTAAGGTGTTTGACAGCGTTGAAGCACCGAAGTTAGAAGTGGATGAACATGGACAAATTGCTTTCCCAAAACTCAACGGGGATGCTTTAAGCCGTATTTACAATATGGTTTTCACTGTAGGTTTAGACGAGCCCTCGCAAGTTCCCGAAGTGGTGAAGGAGGGTTGCATTTACAGAATTGGCAACAATTATTACCTTACCAATTGCGAGGAAATAAGCAGAGAGGATTATTCAAACGCTATTAAAAACGGCAAGGTATTTATTGACGGTTGGACTGCCAGTTTGAACGGAACCCTGCTGAACTACAAAGAAGACGTAAAAATTGTGTTTTAGAAAATAAAAACCCTTAAAAAAGAACTGATAGTGGAAGCCAAAGGCTACGAAACTTCGACGGGCATTCCCGAAGATGAAAAAATGAAAATTGACTTTGCCAAAAAGTATTTTGAAGCATTAAGCGAACACTACAAAGACAAAGACAAAGACCAAAACATTAAAATTTCATTCAAAGAACGAATCAATAAAACGCAATTAGCGGCATTTTTAGAAAACGCGTAAATATGAAAAAAAATAAACCGAATACACCCCTCATTCGTTCGTCAACTGCTGAATATTTAACCTTCATAGCTTCTACCGGAGAAGGTGGTGTAGATGCCATTTATGCTGACGAAAATATTTGGCTTTCGCAAAAAATGATGGCATTGCTCTACAATGTAAATGTCAGAACCATTAGCGATCATTTGCAAAAGATTTTTGCCGATAACGAATTACAAAAAGAGGCAGTTATCCGAAAATTTCGGATAACTGCCAATGATGATAAAAACTACAATACACTACATTATGAACTTCGTGCCATAATTGCAGTTGGATATAAAGTAAATTCTGAAAAGGCTGTGCAGTTTAGAAAATGGGCTACACAAATTGTACAAGAGTTTACCATTAAAGGATTTGCGATGGATGATGAACGTCTTAAAAATAATGGAACTATTCTTGGTAAAAAATATTTTGAAGAACAACTACAACGAATTAGGGAAATTCGTTTAAGCGAAAGAAAATTCTACCAAAAAATAACCGATATTTATGCCACTTCTATTGATTATGATGTAACAGCCCAAGCCACAAAGCGTTTTTTTGCTACCGTTCAAAACAAATTGCACTGGGCTATACACGGGCAAACTGCTGCCGAAGTTATTGTAAACAGGGCAAATCATCAAAAACAAAATATGGGTTTAAACACGTGGCAAGATGCTCCAAATGGTAAAATCCAAAAATTTGATGTGAGTGTCGCCAAAAACTATTTGTCCGAAAATGAACTGCAACAATTACAACGTTTAGTTTCGGCTTATATTGATATTGCCGAAGATATGGCGCTTAGAAAAATACCCATGACTATGGAAGATTGGGAAATTCGTTTGAATAGATTTATTGAAGCTACCGATAGAAAAATATTACAAGATGCGGGAAAAGTAACAGCCGAAATTGCTAAAGCCCATGCTGAAAGCGAATTTGAAAAATACAGAATCATTCAAGATAGATTGTTTGAAAGCGATTTTGATAGAATAATAAATACTCGGATTGAAGAGAAAAAATAACGACAAATGAATAAACAAGAATTTATTGAAGCAGGTTTTTCAGTAGTTGGAACAGAAAACAACGGCAAAAAACTCCTCTGTTTCCTAAAAGAACACTACCCAAGTGTAATAAAAGACAATGAAATTTTTACAAAAAGAAAAAACCAAAATTGACTTTGCCAAAAAGTATTTTGAGGCATTAAGCGAACACTACAAAGACCAAAACATTGAAATTTCATTTAAAGAACGAATCAAAAGAAAACAATTGGCGGCATTGATAGAGTCTTGAACCAAGATTTATCTAAGATTTAAAAGATGAACAAGATTTTAATATGACAAAGGAAGAGCAAGATAGGATAACGCACAATATCATTGGGAGTGCAATGGAAGTACACAAAATAATGGGAAGAGATTTGTTGGAAAGTGTTTACCATCAGTGCATGAAACTATTGAAATGCCCAAAGGGCATATTAATTAACTTTAATTGTTCCAATATTTTTAAAGAAGGACAAAAAACATTTGTAAACGAATATTTCACTAATTTACTTGAACATTAACTACATAGAAACATAGAAAAACCTATGTCCCTATGCGGTTAAAAAAATGGTTTAAAAATCAACACCTAAACTATGGAAGAAAACAATATCATCATATATAACACGGTGGATGGCAAAGTAAAAGTGGCTTTGTACACCAAAGATGGCTCTGTATGGATGAACCAAAACCAATTGGCTGAACTTTTTGCCACTTCTAAGCAAAATATAGGGCAACATATTGCAACTATATTGGAAGACAATGAGTTAGATGCAATTTCAGTTGTAAAGAATTACTTTACAACTGCCACAGATGGCAAGAAATATGAGGTGACTTTTTATAGCTTGGAAATGATTTTAGCTATTGGATTTAGAGTGCGTAGCAAAAGAGGAACGCAATTTAGAATTTGGGCAAATCAAAATCTTAAAGAATATATGGTAAAAGGGTTTGTGATGGACGATGAAAGACTGAAAAACCCAGATGGAAGGCCTGACTATTTCGATGAATTGCTCGAAAGAATTCGTGAAATAAGAACTTCCGAAAAAAGATTTTACCAAAAAGTTAAAGATTTATTGGCACTCAGCAGCGACTATGATCCTACCGATAAAGCCACGCAAATATTTTTTGCCGAAACCCAAAACAAACTTTTATATGCCGTTACCCAAAAAACCGCTGCCGAACTTATTGTATCAAGAGCCGATGCCAATGCTCCTAATATGGCACTTACCTCATGGCAAAGTAAAAAAGTGCGAAAACAAGATATTGTAATCGCCAAAAACTATTTGAATAAAGATGAAATTGATACCTTAAACCGCTTAACTGTCATTTTTCTTGAAACCGCTGAGTTACGCGTAAAAGAAAGAAAGACATTACGCTCAATTTTTGGAGGGATAATGTCGATAAGATCTTACAATTCAACGACCGTGAAATATTAAAATCGGCAGGTTCTATTTCTCAGAAACTAATGGAAGAACAAGTAAAAATAGTCTATGAAGCATTTGATAAAAAACGGAAAGAATTTGAAGCAAAACAAGCAGATTTAGAAGATTTGAAACAAATTGAAGAAAAAATCAAGAAAAAATCATGAACAAACAAGATTTTATCAACGCAGGATTTTCAGTAGTTGGTACAAACACATTATTGTTTGTCTAAACTGATATATAGTTCTCTAAATTAAAATGTGTTTGATACAATCAACTTTCAAAAACAAAACAAATTTTAACTTTGTTATAAAATTTAATTTATAAACTAATCCTTAAAAGAATATGCAAGCAAACAAATTACAAATAGAGAAAATAATCATCAACAATTTTAAAGTGTTTTATAATTCAGAAATAGAAATTAAAAAACGATTATTTGTATTAATTGGAAAAAATGGTTGTGGTAAAAGTACTTTTTTTAAAGTTTTTGAATTTTTAAAAATGGCTTTACATTCGGATATAAATCAAGCATTAACGAATTTGGGAGGTTATAAAAAAGTGGTTACTCGAGGACATGAAAATGAAAATATTAAAATAACAATAAAATTTAGATCATTTTCTAAAGGTGAAGACAAGTCGCCATTAGTAACTTACATACTTGAAATTAAACCAGACCACAATGACGGAGGAATTATCGAACAAGAAATTTTAGAATATAGAAGAGGCAGTAGAGGAAAACCTTGGCGTTTTATTGAGTTTAAATCAGGAAAAGGAAATGTTGTTATCAATGAAGATGAATATGAAAATTTACAAAGTGAAGTAAAAAGAGAGGAAGATGAATTAGAAAATAATTATACAATGGCATTAAAAAGATTTGCGGGCAGTAAGAAATACAAAATAATCAATTCGTTTTATGAATTATTAAGCAAATGGCAGGTTTATGATTTACAAAATAAACAAATGCAAGAAGCGTCAATTCTACCGACACAAAAAAATTATTAAAAGATGGAAACAATTTACCACGATATACCGCTTATATAGAAAAAGAACATCCGAAAACTTTTGATAAAATCAAACAAATATTTTCAAATAATTTAATCGGAGTAAATGGAGTAAAAACAGAAAGCATACACGGAAAAACATTTCTAAATTTTTATGATAGTTCAATGGGCGACAAAGGAGAATTTATTGCTTCAGAAGTATCAGATGGAACAATAAAACTTTTTGCATATTTATCACTTTTAAACGATCCAGAACCGTCACCTTTAATTTGTATAGAAGAACCTGAAAATTATCTTTATCCCGATTTGTTAAAAATTTTAGCAAATGAATTAAGAAAATATGCAAATACTGGAGATGGGCAAGTTTTTGTTTCAACTCACGATAGTGAATTTTTAGAACAAATAACTATTGATGAAGCGTTTTTGGTTAATAAAAAAGAGGGCATTAGTAATATTCAAGCATTAAATACTTTTGAAAAAATTAAAGAATTATATCAACATGGCACAACGCTTGGTTGGTTGTGGTGGGCAGGGGAATTAGAAAACTTGCAGTCTGAACAATAAACTTGTTATAATGAATATGATAAAAATAATTTTTTTGGTTGAGGGATATACGGATGCAATTTTTCTTAAAAATCTATTCTTACATAAATATCCATATGCGAAATCAACAGAAGATAAAAAAGCATTTCAATTGATAGTTGATCAAAGCATATTATTTCAAATCAAATATTTTTCAGGAAAACAAGACCTTTTAAGCGACAAAGCTTTTAATATCATTTTAAGTTATATCAATCAAAATGATAAAATTTATTTAATGTTTGATAAAGATAAAGAAGATTGCAAACTTCAAAAGGATAATTTATTAAACAAGTTTAAACAAAAAGAAATATCTACAAACAGTATTCATATTATAATTTGTTGCTATGAAATAGAAAGTTGGTTTTTAGGGGATAAAAAAATAGGTGCTAAAATATTAAAAAATAGAAGTTGTGATAAAATAGAAAAACCATCCTTAGAATTAAAATTGCAAGACGCAAAACAAAAAGAAGATTTTATCAATGAACATTCAGTTTCTTTACTTTTTCAAAGCGACAAAAATAAAAGTCAAAGTTTTCAGTATTTTATTCAAAAATGCGAAGATATTTTTTTATAAACTTATTGTATGTTAAACAAAAATAATTTTATACCACTTACCAAACAAAAGAAAAAATTGATATTGCCGAAGACATGGCACTTAGAAAAATACCGATGACTATGGAAGATTGGGAAATTCGTTTGAATAGATTTATTGAGGCTACGGACAGAAAAATATTGCAAGATGCAGGAAAAGTAACAGACGAAATTGCCAAAGCCCACGCCGAAAGCGAATTTGAAAAATACAGAATCATTTAAGATCGATTGTTTGAAAACGATTTTGACAGAATAATAAATACTCGAATTGAAGAAAGCAATAAAAGCAATACAGAAAATGAACAAACAAGATTTCACAAGCGCAGGCTTTTCAGTGCTTGGAACAGAACCCAACGAAAACAAACTACTCTGTTTCCTTAAAGAACACTACCCAAGTGTAATAAAAGACAATGAAATTGACCTGCAAGCACTCAAAACCATTGCAGGTTTGCCCATTGACGAAAAAGTAAACGGCTACGGACTAAACTTTGTCGGCAGAAACTTTGCCCGTGCCAAATATGCCCAAAAAACCGACAAAGAACTACTCCTGAATACCACGTTAAGCAAGCATATTGACACCACCCAAAACCTCGTGCTGAAAGGCGACAATCTCGACAGCCTCAAAATCCTAAAACACCACTACAGCGGTAAAATCAAGTGCATCTACATTGACCCGCCCTACAATACCACGAGCGATGAATTTGTGTACCCCGACAAATTTGACAAAGAAGAAACCGAAGTATTGGGTTTGGCAAACCTTAGCGAAGAGGACTTTGACCGAATGGATTTTAGCTTTACAACAAAAAAGAGCCACAACGGATGGTTGGCTTTTATGTACCCTCGCCTTTTGCTTGCAAGGGATTTATTGAGCAAAGACGGCGTAATCTTCATAAGCATTGACGACAACGAACAAGCTAACCTAAAACTGCTTTGTGATGAGGTGTTTGGGGAGGAGAATTTTGTGGCGCAGATTATTTGGCGAAAACGAGCAGGAGGTGGTTCGGATAGTAAATACTTTTCGGTTGAACACGAGTATATTTTGATTTTTGCAAAAAATAAAAACTTTGCAACTGTATTCAAATTTGAATCAGAAGAAAAAAATTATCCATTTGAAGATGAAAATGGTAGGTATACAAAAAAACCGTTAAATAACAAAGGATTGCAAGACAGTAAAGGACTTCATTATGATATAGTTTGCCCCAACGGTGAAATATTAATAGGATCCGAAAATCAATGGGTTTATGCACAAAAATCATTCTTAGAAATGAAAGACAAAAACCGAATTATTTTTGAAAGAAATGGAAATGGAAAATGGTCGGTGAAATACAAATTATACCTTCACGAATCAAGGGGAAAGATTCCTACATCTATTCTATATCAAGTAGCATATAACAAAGACGGTAATCAAGACATATCAGGATTAAATTTATTTTTTGATTACCCAAAACCAAATAAACTAATCAAATTACTTATTAATTTTGTTTGTCAAAACTCTACCGACATCATCCTTGACTTCTTTGCGGGTAGTGGCACAACAGGGCACGCGGTTATGCAACTCAACGCCGAAGACGGTGGCAATAGAAAATTTATTTTGTGCCAAATAGATGAACCCATCAAAAAGGACAAACCCGCTTACTCGTTTTGTATAGAAAACAACTTACCGCCTGTTATTTCAAGCATCACCATTGAACGCCTCAAGCGTGCAGGGGAACGTCTGAACCAAGATTTTAGCAAGAAAAAACAAGATGCACAAGATTTGTTTAATCCTAATAATCTTGAAAATCTTGATAAAATCAAGGTTCAGACACTTGACATTGGCTTTAAGGTATTTGACAGCGCAGAAGCACCTAAGTTAGAAGTGGATGAACATGGACAAATTGCTTTCCCAAAACTCAACGGGGATGCTTTAAGCCGTATTTACAATATGATATTCAGGGTTGGGTTAGATGAGCCTACGCAAGTTCCCGAAGTGGTGAAGGAGGGTTGCATTTACAGAATTGGCAACAATTATTACCTTACCAATTGCGAGGAAATAAGCAGAGAGGATTATTCAAACGCTATTAAAAACGGCAAGGTATTTATTGACGGTTGGACTGCCAGTCTGAACGGAACCCTGCTGAACTACAAAGAAGACGTAAAAATTGTGTTTTAGAAAGGGTAAGACTTTGTTCAATGTTCTTAAATCGGCGTTGCGGAGTTGGAACGAGCGAGTGGAGAAATTTATATGAGTTAGCCCACCGCATTAAGTACTTCATGGAGGTTTTTACACGGGATGACTTTAATTTTAGGTCTTTTGGTTACAATTTTTTCGTAATTATTTTTTGGGACGATTATTTGTTCGAAACCAAGTTTTTCTGCTTCAAGGATTCGTCGTTCTATTTGTGGCACGGCTCTCAATTCAGCGGCTAAACCCACCTCTCCGATCGTTACAGTTAGAGCATGGAGAGGAATATCTTTAAAGCTTGAAACGATTGCAACTGCGACGGCGAGGTCGCAAGCGGGTTCAGTTATTTTGAAACCGCCTGCGATGTTCAAAAAGATGTCAGAAGACCACAAAGGCAAGCCCATTCTTTTTTCCAAAATAGCGACCAGGATAGCAAGTCTTTTTTGGTCTATTCCTGAAGCGACGCGTTGCGGAACGGGGTAGTTTGTCTTAGCTACCAATGCTTGTACTTCCGTCAAAATGGGTCGTGAGCCTTCCAATGGCGAAGCGATTGCGGAGCCTGAAATGCCTAACGTTCGCTCTGAAAGAAATATTTCGGAGGGATTATTTACTTCAGCCAAGCCACTTTCGTTCATTTCAAACACGCCTATTTCATTTGTTGAGCCGAACCGATTTTTTAATGCCCGCAAAATTCGGTACTTATATCTACTTTCACCCTCAAATTGAAGTACTGTGTCTACAATATGCTCCAACGATTTCGGTCCTGCAATTGAACCTTCTTTTGTAATGTGTCCGATAATGAACGTAGTTACATTATTTTCTTTTGCGTATCGTACCAAACGTGAGGCACATTCTCGTACTTGGGAAATACTTCCTGGAGTGCTTTCTAATTCGGCAAGAAAAATGGTTTGAATAGAATCAATGATAAGGATAAGCGGTTTAATTTGGTCTGCAACGGCAAGTATGGATTCCAATTTTGTTTCCGAGATTAGTTTTAAATTTTTTGAAGTGATTCCCATTCTACGTGCTCTTGAGGAGATTTGCACTAATGATTCCTCAGCGGAAACATACAGCACTTGATTTTCTTTGAACGAAGGAATAATCATGAGCATGAGAGTTGATTTTCCAATTCCAGGCTCGCCCCCAATTAAGCAAACTGAAGCGGGCATAATCCCTCCACCTATTGCTCTGTCAAACTCCGAAATTTCTGTAAGCCACCGCTTTTCTTCATGTAGTTCAATTTCATCAAGAGATTTAGCAATTGGAACAGATGTCGGTGTAACCGTTAAACTATTCTGAGATACTTCGGTTACACTTTCTGCGATTAAGGATCCCCATGTTCCACATTCAAAGCATTTTCCTTGGTACTTAATGGACACACTTCCACATGAAGAGCACACGTAACGAGATTTATTTTTTGCCATAAGTCATTAGCTTAACTCTAACTATTCAAATAAAGTGCTTACTCATTTTTTTGCAACATACCTTAGTATGCTTTAGCAAAAACGACCCTATGTGGCGAGGGATTTCCTGTAACCACGCATTTTCCCTGGGTTAGGACATCGAACTGCTTGTTAAACGTTTCGTCTAATGGAATACAGCGAATGGTTGCTTTAGTTTCGTTCTTAATTTTTGCCTCTGTTTCTTTTGTTCCGTCCCAATGAGCAACCGCAAAGCCCATTTGAATTTGCGTTTTTAGGTCTTCATAATTTTCGACAACTCTCGTCTTTTGATAACGTGCATCCAATGCCCGCTTAAAAAGGGTTGCCTGAATGCTATCAAGAATGCCTTGAATACGCATTGGCAATGTTGCGTCAGTTGGAAGAATGGACTTTGTCCCTGTATCCCGTCTTGCTACAACGCACTGTTTATTTTCAATATCCCTTGGACCCATTTCTAAGCGAATTGGAATTCCTTGCAGTTCATATTCGGAAAATTTCCATCCCGGTGTATTTTGTTCAGAATCATCAATAAACGTAGCAAGTCCGTTCGCTTTTAGCATAGATTGAATTTCATTACATTTTTCGAGTACGGTAGCGCGTTCTGTTTTGTAAATAGGCACGATTACAATTTGGCGAGATGCGAGTTTTGGAGGCAGGACAAGTCCCTTATCGTCAGAGTGCATCATAATCAAAGCACCAATTAATCTTGTCGAAACGCCCCAACTTGTCGCCCAAACATACTCGAGTGCTCCATGTTGATTTTGAAATGTACATTCAAACGCTTTTGCAAAATTTTGTCCAAGTGCATGTGACGTGCCGACTTGCAACGCTTTACCGTCTTGCATCATCGCCTCAATACAATATGTTTCCACAGCACCTGCGAATTTTTCCGACTCTGTTTTCCGTCCCAATACAACAGGTGCCGCCATTTCTTTCTCGACAAAATCACGATAAACGGCAATCATTTTTATCACTTCTTCATCTGCTTCCTCCTTCGTTGCATGTGCGGTATGACCCTCTTGCCATAAAAACTCTGTCGTTCGCAAAAAGAGTCGCGTGCGCATTTCCCATCGAACCACATTTGCCCATTGATTAATGAGTATGGGCAAATCCCTATAAGAACTAATCCATTTTTTATATGCGCTCCATATTATGGTTTCTGACGTTGGACGTATATACAAATTTTCTGAAAGTGCTTCACCGCCTCCGTGCGTAACAACGGCACATTCCGGAGCAAATCCGTCAATATGTTGTGCTTCCTTTTTAATGTAGCTTTCAGGGATAAATAGTGGAAAATACGCATTCACATGTCCTGTTGCCTTAAACCGTGCATCAAGTAAGCTTTGCATTTTTTCCCATATCGCATAGCCATTGGGACGAATAATCATACATCCCCGCACATCCGAATAATCCGCAAGCCTCGCCTCTCTTACAATATCTATGTACCATTCAGAGTAATCCTTTTGGCGTGGGGTAATCTTTTTTGACATATTGATTTAATGTGTTAAAAATTTATGGTGAATCTAAGTTGCGAATACAACTTTTTTATTTAAGAAATACTAACTAAAATTGATTTAGGAGAAGCAAAGTTAAATCTTTTTCTTTACTACGACACACAAAAATTCCCCACTATCTGAACCATTGTTTGCAGGATTAAAGGATTAGCAGGGTTTGTTTGCTTTTATCACACAAATTGTATGCATACAATGATGAATTGTATCCATACAATGATGAATTGTATGCTTACAATGTAGGTGCGTCAGAGGTGTAGTTCCAAATGATTTTACAAAAAAAAACGACCACGAATGGCTAAACTTCGCGGTCGTTATGAGAATAACAATGAGAAACGACTTAAAATGTAATCACAATTTTTCCGATAGACTTTCCTGATTCCAAAATAGCGTGAGCCTCTTGTATATTCTTTACAGAGAATCCATTAAGTGTTTTTGTTCGGATCGGTTTAAAGACCTGTAAACTGAGCAAACCTGACATGCGTGCTAAGATTCGGTACTGCTCCGTGATGTCATCAGTTGTAAATGATGAGCGTGTGAACATTGATTCCCAAGCGAACGAAACGCTTTTTCCTTTAAATACATCTATGGGTAGGTTGGTTGCTGCGTTCACAATACAGCATATAGCGCCTTGTGGTTTAATGAGTTCCGCCATATCGTTCCAATAGCCTGTGGTATCTGCCAGATTAAGGATGAAATCGACATACTCCATATCTAATTTTCTTAGTTCTTGCACCATATTTTGGTGAGGGATAACATGATCTGCCCCTAAATCATAGCACCATTTAATTGATTCAGGTCTTGATGCGGTTGCTATCACACGAAGGGATGAGTCCTTTGCTAATTGGATAGCAATTGAACCTACACCTCCGGCACCTCCAATTATTAAAATAGATTGATCGGATAGATTAGATAGATTAGATTGACGGTATGGGTCTTTCCATTTAATTTTCAGACGGGAAAAAAGTGATTCCCACGCTGTAAGAGTAACCAAAGGAAATGCCGCTGCATCCTCCAATGAAACACGTCTTGGTTTGATACCTACGATTCGTTCATCGACCAATTGAAATTCTGCATTTGACCCTGGGCGTTTGATATCACCTGCATAATAAACCACTTCTCCTGGTTTATACAAAGTTACCTTACTGCCCACACTCACAACCTCACCTACGGCATCCCATCCAAGTATTTTGGGAGTATGAAGTACTGTGTCTTTTGCTGCGGTTTGTCTTACTTTGTAATCTACGGGATTAACAGAGACGGCTTGGACTTGGACGAGCAAATCATGTTCAAGCGGTTCCGGTGTTTCAGTTTCGAACAGAACGAAGGCATTGTTGTCAGAAATCGGTAACGATTGTTTAATTCCTATTGCTTTCATATTCAAAGTTATTTAATTGTTTTTATTTCTCAAACCGTCAACTGAAAGGTGGTTGAACGCGATTTGTATTTGTAACACATAATAAAAAAGCGCATACACCATTTGAATGGATGCCCATTCCCATTTTTCTATTAGGCACGATCCAAATATGAGAAAAATCATAGTAAGTTGTCCAATAAAGAGTGTGGCATTTGTGCGATAGCCAATAATAAGCAAAACGCCGATGATAAATTCTATAAATGGAAGTGCAAGTGCAAAGTACATTATCAAAAAGTCGGGTAAGAAGGTGTTTGAAAAACTTTCGACCATCAAGTTCATAAAAGGAGTAAGTTTTGGAAACCTAACTAACCCATGACCCAACATATTTACACCCATAGCGAGTCTTAATAAGAAGTACGCCGCTGCTTTTGGTTCTATTTTATTCATATCATTATTTATTTAAGTTTAATGATACATATAATTTACTTTAATTGATATGCCGAAATTTTATTTTCCATCATAAGCGGTACGAAAAGGGTATTTGATTTACTATCAAACCCAATATCAGCACTTCCTTGTGAAAGTTTTAAAATTTCTGTGGCACTTTTCTTTTTTGAATCATACTTAAAGATTTTTCCTGCGTACCAATCGCTGATCAGGAATCCGTCTTTAATTGGTTCTAACCCATCTAAATTTCCAATAGGTTTTGAGATATCTGAAATAGATTTGTCTTTCAATGACACTCTTTGGAGTTTGCCCGGAATTTTTGTAGCGAATGTAGATGGGTCGAATTCCTCTCCCCAGCATGCGGTGATAAGAGATTCGCCTTCAATGAGCAACCCATTTGGCATATTAAGTCTATCCTGCTTAAGCCACAGTATAGCATTCAGTGGATATATTTCATTTGAGAGCATATAAATACCGCTGAAACCAAAGGTGTTGCTTGCGTAAACATTCCCTTTTGCGTCGATAGCAATGTCATTTAAGAACGTAGCATCAGGCGCTTGATAAGATGAGAGAATTTTACCTGTACCTAAGTCAATAACTACAATGCGGTCTACATCCGTAACATAAAGTCGCTCTCCATAAATTCCCATTCCTTTTGGAGCGTTCAATCCTTTTGCCCAAATATGTTCAATGACTTTTCCGTCGCGAGCAACTTTGGAAATATAGCCATTACCATCTCTGTCACCGGGTCCGCCATTTACGTTTGAGACGTAAAGGATTTGGGAATTTGCGTCATAAAGTACGCTTTCAGGATTATTAAATCCGCCAATCTCCCACTTCATAGAAACGCTCATTTGGTCCATTTTACTTTGAGCATTGATTCGCTGCTCAAAAAGCATCATTACCGTTAGATTAAGAGCGACTAACAACAATCTATTTATTATTCTCATATTGATTTAGATTAAAAGTTAAAATATTATTTATTAAACTCTAACTCGGTGTTGTCTACGGGCACGCGAGAATCAGTTGCAATTATTTTCGCAATTTCATCTTTTCTCATAAACACAACACCCGACTGTTTTTTGGCATATTGAATAAACTGGTCAATGACCTGTGCAATAGAGGGCATGCCACCCATTCTGTCATGCAAACTGATAGACATCATTCTACGAGAATTTTTTCCCTCTTCATAAAGCGCGTCAAAATCATACTTTAATTGTTGGAGGAATTGATCGGGAGACCAACCTTTTCCTTCTAAATTTACAATATCATTATTCCTCATGGTATAAGGAATCACGGTAAAGTTACGACCTTTCACTTTTACGAAAAAAGGCTCATCTCGGCTTACATCGTCGATATGATATGAAAATCCAAGTTCCTGCAAAATTTTCAGTGTGTTTTTACTGCGTCTCATCCAGTTGCAGTTGTACCCTACTGCTCTTTTTCCCGTTATTTTTTCTACTACGTCCACACCTTCTTTTATGAATTTTTTTTCATCTTCATAATTTAAGTGCCACTGACTGCTCCAATACATGCCATGTGCTGCGATTTCGTGTCCTCTATCCGCAATAGCTTTTACAACAGAAGGATTACGGACGGCGGCTTGTCCAACAATATGAGACGTAACCTTTATCCCATGTTTATCCCATAAATTGAGCAAGCGAAGCGTACCTTCATTTGCTCCATAATTAAACCAACTTTCGGCAATAAAGTCGGGTTGTCCTTTTGGAAGCGGGTTTCCTGAAAATGGACTTTCCGCACCTTCAGGCTGACCGCCTGCTTCAAACTGCATTGAAAAGGAAATAATCAATGTCGCCTCGTTCGGCCATAAATTTTCTTTATTCATTGTATTTGATTGTTTTGTGTTTAACGGTTTTGACTGTGCAAACACGGTTGCACTACTTAGTATCATTAAAAACCCGATTAATTTTTTCATAGTTTTATTTCATTTTAAGTTTATAAATATAGTATGGAGGAACGCCTAAATCCTTGTCTCCCGTGAAAGCGGGCGTTTTGTAAAGTTGGTTTACCACGATATAAAGGTAACCGTCTTTTCCAATGGCAACATTGTCAGACCAATCCAATCTCGAGTCACGAATAACCATTTCCAATGCGTTCTTTTTATTGTTCCACACGTCTATTCCTTTGTCGGGAATGTTAGTAAAATAATGGTCATTTGTAGCATCTGTTGCCACGCCGTCCGAGATAGGTTTATTTCCAACTACTTTGATTGTTGCAAAAATAGCGTCGTCCGAAAGTCCGTCCCGTATGGCTTTGGCTGAAATACTGTACCATGTTTTTCCATTCATTGCACCATAAAACACGGTTTCTTTATCTGCAGAAATAGTTATCGGATTAATAGCCACTCTTGCAGGTTTTCCGCCAAAGTTAATGACCTTTCCGTCGATTACCATGTCCGTATTTTCGCTGGCAAAAGAGGGATGAGATTTAAATCGACGAGCGGTTTTTGCATTCACATTCACAACAAGCATGCCTGGATCCGCAATGTCTGCCAAATAGACAAAGCCGTTCTTTAAATCTACTGCAAGGTCTTGGATAAAACTCCCTTTCGGAGCAAGACTTTCGGGAAAAGTGAACGAAAATGTTTCTGCCCCCGTTTCAGAATCAAATGCGAAAAGGCGAGTCTTTCCTAATCCCAATCCCAAATCTATAACCCAAAGAATGCCCGCTTCGTCAACCGTGACACCAAGCGGTGTATCAAAACTATGATCCGTCGCCATAGACTTAGCATCTCGCTGCCACTCTGAACTTGGAAATGGCACAAAGGTCTTCTCTCCCGTTACACGAATAAGTTGCGTCGAAGTGGAAACAAGCGGATGCACCGTTGCAAACACTTTCCCCGATGGACTTATCGTAACATTACCAGGTCTGAAAGAAAACTCACCCACAACTTTCAATTCATCAGCCTTTTTGCATGCCGCTATGCTCACCATAAAAAACACTAACACAACCAGGCCTCTGAATATTCTTACTATTTTCATTTTCTATTATATTTTTTATTTTATATTTTGTTATTAATAAGAGACTAACTAAGAAATCATGCATGAACGTTGCAATAATAATGTCTCGCACTTCATTTGACGTTGTAATTAATTAAGTTTGTATTGTAAAATTCAAAGAATAATGAAAAGATTTACCTTACGCAGAGCGTTGAATGTGTTTTCTTTTGAACGAGACACGTGGGAATTTCCTGAACATAATCATAATCACTATGAACTGATTTTTATTGAAAAAGGCTACGGGCTACATAAAATCAATGATGTCCCAGTTTCATTTCAAACAGGGGATGTTTTTTTACTTAATCCCGCTGATTACCATGAGTTTATCCTTCACGAAAAAACATTCTTTTCATTTGTACAATTTGATGAGAAATTACTAGTTAAAAAATTAGCATGTGGATCCCTCACAAATTGGGCATCCAAAATAAAGATTATGTTGCATAGTCCAAGCATGGGCATCGGTAATATCATTTTTAATAAAAGGGACGTACATTCCATCTTTTCTACTCTGCAAATTCTAAAACAAGAATTTTCTGCAAATTCCACTTATGATGATATGTTAGTCTCGGAATTACTTGGTGTCATGCTCCGAATTATATTCAGAAATATTATCGCAAGAGAAAATAGTATTACTCAAAATGTGCAATTAACCAAACATCCCCAATCGTGGTCAAATGAAGCAGAAAAAATACTTTCGTATATTAGACAGCATGTTCTTGACAAAGAAAAACTTTCAATCAAAATGCTTGCTAAAACATTTAACATTTCACCAAATTATGTCGGGATGTACATCAAAAAACATACGGGTGAATCCTTACAATCCTATCTTGCCCAATATAAATTGAATATTGCGTCGCGTTTGCTCCAAAGCAAGAACTTATCTATATCCGAAATTTCGTACAAACTCAACTTTAATGATGCAAGCCACTTCTACAAATTCTTCAAAAAAAACAAAGGCATCTCTCCAAGTGATTTTAGAACTCAAGCGTGCCAATCCTACTCATAGAGTTCGCCCGTACATTATTATTTATTATGAATTATTCTCTAATTGCTTTTTCTTTAATTCCACTTAGAATTATCAAAAAGAAAAGACCAAACGAGGCTCGGGTGCTCGTTTGGTCTGTGATTTCTGTAATGCTAATGATGTAGGTTGTTGACATGACAAGGTAGTGCATAAAAAAGTGTGTTTTTTGGATGTTTAGACATTTTGAAAATAAGATATAATTTCTCGTTTTTTTGCCATTAGACACTCTTTATTGTCATAGTATTTTTCAATCAAAACAAAGGGGCAAATTTCCCTTGTTTGTTTATTGTCCGAACCATGATTTGTAGGATTAAAAGATGAGCCGGATTGTTTTCAATCAAGACCATCTGTCCGCGTGCAACGCACAGGCAGGAACGAGCGTGTTTGGTCTTTTCTTTGTGGCAATAATAGATGGAATTATCGCAAAACCAAATGGTTTTAACGCAAAACCAAATGGTTTTAACGCAAAACCAAATGGTTTTAACGCAAAACCAAATGGTTTTAACGCAAAACCAAATGGTTTTAACGCAAAACCAAATGGTTTTAACGCAAAACCAAATGGTTTTAACGCAAAACCAAATGGTTTTAACGCAAAACCAAATGGTTTTAACGCAAAACTAAACGGTTTTAACGCAAAACTAAATGGTTTTAACGCAAAACTAAACGATTTCGGAGCGTTCCCAAAACGATTTTGCTCCGTTACAAAACGATTTCGGAGCGTTCCCATGCTGTTTATTTCATTTTTCGTGCAATTTCGCAGGATTATGGCAGAAAGGGGGTACAAAAGATTAACTTGTTGGTTTTAGAAACACACTTTTTTATGCACTACCTTTATTTCGCACTAAGTTTGGGTTATTGAAGATTTAGGTACCCTTTTACATTTTAACTTATGAAAGGAATTTTTTTTGAATTGGAGGAACCGTAATGTGATTTCAACTTTGCAGCAACGTGAGGCGGTACGAAGTCCGTAACATCACCGCCTAAACGTGATACTTCTTTAACAATAGACGAAGCAAGGTAAGTGTATTTTTCATTTGAAAGGAGAAACACTGTTGTAATATCTGAATGAAGATGTCGGTTCATAAGCGAAATTTGATATTCGTGTTCAAAGTCTGATACTTGTCGTAACCCTCTAATAATTGCTTTTGCACGTTTTAGAGCGGCATAATGCACTACTAATCCTTTATCAAGATTATCTACGAGAACACGTTTATCATTTACGCAAGTTCTAATCATGTTTAAACGTTCCTCAGCAGAAAACACATTTATTTTCTGTGCATTTGAGGCAAGAAGGACAATTATGGAATCAAAAATTTTTAATGCTCGTTCTAATACATCTAAATGTCCATAAGTTATAGGGTCAAATGAGCCTGGGTAAATTGCAAGATTTAGATTATCCATAAGTTAAACAGGTTAAATTGAGTGGAAAAAGCTAACGGAAATTCGTTTGTTTGCTTTTATTGCGAAGGTAAATCCGTTTGTATTGAAAAATGAAATAGACGAAGTATGTTCAAAAATGAACCATCCATTTTTGTTTAGTTTTTTTTCTTTGACAATTTTTTTTATGAGCAGCGTTGGTTCAGTAAAGGCGTAAGGTGGGTCTGCGAAAATTAAATCAAATGTATCATTGTTACGACTTAGGTATGACCAGACGTTATCATTTGAAAAGTGGCAAAGGTGATTTATTCTAAGTTGATTTGCATTAAGTTTAATGTTATTTAATGCGTGTAAGTTGTGTTCCACAAAAGTAACCTGCATTGCGCCTCTGCTCGCCGCTTCAAAGCCAAGTGCTCCTGTTCCGGCAAACAAATCAAGCACCGAAACATGTTCAAAAGAGAGTCGTGAGGCAAGCAAATCGAAGATGCGTTGTCGGACGCGGTCAAGAGTCGGACGGGTTTCCTTAGATGGAGGGGGCGTAATGATTCGTCTTTTGAGCGTCCCTGAAATAATTCGCATGATTTTATGTTAATTATAGATTATAGGTTAAATCGTAGCGACTTCATTTTCCCACTGTTTATATAGTTCATCAACCTTTTCTTTGAGGTCTCTGTACTTTTTTTCAATTTGTGTTGCTTGTTCGCGATTAGAATAGAATCCGTTCTCAAGCATTACGGTTTCAATTTTTTTAATCTCTTGTTCGACAATAGAAATTTCTTTTTCAATGCGGTTGATGTTTTTAGAATTTTTTGAGTTCTTTGAACTTTTGACTTGGGTTAAATTGACTGATTTGATGTCAAGTGCAGATTTGGTTAATACATCATTTGACTTTGATCCATGTGATCCTATTTTTTCTGATGCAAGGGCGAGGCTTTTTGCTTTGAATTTTTTTTCCATATATTCTGTATAACTGTACAAATGCTCAATTAATGTACCGTGATTAATTTCCCAAACCTTTGTAGCGAGTGCGTCTAAAAAGTAGCGGTCATGTGAAACAAGTAATACAGTTCCTTCATAACATTCAAGGGCTTCGATTAAGACTTCTTTAGAACGCATATCAAGATGATTGGTTGGTTCGTCAAGGATCAAAAAATTTGCGGTTTGCATAAGTAGCTTTGCCATAGCTAATCTTGCCTTTTCTCCTCCTGATAACACTTTGACTTTTTTCTTCACGGCTTCACCAGAGAACAAAAAGGATCCCAAAATATCTCTTGCTTTTTGTTGGACCGCAATATCCTCCGTAGAACTAAGCACTTCGTCGAGGACTGACAAATCTCCTTTTAATGCGTCTGCCTGATGTTGCGTGTAAAAATTAATAATGACGTTGTGTCCTTCTTTTCTAAGACCTTCTGCTGGCATTGTATTGCTAAGAATATTGCAAAGGGTTGATTTACCTGCACCATTATGCCCAACAACAGCGATAAAGTCGCCACGCACAATTTCACCGCTGACCTTATTCAAAGGTTTAATAATCTCACCTGTAGATGTTGTAAATGATTTAGAAATATCTTTGAAAGTCAAAACAATTTCACCTGAACGAGTAGCTTTTGGAAATGTAAATGATATTTTAGAGAGGTCTTGTTCGGGAGTTTCTAAACCTTCCTGGATTTTTTCTATTGTTTTTAATCGGCTCTGTGCTTGTCTTGCTTTTGTTGCCTTGTATCTGAACCTATCCACAAATTTTTGCAGGTGTTCGATCTCTTTTTGTTTTTTTTGGTAAATTGCAACGGATTGCTCAAATCTCACAATTTTTTCCTGCTCATAATACGAGTACCCGCCTTTGTAGTCAGAGATGGTTTTCATTGAAATTTCGAGGGTACGATTGCAGATGCGGTCAAGAAAAAAGCGGTCGTGGGAAATAACCACAATTCCTCCTTCATAGGAAAGCAAATATTCTTCTAACCACAAGAGCGCATCCATATCTAAATGATTAGTCGGCTCATCGAGGAACAACATTGAGGGTTTCTGTAATAGTAAACGAGCCATAAACAATCGCATTTGCCAGCCGCCGGAAAACTTCCATATACTTTTCAGTAAGTCGTCTTCATGAAATCCAAGCCCCGAGAGTATTTTTTCGGCATCATTTTTAATTGAATATCCGCCTATTCTCTCATAGTGCTCATTAAGTTCACCATACTTCTGTAATACAGCATCGTAGTCTTCATCCTCTGTATTTTCTGATAATTTTACCGCTAATTCCTCCAACTCCTTGCCAATTAAAACAGCGTCGTGAATAACAAAGTCAATAGCGCTTACGTCTGAATGCTCGTCAATTGTTAATTCTTGAGGCAAATAGCCGATGGTCATATCATTGGGGCGTAAAATACTTCCTTCACTGTCAATGTGAGCATCCTTTTGTTCCGAAAGAAATTTTAACAAAGTAGTTTTACCTGTTCCGTTCAAACCCACAAGCCCAACGCGATCTGTATAGCCTATGCGAAAGGAAACATTGTTCAATAATAGTTTTGTGCCAACGCGCAATGTTAAATTTCGTGCTTCTATCATGATTATTTTATGGTTTCGCAAAAATACAGGATAATGATTAATCTGCCTATTGATTATTGAATGGGTGGTTAAATTTATAAACCTTTTAACGATCAACAAAAATGAAATGGTTCCAATTCGCAAGTGAATACGCTTACGAGCGTAAGATTAGCCAGTGATGTTAATATGAGTTGCTCGCACTTAGGTTCAAGCAGTTCTTCATTTCATTGTAGTATTTTTCTGCTGTAAATCTTTCTAAAAAGGCTTTACGTGAATTGAGATTATAACGATTTGTTTCGGTTGCTGAAAAATGTTTAATCGCATTTATGTAGTCGGATGAATTATTACAAATTGTTCCTACTTTTCCAAATTCCAGGTCATAACCTGAGAATGCTTCACTACTGCCAAAAATTGTTTTACCAAACATTAACGCTTCTACAACTTTCACTTTCATTCCTTCGCCTGATAGTAAAGGGCAAACAACTATGTCCGCCTCGTAATAATACTGACTTATATTCTTAACACTGCCTTTAATAACCAATTTTTTTTGGTTTTGCTTAAATTTTAATTGATGTGTAACTGAACCTACAATTATTAACGTTGCGTCCACAAAAGGTAAAACTTTTTTAATGAACCATTTTACCCCAACAGCGTTATGAGGTGTAGAAGAGCCAACAAAAAGTAATTTCAAATTGTATTTAGCTATCGGCTTTTTAGAGGCTTCAAAGTTTAGTTCTTCGTTAAACCGATCTTCAATATAAACACTAACAATACCTGACTTTTTAGCGTCACCGTAAAGACGTTTCGCATCATTTTGGTTTCTGTGACTTAGAAAAAGCACCATATCTGAATACGCAATTGCCATTTTTTCAAAAAAGTAGAATTGTATCAGGCGAGGACAATTTCCAAACAGAGATATCCATTTGAATAAAATACCGCCGCTTAATAAATACCTAATTTCTATGTTATGGAACATGGTAACAATTTTTTTTTCCCCAAATCTGTATCTTACTAGCATCACTAAATAGCCAAATACAGAAGTTTCTATAAAGATTAAATCGTAGTTCTGACATTTGTTCAAAAAGAAAAGATAGTACGGCACCACTTTTTGAGGCTGATTGAAAAGAAATAAGAGCATGATTTTTATCTTATTGAGAAGACATTTTTTTGGGGGGTTAAAGTGATAGCTTTCTACATTATCTTTTCCGTAAAGTTTACAGAGCGTCTTTAGGTTGTTTTCTATAACAATACTACCTCCAAACTCAATGAGGTATTGTGGATTCAGACAACTTACGTGTAATATTTTCATAAATAAGTATACAAAAAACGGCGCCAGAAACTAAAATACAAAAAGGCGCCAGGCATCTGGCACCTTTCTGTATAAAACCATGCAAAGAAATTTGTAGTATTAATACGATTTTCTCTATTCGGACGTGTTTTTTTCGTTTTCCTCAATTAATCTTTGTCTATATGTTTTTGAAGTATCCTTCTTAGTTTTAACTTCGTCGTGGCGAGGCTCTGGATTTGGATTAAATGTAGCATTCCCAAATTCGTCCATCATTACTCTGTCGTAGTCATAAGGGCCCCAAAGTGCTTCTGGTTGTTTTAAGAAGTTTTCGTGCAAAATTGGAGATTGGGTCGTCCATTCCAGTGTTAAGCCTCTCCATGGGTTTGGTGGTGCAGGAGATCCTTTTATCAGTGAATGAATAAGATACCCTGCCATTAGAAGGAACCCGACTAACAAAATCCATGATCCGATGGTAGATAAAACATGCATAGACTGATATTGTTCTAAATAGGTATAGTAACGTCGTGGCATTCCGTGCATTCCCATAATGAACTGCGGGAAAAAAGTAACATTAAACCCAACAAAAATAAGAACCGCACTGATCTTTGCGAGAAACTCATTGTACATACGTCCGAACATTTTCGACCACCAATAATGAATTCCACCAAAGAACGCTATCATTGTGCTTCCCATCATTACATAGTGAAAATGAGCAACAATAAAATAAGTATCATGTAGATGAATATCGACGGAAAGCACGGGAAGGTAAATCCCTGTAAGTCCGCCTATTGTAAATAGGCTTAAAAACATGTGTGCATAAAGCATGGGTGAATCCATTCTAACATTTCCTTTATACATAGTTGCCACCCAATTAAAAACTTTGATTCCTGATGGTATTCCGACCAAAAATGTTAAAGCTGAAAAAATCAATGAGGCAAGTTCAGACTGACCGCTTGTGAACATGTGATGTCCCCAAACTAAAAAGCTAACGAAAGCCAGTCCTATGCTGGAAAACGCTATCATTTTATAGCCAAAAATTCTTTTTTGTGAGAACGTTCCGATTAAATCACTTGTGATTGCCATACCAGGCAGAATCATGATATACACAGCGGGATGCGAATAAAACCAAAAGAAATGTTGATACAGCACAGGATCTCCTCCCATAGCAGGATCGAAAATCCCTATTCCCAGTATTCTTTCGATAATTAAAAGAAACAACGTGATACCGATAACTGGTGTTGCGAGAACCTGTATAATAGCCGTGGCATACATTCCCCAGATGAAAAGTGGCATCTTAAACCACGTCATACCAGGGGCTCTCAATTTATGTATGGTTACAATAAAATTCAATCCAGTAAAAATTGAAGAAAAGCCGAGAATAAAAGCCGCAGTAGTTGCTGAAATTACAGAGGTAGAAGATTCAACACTGTATGGTGTATAAAAAGTCCATCCCGTGTCTAAGCCCCCCGAAACCAATGAATAAATCGCAAATAATGAACCTGTGATATACAAGTAATAACTGAACAAATTTAATCTTGGAAAAGCGACGTCCTTAGCTCCAACCATAACAGGTAAGATAAAATTTCCTAACGACGCAGGTATGGAAGGGATAATTACAAGAAAAACCATAATAACGCCATGTAAAGTAAATAGCTGGTTATATGTATTTGGCTCAATAAAATCCTTACCGGGATTAATTAGTTCAAGTCTGAAAACAACTGCAAGCATACCAGCAAAGAAAAAGAAAAAAAGAACTGAAAATAAGTACATTATTCCAATTCTCTTATGGTCTTTGGTGAGTAACCAAGATTTCAATCCTTTGGGTGTATTTAAGTAATGCTTTTCAGGCAACTGAAGCGGAATATCCGCCAGTGCTAAGTTTCCAACAGAGTCGTGATAGCTCTGTGGTGTTTTGTCTAATGGTGTCATTTTTCCTCCGTGTTTATGATCATGATGTCTATTTTATAATACTATTTTAATGTTTTTATATATGCTACAATGGCATCTATTTGCTTATCTTTCAAAATACCTGAATAGCTTGGCATTACGCTCTGAAACCCACTAAGCACTTTCTCGTTTGGATTTACTATTGATGTTTTTAGATAATCCTCGTCAGCAACAGCATTAGAACCATCTAAAAATTGTCTTTGAGATCCAAACAAACCCTTCCAAGAAGGTCCAGTTGAAGTCGTACCATCAATTGAATGGCATGTTACACAAGCTTTTTCCTTATACAATTTTTCTCCCAACTCTGCGGGAGGCAAATTACCTCCTTCATTGGCTGATTCCACCCATGCGGCATATTCGCTATTTGAAACCACTTTAACCTTACCAAGCATTTCAGAATGACTGGTTCCACAGTATTCTGCACAAAACACGTCAAATGTTCCTTTCATTGTTGGAGTGAAATTTAGAATTGTGTAACGGTTAGGTATAGCATCCATTTTTGTTCGAAATGCAGGTATGTAAAAGCTATGAATTACATCAGTAGAAGAGAGTAGTGCCTTTATGGGTTGACCCTCTGGAATAATTAATTCATTAACACTATTAGCTCCATTCGGATAGTCAAAAGTCCAAAACCATTTTTTTCCTGTAACTTTTATTTCCATTGCATTTGGCGGAGTTATTTTCCCGTCAAGGAAAGATCTAAATCCCCAAAAGAAAACAATCACAAGCAAAATAACAGGTATCGCTGTCCAAACAATTTCCAAAGTTGGGTTCCCGTCTAAACTAGTCGTAAATTTAGCCTTATTGTTTTGTTGTCTATATTTCCACGCGAAATAAACAGATATGACCGTAGTTCCAATAAAAATTATTGTACTTACGATCGTAATAAACATAAACGCCGCATCCACATCTTCGGCAATTCTTGACGCTTGAGGAAGTTCGTAGGTTTCCATTATCAATTCTCCAATTTTAGTTAATTCTTTTACTTTAATTCTTTTAGTGACTTTCTTGATTGCTTTCTTCTATAACGCACCCATAAGAAGATAAAACCTAACCCCATAATAAAGATAGTAAGTCCGGCACCCAATTTCATTATTTGCTTCACAACAGGCGTATAGCTCCGCGAATTCGGATCATATTGATAGCAGGACAATATAATTCTGTCAAAACCACTACCTATTCGTCCCTCACTTGCCTCTATAAGAGCGTATTTCAAATCTTTAGCGTTAAATTCAATACCATACAAGTAGCGACTTATTTTCCCTTCAGGGGATAAAACTATAAGAACAGCAGGATGCCCATACTCCCCGATTTTCTCATCATAAAAATACTTAAACCCGGTAAGTCCTGTCAAAGTTTTAATATCCTCTTCTTTTCCTGTTAAAAAATGCCAATACAATTCGACATTGGATTCAGTGTTCCTTTGTGCATATCCAGCTTTTTTCTGTTTAGCCAAAAGCGGTGTTTCTTCGGGATTAATGCTTATCGTAACAATTTGATAATCACTTCCTAATTTCAATTCCAAGTTTTTAATCACGTCCGAAACCCCATTCATAACCAACCCACAAAGCATCGGACATTTGTAGTATGCAAACATTAGAACTACTGGAACTTTTCCTTTTAAATACTTGCCCAACTGAATTAAAGAGTCCGAACCATCCATGAATTGCGAAGTCAGTGGAACATTTACACCCAACCTCTCGACGACATCTATTTTTTTCAGAACATCAGGACGTTCCTCTGTATCCTGCTGTGCAAATAAACCCTTCGCTAAAAAAATGTAAAAAACTACAAGAGGGATAGACTTCTTTAGCATCCATTTATAGTTACCTTTTTAATGCGTTTTTATCTTTATCCATTTGAGAGTTCAACACCGATGATTTATTTTTTTGGTACGACTCACTTAACATTAATTCAATTGCACGATCAATTGGAATCCTAAAAACCATATTTTCTTTATCAATAACACCGTATTCTGAAAGTGTTTTTTTATCCAACAGTCTTGCCTCAACACCAACCTGTAATTCAGGACTTAATGCAATTCTGTCATATTGAACTTCTTTTTCTGAAAAATAATACTGAGCTGTCCAGAATGACAACAACGCGGTAATTAATACAAACCAACCCACAAAACGAAAAACAGATCCTCCATCAACATCTTCCTTTTCATACCCTCCACTTTCGCTATGCTGACTCATAATACTATTGATTAACAAAATTTATTGACGAATGTAACTTAGGATCTCCAACGGGGATAATGTTGGCGGACAATAGCCTGTTCCAAAAAAGTAATAAAAACACCCCACCGACAAAAAATACGGTAACAACATGAATCCATGACAACTCAGAAAAACCATGTGTCTCGCTCGGTTTTGTAGGAGCAATCAACCAAAAATAATCCAACCACTGAACGACTATAAACCACCACCCCATTATTTTCATTACCAAAAGACTTCGCTTCGACGACCTAAAAATCAAAATCAAAAACGGAAACACAAAGTGGCCTAAAATGAGCAAAACACTTACGGTTGACCACCCGTGATCCCACCTATGGCGAAACCAGGCTGTTTCCTCCGGGATATTTGCATACCATATTAGCATGAACTGCGAAAAAGCAATGTATGCCCAAAAAACGGTAAACCCAAACATCAACTTACCCATATCGTGAAAATGCTCCACCGTAATTATTTTCTCCAGATCTCCATGTTTACGAATGTACTGCGAGGACAAATTCAAAAACGCAAGAGATGCCCACCATGACCCTGCGAAGGTATAAACACCAAACATAGTCGAAAACCAATGCGGATCTAATGACATAATCAAATCCCATCCGGCAAAACTTACTGACAAAGCAAATAACAATATCCCAGGTGCACTCAGTTTCTTCAACTTTCCAGTTAAGTCATGATTGGAAGTTTCATCCTGTTTTCTTGACGTTCGGTAAAGCATAATAGCAAGGGCACTCCAAATTGTAAAATAAATAACAATTCTAACAGTAAAAAATGTTGTATTTAGCCAAACAGACTTATGTTTCAAAATTGGATCGTTAGCAACAACATCTTCATGTGTCCAGTGATAAAGATCGTGCATCCCAAAAAGCAAAATTGGCAGTATTAGTACAAACATAAAAGGAATGGTCATCATACTTGCTTCTGCAATTCGTCTAACAACAACACTCCATTCGGCACTAGTGATGTGCTGAAGCATGGTAAAAAACAGTGACCCTAAACCTATTGCTAAAAACAAAAAGAATGCGTTTAAGTACGCAAAGTAAAACTGCTGTCTATCGGTAAGTAAAGCAATAACTGAACCAATTATTCCGAGGGTAATAAGAACAAGAGAAACTTTTTTCATATTTCCCTTTTTCAAACTTGTTTGATGTAATTCTATTTTTTCTTCCTTTGGCTGCATGTTCTTTTGATTAATTTAATATCTTACTTTTGACATCATCAGGAATATCCTGAACACGTGCGTTTTGGCTTCTTTGCAAAGCACGCACATATAAAATAATTGCCCATCTGTCTTGAACTGGAACTGAATGACGATAGCTTGGCATCGTGCGAATACCATTTGTAATAACATCGTAAATGTAACCATCTTCAATACTTCTAAGCCTATCACTATGAAACGTGGGTGGAATTAAGCCGTAGTTCAATATCACTCCTTTACCATCCCCTACTCCCCCGTGGCATGATGAGCAATAAATGTTGTATCTTTCTTTACCTCGGTACAAAACATTCCTCGACACCTCAACAGGAGACTGCTTTACAAAACTCCCGTCTTTTTCCTTTCCTACATAATATGCGACATCTTCACGCAAATCCCCACGCGAAACGGTACCCGAAACGGGCAACCTCATTGTAATGTGATCGTCGAAAAACATATTTTTTCTAAAAGGTTTATATTTTTGTTGAGTATCCATGTTTGTCACAGGATGAACAGGTGGATCCTCACTTGGCAAACCTCTATAGCAGCCTACATGAACAATCAAAGCACCCAGCAAACCCGACAAGAAAAACTTATTCATCTATTTCACTCCTATTTGTTTTAAATCTTCTTCCGTTGGTTGTATTATTTCTACATTCTTACCGCCAATCTTTTTAAGAAAAGAAACAACTTCATCTATTTCAAATTTTTTGTCCCATGCGTAAACAGCAATAAAAAAGCCATCATTTGATCCCTTTTTTACAAAATAATCTGAATAAAACACGGGATGGTGAAACCGAGGCAAATTGTTTAGTAGAAGCAACCCGAACACAGCTGCAAATGCCGATGTAAGAACTGTAAGTTCGAAAATAACTGGAATAAAGGCGGGTAAACTAAAAAGGGGCTTGCCTGAATAAACTAATGGATAATCTATTGCACTCATCCACCATTCCATCAAAACGGCACCAGCCAGTCCTATTGAACCCACAAGCGCAACAATAAAACCAAGTGGAGACTGACCAAGTCCCATTGCAGTATCCATTCCGTGTATTGGGAACGGAGAATAGCAATCATATCTGCTGTAACCTCCTAAAACACGAACAGATTTTGCAGCCTCTAATAAGCTGGATGGATTATCAAACTCGGCAATTACACCTTCTACATACTGGTCACTTTCACCGCCTCCGAGCCGCTTGTCCTTTTTTTCTATAATATCCATAATAAGTATTCTTAAATGTTATTCTTCTTAATGATGCCCCACACTTTTTTCATAAGAATGTGGATCGGCTTGAGGTAAAATGCCTTTAATTTCAGCCATTGCAATCATCGGCAAATAAGCCAAAAACAACAAAAAGAGCGTCATAAAGAGTCCTATTGTACCCACATAAGTCATTACATCAAAAATTGTCGGTGTAAAATACTTCCAACTTGATGGTAAATAATCCTGAGCAAGTGAAGTAACTGTAATCACAAATCGTTCAAACCACATCCCTATATTAACAAAAATTGAAGCAAGGAACGATACAAAAACGCTCCTCCGTAATTTTTTGAACCAAAATACTTGTGGTGCAATCACGTTGCAGGTAATCATTGACCAATACGCCCAAGCATAAGGCCCTGTTGCACGTTTAATAAAAATCCCCAATTCATATTCATTGCCACTATACCAAGCAATAAAAAACTCGCACCCATATGCATAACCCACCATCATGCCTGTAACCAAAATAATCATATTCATTTTTTCAATATGACCTAGGGTCATAATATTCTTCATTTTTGGGAAAATCATTCTTGCGAGAACCACCAACGTCATCACCATTGCAAAACCAGAAAAAATAGCCCCTGCAACGAAGTAAGGTGGAAATATTGTTGTATGCCAGCCAGGTATTAAACTTGTAGCAAAATCAAAACTAACAATTGTATGCACGGAAAGTACTAATGGAGTAGATAAAGCAGCAAGAATCATGTACGCTCGCTCATAATGTCGCCATTGCCTATTTCCGCCTCTCCACCCTAATGAAAAAACGCCCAATACCTTCTTTCTAAATCCATTTGCTCTGTCACGCAAAGTTGCTAAATCTGGAATTAGCCCAACATACCAAAACAAAATGGAAACTGTAAGATACGTACTAATTGCAAAAACATCCCACATAAGAGGGGAGCGAAAATTTACCCACATCTGCATTTGGTTTGGTAGGGGTAAAAACCAGTAAATCAACCACACCCGACCCATGTGAAATACAGGAAACATACCTGCACAAATAACCGCAAAAATAGTCATTGCTTCAGAAAAGCGATTAATTGAAGTACGCCATTTTTGTCGAAACAAAAACAAAACAGCAGAAATCAAAGTTCCCGCATGACCTATACCGACCCACCATACAAAGTTAGTAATATCCCACGCCCACCCAACAGTCGTATTATTTCCCCAAATCCCAATCCCTTTCCAAACCAAATAGCCGATTGTACCAAAAAACATAAGCATAATCGGGAAAAAAATCGCCATACCCACATACCACCCCTTCGGCATTTTGTTTTCGGGTACCTCACTCACAGATTCCGTAACATCATTAAAACTTAGATTCCCAA
The DNA here is from genome assembly GCA_016746295.1 of Potamilus streckersoni. Classification (NCBI taxonomy): domain Eukaryota; kingdom Metazoa; phylum Mollusca; class Bivalvia; order Unionida; family Unionidae; genus Potamilus; species Potamilus streckersoni. The sequence goes on along the minus strand of JAEAOA010001427.1, from coordinate 700,790 downwards.
GAATTAAAGGCTCCACTGCTTTTTGGACATGTTCATCTATTTTCAATGTCTCCACACTATTTAAAGTCGCCATTTTTACTATCCTCTTGTTTTAAAATAACTTCCTTGTCTAATAATTTAAACTTCTTAGAAACATTCTCACTTTATCACAACCTCACTCTTCTGTTTCTCTCGCAGATGGGTCATTTTTTGGCTCAAACCAAACGCCAACAAACTCCTCACTCAAATAGAACCAATCTCCCGTAACAGCATCAACGATAATTGGCACTAAACCTCCCAATACATCCAAAACAATCCACCCAACGCCAACCCTTGGATAAACCTGACGACGAACAGGTTCATAACCTTCTTTCTCAAAGACAATTTCATAATCCTTATTTGCTCTTAGCTCCAACTTTAATGGCGTTTGACCGACCTTCTGTCCATTAATCATAACCGTAGCACCTTTCGGGATCGATGTCATTGTCAATGGATGAATCTTACGTCCAAAAATAGATGCACACGAGTGCAAGACAAGTACGCATGCCAGCATTAATAAAACAACCAAACCGTTCCAGAAATGTAATCTCATACTTATATAAATAGCCTTTATCAATAAAACTAGCTTAACCCATCCAGCTCTAAATTCGGATTTCTAAGTTTTGCCAAATAGGACGTTCTCGGTTTTAAATTCAATTCTGCCAAAATCTCATAATTCCTATTTCTCGCTTTAATCTTAGACACAGCACTTTCAGGATCGTTAATATCCCCAAACACAATCGCATCTGCAGGACATGCCTGCTGGCACGCGGTTACAACATCTCCGTCCTGCATAGCCTCTCCCCTATTTTTACGACTAATTCTTGCCAAACTGATCCTCTGCGTACAATAAGTACATTTCTCCATTACACCACGAAATCTTACTGAAACCTCTGGATTTTGAGCCAATTTCATCACCTCTGGCATTTCACTGTAAACGGGATTATCAGTAGCATAATTAAAGAAATTAAACCGACGAACTTTGTAAGGGCAGTTATTTGCACAATATCTTGTACCAACACATCTGTTGTAAACCATCGAATTTAGCCCGTCCTCTGTATGAACTGTAGCAGCAACAGGACAAACTTGTTCGCAAGGTGCATTTTCGCAATGGTGGCACGCCACGGGTTGTACAACGACTCTTGGTTCGTCAATAGCGCCCTCGAAGTACCTATCTATTCTAATCCAATGCATATTTCTTCCTTTTGCAACCTGCTCCTTTCCGACAATAGGAATATTATTCTCACTCTGACACGCGATGGTACAAGCATTGCATCCCGTACACGCATTTAAATCTATCACCATTCCCCATTGATTTCCCTTTGAATAATCATACACTTCGTTCCAAAGTGATTCATTGGGTAAATTATTCTTTTCTAACAACCTCAACCCGATTTGCGCATCTGAAGCGAACGTGGGTTTTTTTCTGTACTCGTCAAGAGTCGCATCCACCACTAACGGCCTACCTTCCATACTCCCGTGATTTTGAGTTGTTGCAAGCAGAAATGTACCTTCTACCTTAGCAACCTTTACACCACTTTGGACAAGCATCCCCGATGTCGTTCTTAGGGGAAACACGTCCACACCTACATTATCTGCCACACGACCGATTCCCTTCCTTCCATAACCTACAGACAAAGTTATAACATAATCCGCCTGTCCAGGTTGAATCCACACAGGCAATTTAATAACCTTACTATCCATGGATAACTCAATCATCTGACGAGACATCACGTCTGACAATCCAAACATTGTTTCTAAACCTAACTCTTTAGCTGTTTTCACACTCATTATTGCCGAATTATCCCAAGAAATTTTTGTTATCGGATCGGGCAACTCTTGCAACCAACCATTATTCGAAAATCGACCATCAAAAATCGTATTTGATGGTCTAAAGTTAATTTCTATTTGCGTAGAACTCGGAACCGGACCCACTACAATCGGATTAACTAAAAACAAATCATGACCGTTCACTAACGTGGATACCGTCCTTTCTGAATCTTTAGAAGTATCCAAAAAACCATTATGAACCACTTTTCTCCAAGATTCCTCAAAATCCACTGAAGGCAATACACCTGCCCAAACCGATCTCACTATTTCGTAAGCTGATTTGTCCTCGCCCGTAGTTACTATAGTGAATAACTCCACCAAACTCTTACTATGGTAAAGCGGTGCAATTAACGGCTGAATAATACCAAGTTGACCATTCAAATAAGCAACATCACCCCATGTTTCGAGATAGTGCGACTTAGGTAAATTCCATGTACAAAACTTAGCCATTTCATCTTGATTATTTGCAAAGCGAATAATAGAGCTAACTTTTTTCAAGGCATCAGTAAAACCTACGTCCGCAGGCGCGTCGTAAACAGGATTTACATCCGTTACAATCAACGTCTTTACACTCCCCGCGAGCATTTTTTCCGTGAGCATCTTTAACGAATCCGTCGAAGGAATCTCGGCGTGATCTATTTTTTTTAAAACGACTGTCTGTCCAATATTTCCAAGCGCTTCATTCAGTTTTAGACAAAGCCCATGAACCGCTACTGATTGCTGCATCCCTGCCACAATTATTCCACTCCCTCTATTTTGAAACAAATCCTTGGCAACCTCACGAACCACTTTCTCATTGACTACTGAAGAAGCAGAACTCACATCAGCACCAATCCCCGTAATATCCAAACCTAACCTCGCTAATTCAGCAATCACAGCCAATAAAAACCCACCAACCTGACTTGAAGCCAAACGAACCCGATGGTCTGCCATAGCTCCTGTAATCGTATATCCACTTTCCACAACGTACAAACGATTCATAGAATCAGCCTCTGTCTCTAATCTTCGCCATTTTGAAAAACCCTTTGTTGCCCTCACATTTGTCAACTCGAAAGGAGAAAACACATCAGCGTCTACCGAAAGAACCACCTTTGCGTTTTCATAATAATAGTTCGGTAAAACATTCTCTCCACTTAAAGCCTTACCCGAAGCAATTAAATTCTCAAAGCCGAACGGCTCATAAACCGCAACTACAGCCTTCGGGAAAAACAACTTGAACGAACTTAACTGTTTTTTTAAACTTGGCGAATTGAAAGGTGCCATTAACAAAGCCAGACCTTCCCCTTGATTCTGTCCGTACTTCAAAAGTTCATCTCTCCAATAATGGACAAATTCAGACCAACTCGACGCTTCACCATTTTTTAAAACCTCCGTCAAACGATCTTGGTCATACAAATCCAAAATCGACGCTTGTGCAAACACATTTGTTGCTCCCTTTGAAAGATCATGCTCTTTATTCCCCTCTATCTTTGTCGGGCGTCCGTCATTACTTCTTACTAAAAGTGGAAAAGAATCCAGACTGAACGGCATAGCCGTTGCATAAAACTTTGGGATGCCGGGAATTTGTGAAGCTTCTGGTGCTACGACATACGGAACCAGCTTTTCTACAGGACGACGACATGCGGACAACCCTGCAAGCGCCATTGACGCAGCCATCATCGTTAAAAACCTACGACGTGAAACACCTTCGGGTGCTTCTGTTATTCCTTCTGGAAACTCCCTCTCTACCCATTGTCTAAACTCCGGTGTATCCTCTAACTCATCTAAACTCCGCCAGTATTTCTTAGAATTTTCGATCATATCTCATTAATTTTTAGGTCTGATTTCTTTTCATTCCATTGTTTTGCCTCCTCACCGAGCTACAAACTACCTATGACAAGACGCACATGTAGTCGGTGGATTTAATGACCGCTCCTTCTTAATCATTGATGCCAATTGAATCTGATTTGGTGGAGCAACCCAATCCATATTTGTAATCTCAGAAGCAGGTCTCAAATGCATATCAGGGTTACGGTGACAATCCAAACACCAACCCATACTTAACGGCTCAACTTGCGACACCACCTCCATTTTAGCAACATTCCCATGACAACTGCCACACCCTACACCCGAGTTCACATGTACACTGTGATTAAAATAGGCGTAATCTCCCAATTTATGAATTCTTACCCATTCAACAGGCATACCCGTAGCCCAACTTTCACGCACGGGCAATAACTTCGGACTTTCCTTTAGTATGTTTGTATGACATCCCATACACGTTTCAACAGACGGGATGCTTGCATTTGCTGATACTTCAACAGATGTGTGGCAATACCTACAATCCAAACCTAATGTACCTGCATGCAATTTATGGCTATACGGAACTGGTTGCTTCGGTCTGTAACCCACATCCGTATTCATTGGAGAACCATAATACCAAAAACCGAAGACAATGCCTAAGAAGAGCACCAGAGACGAAAGAAAAAATCTTTCGTGGAACTTTATTTGCACTTTTAGAAAATAACTGTGCCATTAGAAAAAAATTAGAGTATTAAATTCACTATCAAGCAATCTAAGATCAGAGCGCCCAGTAAGCCAAATAAAAACAAAATGGAACTACCAAACACCGCTCTTGCTTCTAAATCACCTTTACTTTTAATCAAATTCAAAACTTTGCGAAAAAACATTACTCCCAAACCAATAACCGCAATTGTATAAAAAGCACCTTGAAACACAAACGCAAGCCAAATGGTTGTCATAATTGTCAACCCTGTATAAATCAACATTTGTTTAAACGTCTCATCAATCCCTTTTACATTGGGCAACATGGGATAATCAACCTTTTCGTAATCACTCTTACAATACAACGCGAGCGCCCAAAAATGAGGCGGTGTCCAAAAAAATATTATTAAAAAAATCAAAAAAGGTTCCCAATCCACAGTCCCACGAGCAGCCAGCCACACACCAATCGGAGACATGGCTCCTGAAATACCACCAATCACAATATTCTGTGGCGTATTCGGCTTCAGCCAAAGCGTGTAAAAAAAACTATAAAAAATAATTGTAAAAAAAGAAAGGACGGCACTTAACCAATTGAAAAAATACGCAAAAATGAAAACTCCTGTTACGCCTATTGTTAAAGAAAAAACCAACGCTGAAGCAGGACTCACGTGACCGGAAGGTATCGGTCTTCGGTATTTTGTTCGTTCCATTTTAGCATCCACATCCCTCTCAAAATACTGATTCAACGCATTCGCACAACCTCCAGTGAGATAAACAGCAAACAACGCCAACAAATACTTCCAACCCTCATTTGGAAATGCATTTGCCACACTTAACGAAGCAGCAGAAGAAAGTACAACCAACAACATAATCGTTGGCTTAGTAAGTTGTATATAATACAATAGCGTTTTCACCAAAACAGCCACAGACTTAAAACTTGCAACTTTCACATTTGTAACTTTCACACTTGATACTTCCGCCATGTTTCCATTCTAATATTATCATTATGTTGTTTGCGAAAATAAGTAGCAGAAATAAATATCCAAAATAAAAACGTCATTTTATTTTTCCTGCCTACTAATTTTTTCCATCCCTAAAAACTTAAATCGCTTGAAAGATAAGCATGGAAATACAAGACCATAGAGCAATAATTACAAATCAGTTGGTATTGACGCAACTCCTGCAGGAATTGCTTTAATTCCACTTGGAATTGCTTTAATTCCACTTGGAATTGCTTTAGTTCCACTTGGAATTGCTTTAATTCCACTTGGAATTGCTTTAGTTCCACTTGGAATTGCTTTAATTCCACTTGGAATTGCCTTAATTCCACTTGGAATTGCCTTAATTCCACTTGGAATTGCCTCAATTCCACTTGGAATTGCAGAAACCCATCCAAGCATCGTACTACTTCTAATCCCACTTGCACCAATTAGGACCAAACGAGGCTTTGTTGCTCGTTTGGTCTATGTTTGCGAGGGTGTTTGTGATGATGCTTAGCATAATTTAGCGTGTTTCTGTTTACTGCACAACATAATTGTAATACGTTACATCGGGTGATTTACCAAATGTATAATCAACAGTCATACCTACACGTATCTCTGATTGTTGTGCTTTATTAGTGGGAATTAAAAGATATTGATTTGTTTCCATTAATATCCCACCCTGAAGTTGAGACGTGGGTGCTGCACTTCCTGTAAAGAAGAAATTTATATTTTCATAAACCGTGCCCGGTGTACCAATAACATCTACAGTAGCTGTGCTAAAAATCATTCCCGTTGTATCGTCTAAAAAGAGAATACGTTGTATTACAGCTGTATTTGCAGTTTCATTGTGTCTATATTGAAGAGGAATGAAAATGTAACTGTCGCTGCTATTGATGGTAATGGTGGTCTTACCAAGTTCGGGGTCAACATAGTCCCACGTTACAGAATTATCGTTGGTCGTTGCATCGGTGGTAAATGTGAGTAATGCAAAGACCTTACTGCTATTTTCTTCCATTCCGTAAAGGATATGGGGGGTGCTTGTTGCAAGCACACTTCGGTCAATCCATTTGTTTGCTCCACCTGCCGAATAATCTTTAATTACACTTGGAAGATTAGCCGTTGAACCAGGTGTTGTTTTTGTCATCCCCGTTGGTAAGACAGAACCATTGTTGTACCACGTTAAAATAGGAGCGTCCAAGTAGTGTGCAATAAGAATGTGAATGGGTGTGGTACTAATATCTCTTTTGATATGGTGTCCGCTTTCCATTTCAGTGGCTGTGGGTGCGGGGTCGCTGGCTTTTTTCACAGCAAGGCGATATTTGCTTACATTGGTTGTGGCAGAAATTGTGAACACGCCATAGCGGTCCCGTTTGCCTGTTCCTTTTGCAAGTTCAGTTACGGTTATTTGTGAAAGTGTTTTTGTACTCACTGCTGTACTTGCTTCCGAACATCCGCCGCTATTGCAGGCTATGAGCGTGTAGGAATGCGTGGAACCTATAGCTAAGCCTGTGTGGGAATACTTGGTGTCGGTAATATCGCCACCGATTTGATTGCCTTTGTCAAAGAGGTTGTATTTCCTTGCTCCGCTAACGGCATTCCATGAAAGGTCAATTTGAGTAGTACTTATGACGGTTGCTATTAAAGTTGGTTTTGTTAGCCACAGTGCATAGAGTGTATCATCTTTAATAACGACCTCTGTTGCGAAATCAAAGAGAGTTTTGAAGGTGGGTTCTTTGTACCAACCTGCGAAAGTATAAAGGTCTCGTGTTGGGTCGGTGGGTTTGGTGGCTTTATCGCCACTTGTTACGACTGCGTTTGGTACATTACTTCCGCCGTTGCTGTTAAAAGTGATTGTGTAAGTTGGAGTAGGTGAGGGGCAACCGCCTGCGAAGAGGCTAAGCGAGAAGAAGAGGAGAGTTAGAAGCCGAAGTAAGTTCGCGCGATTTCTGTTCTGTTCTGTTCTGTTCTGTTCTGTTCTGTTCTGTTCTGTTCTGGTCTGGTCTGGTCTGTTCTGTTCTGTTCTGTTCTGTTCTGTTCTGTTCTGTTCTGTTCTGTTCTGTTCTGTTCTGTTCTGTTCTGTTCTGTTCTGTTCTGTTCTGTTCTGTTCTGTTCTGTTCTGTTCTGTTCTGTTCTGTTCTGTTCTGTTCTGTTCTGTTCTGTTTATATATGGATATGAAGTAGAGACAGAATTAGTATTTGCCGAGTAAGATATTTTATTGGTCATAATTTTAATATTAAGAGTTTGATTAATTGCATACAAAAAAAAGAATAATGCAAATATAACGTGAGATTTGTTTTGTTGGGAGGTTTTTTTTGTGTGGGTGATGTTAGGAGTTTTTTTATTCTACAACCCAAGCGAGCGGCTTGGGTTTTATTTTTCGGGAATGTTAGTTGTACGGCGGTGTGCTTCCGAACTGTTTCTGTGTGCCTTAAGGTCGAAAGTTAGCGTATTGGTATTGGTTTCCACTTTTTCCAATCGGACTTCCACTTTGTCAAGTCGGTCGTCTATTTTTTCCAAAGCGGTACGAATTTCTCTAAGTTCAATCTTAATTTCGGTTTGATTCTTTTCGATTCCATCAAGTTTCGTAATTAGTGAACCAAAAAAATAGGAAACACCGACCACAGTTCCTAAAACTGTAATCCAACTAATGAGACCAGACAGCCCGCCGATTTTATGCGAAATATTTTGAATGTTCATGGCAATTAGATTGTTTATTTAAATCTTTTTAACATTCTGAAAGGGACTTGATGGTTAGATATGATGTAAATCCGACTCCTACACGTATAGCTTCTTCGTCAAGGTCAAATTGTGAGGAGTGAATATTGTGAACGATACCCTGCGCTTCATTGCGAACGCCTAATTGCCAAAAGCTTCCGGGTGCTTTTTGTAAAAAGTAGGCGAAATCTTCTGCACCCATAATAGGTTCGGGTGTAATTACATTGGATTCACCCAAGAACTCTATTGCTGCGGCTTTAGCAAACTGAGTTTTATCGGTAGAATTTATCAAGACGGGATAACCATGTCTAATCTCTATTTGGGCGTTAACGCCTAAGGCTTTACCTGTATGAAAGACAATATCGTGTAATCGGACGTAAGCCATTTCGCGAATGCTTTGGTTCATTGTTCTCAAAGTTCCCATAAGTTTGACTTCGTTAGGGATAATATTAGTAGCATGACCGCCATGAATGGATGTAATTGAAATAACACCTGGTGCTTCGGGTGGGAAATTTCTACTAATTATGGATTGTATATTTTGAACAATTTGAACGGAGGCTAAGACGGGATCTTTTGTTCTATGAGGTGCTGACCCGTGACCGCCTTCTCCTTTGACTGTGATATAGAGTTCATCTGTTGCGGCCATCATAGGTCCTTCATAAAATCCAATTTTTCCTACATCTATTTGAGGAATACAATGCTGTCCAAAAACTGCGTCAGGCAAAGGATCGAAGATCCCCTCTTTTAGCATTTGAAGTGCGCCGCCTGGGAGCAGTTCTTCACCGGGTTGAAACATAAGCACGACTTCCCCTGAAAATATATTTCTGTTTTGGCTTAGTATTTTACCAACACCGAGGAGCATTGCGGTGTGTGCGTCATGTCCGCATGCGTGCATAACGTTTGGAGTGTTTGACTTGAAGGTGTGATTTGTTTCCTCAGTTAGTGGGAGAGCGTCCATATCTGCGCGAAGCGCAATTCGTTTTACTTTTCCATTAGTTTCTTCTGTTTGCTTTTTTGTACCTATTATTTTCGCAACCACACCAGTTCCCGCTATACTTTTTTCTGCATCGACACCAATTTCATGAAGGTAGTTTTTTACTTTTTGCGAGGTTTTCTTTTCCTCAAAAGAAAGTTCTGGATTTCTGTGAAAATCTCTTCTCAAATCAACGATTTCGTTAAAAATATGGTTTGTCTGTTTTTTAATTAAATCGACCATTTTGGAAAAAGTTTTATTTTCGGGGGTCTATAATCACCATTCCTTTTCTATTGATGTAGCCCTGTTTTAAATTCTTTTCAATTTTCAAATAAACTCCACTTATGAAGTTATCAGAAACATTCGAAAGCACTTCAAACTCTGCTGTTTCAAGATAAAATTCCCAGATTTATCTATCAAGCCAAACTTTCCGATTTCTGCCTCTACTTTTGCTATCCCGTCGGTAAAATTATATGCAGTTAAAAAGCGCGCGGGTATTTTTAGGGCGCCTGACTTATCAATATAACCCCATAACCCGCCTTCTGTTAAAACGGCTGCAAAGCCGTCCGAAAAGGACTCTGCTTGTCTAAATTGAAACGGGATTTGCATATCTCCATTCCTATTTACATACCCCCACTTCCGTTTATCTGACATAACAGGAGCTATGCCTTCGCTAAAATTCTTTGCCCAAGTGAACGTAGGCTTGCGTAAAAAAGCACCTCTTGCATTAATAAAACCCCATTTTCCATTGATACTAACTGCTGCCAGGTTTTCAGAAAACTCGGTAGCAAGTTCATAATCGAAAGGAATCTTAGTAGCACCTGTTTTATCAACGTAACCGAAAAAGCTACCGTTTCCAGCTAATGCTATTGATTGATTAAGAGGGTAAAGCAGTTCGAAGGTAGGTGATAAAATCTCCTTCCCGGATAGATCCAAAAAGCCCCACAATTTTTCACGAAAAAAAGCGGCTACTTCCGAAGAATAGGGTAAAATTCTATTGTATTTTGTTTCGGCAATTAGGGTTCCATTTTTATCAACGATGCCCCAAGTAGTTCCTGTTCTGACAACAAATCTACCCTCATAAAATGGCAATACTTCACTGAATAAATGCCGTACAACAACTCTGCCTGATTTATCTATAACGCCCCAAAACCCGCCATATTTAGCGGAAGCATAACCAGAAGCAAACTGTGTTACGTCCTCAAATGTGGGCTGTATGACCCACTCATTATTCTGATTTATATACCCCCACTTGTTGCCCTTTCTTGCAGGGCAAATACCTTCTGTAAAATCTTTTAACTCGTCGTACTCGAAAGGAATTGACGTTACTTTTTGTTTCCCGATATAAATACTTCCATACTTTCCTTCCACTTCGCGTCCATTCCATATTGGTGCCAATTCACCGACAAAGTTCTCAACATAATCATATCCTTCTGCATAGAGTTTAACGCCATTCGTATCTATATGGTACCATTTACCTTCGCTCATAACCTGTGCAAAACCTTCTGTAAAGTCTGTTGCTTGGTCGAACAAAAAGCCGATGACCGATTTTCCTTTTTTATTGATGTATCCATACTTAGTGCCGTTCGCACTCACTCTGGCTCTTCCTTGCTTAAATGGTCTTGCATCTTTAAATTCAAATTCTGTAAGCATTTCACCTTGATTATTTAGGTACCCCCAGTTTCCTAACTTTTGACCTGCATATATGTTTTCGCTAATTTCACCCACAAGTTCAAAATAGATGCTTGATAAATACTGACCCAACGAATCAATATAGGCCCACTCTCCGTCGAGCGAAAGTACCTTTGCGTAACCATTTTCGAAATTAGAGACGTACTGAAACTTTTCTTTCATTACTTTGTTTCCTTTTTTATCAATAATGACGAAGAGTTCATCCCTCTTTCTTGCGTAGGTAACTTTGGTCTTAAAATCCCCAACGCTCAAAAATTCGGGTTCTATTATTTGTTTCCCATTTTCGTCCATAAATCCCCATAACGCATTTTCTCTGTCATATTTCCGAAATGCTGCAACGCCGTTATGGAACTCACGGATCGCTGGAAAATCGACGGGAATAATTATTTTTCCACTTTTATCTATTACTCCAGTAAATGTAACATATCCCTTTTTCTCTCTTACGATAGCACGACCATTTTTAAAATCTGTTGCGCTTAAATACTTTTGTGGAATTACCATTTTCCCTGTAGCGTCAATATATCCTACTTTCTGGCTATACTCCGATTCTTTGCTACTTACCCACGCTAAGCCTTCGGAAAACTTACCGACATCCTGATACAAAGATTTAATAACAGGCAATCCTTTTTCATTAATAAAACCCTTTTTACCTTCATAGTACATTGCTGCCAAACCTTCACTAAACTCATATCTACCGTAGATGTCACCGGGGGCTAAATTCATTGAAAAAATATTACCTGACTTTGAAATATGGGTTCTAATACCACCAATTTTTACAGCTGCTAAATTGTTTTTGTCGAAATAGCCCGCAGAATCATAAACAGGAACTATTTTGATATCACCTGTTTCGTCGATGTATCCCCAAACATCCCCTACCTTAAGAGGATACAAATTTTGAGCGAAAGCAATACTTGTCGTAAAGAGTAATATGAACAACCCGACAAACAGTATACCAAACCTATTACTCACAATATCCTGTATTTTTAGTTGTTAGGAGACCAAATTTCTTGCCCATCTTCGTTTATGTACCCCAACTTTGTTCTTCTCCAATCCTTTATCAATCTCACTGCGGCTAAACCTTCACTAAAGTCTCGCACTTCTTCAAATTGAGAATCTATAAGGATAGATCCTGAAGTTCCGATAAATCCATAAAAGTTTGACTTTGACTTTGTTCTAACAGCAGCTCTACCACTACTAAATTTTCTTCCTTCCACATACCACTCGTTCGAAATAAAACTTCCGTTTTTATTGATATATCTGTATTGTTCCAAACCTTTTTCAACGGTAACGACTGACGCAAAACCTTCACTAAACGGATATGCGGAATAATAGCTTGGTGCTATGGCAGTACCTCCAAATTTTGACATGTATCCCCACTTCAGTTTATCTTTCATTATCCAATACTCTTCATCTCCTTCAATTGACTGAATCCAATTGTATTTATATTCAACCACTTCTTCACCACGATAATTAACAATTGCCCAAACTCCTCCTACACTTACAGCAGCATAACCGTCCCTTAATGGTTGAACTGCCTCAAATGTGGGTGGATGAATTATATATCCACTTGTATCAACCAATCCATAATATCCGGTTTTAGAAAGAAAAAAACTTGTACCTACGGAAAACAGTGGGTGAACGAATAAAAAGGCGGAGTCTAATTCTTTTTCTCTACCGCCTTTATCAATTAATATCAGTTTTCCATTTTGCTTTCTAACAAGAGCTCTTCCATTTGAAAAGTCTAGGGCATCTTTGTAAATTGGACTTATCGCGACAGCACCCAATTTATCAATATATCCCCAGTTACTTCCAAATTTAACAGCGGCATAACCTTCTGAAAAATCTCGAACATAGTTTAATTCCAAATTTTCAGGAAACTCCACACCGTCTTTATTTATGAACTTCCAGTTATTTGAAATTAATACAGCTGCAGCCTCTTCCTTAAAATCACGAGCAACATCATATTTAGCTTTAGTTAACGGCAAGCCTGATTTATCAATGTATCCCCATTTTTTATCCACTTTTACCCGCGCTGCGCCGTCATAAAAACTTCCCGTTTCATCATACTGAGGGGGGATCACAAAATCACCATTGATATTTATGAACCCGACTTTCCCCATTGCCCAATGTTTTAACCACACCCGGGCGTACCCATTTTCGAATGGTTCGATAAAATCATAGTATTTTTCACATAAGAATCTACCCGTCGTATCTATTACATTCCAGCCCTGTTTTGTTTCTACAATTGCCTTTCCATCGACAAAATCAGTAGCATTTAAAAAATCCCTTGGTGTCACCTCCACACCGTATCGGTCAATGTATCCATAAAAGCCATTTTTATTTACTAAGGCTCTTGAATTGTAGAAATCTCCAACCTTATTGTAGACCGTATCGGGTACGACAAACCTTCCTTTTTCGTCTATAACGCCCCACGTCCCTTGCGTTCGCACACGAGCACGATTCCTTCTAAAATCTCCAACTTCGTCAAATTCAGCACTCGATATAAAATCACCCGTTTTATCAATATGTCCCCATTTTCCGTTCATTAATACTTTTGCAAAACCATCCCGAAACATACCTACTTGGTCGAATTGCTTGCTTGTTAATAAACGGTCATTTTTTAATAAAAAATAAAATTTACCCTTATATTTTACGGGACAAACGACACCCTCAAAATCTCCCACCCATTCAAATCTGTGTGCAATGGCGAACTCGCCCGAAGTTCTTATGAAACCCCACGTTTCCGTGTCTGACTTACTTTTTAGTGATACTCCGGCTAAGCCTGATTTGAACTGTCTTACTTGCAAAAATGAGGGTCGTACGAGATACTCTCCTTTTTTATTAATCAAACCCCAAAGCAACTCTCCCTTTTTATCTTGAAAAGAGGCTACTAAAGCTACGCCCCTGTAAAACGGTTTGACTTGTGAAAAAATGGGAGGCACTGCCATGTACCCCGTGCTATCAATAAAACCAAACAATAGCCCACCGTCATTGGATTTTATTCCAACTGCAGCCATACCATTGCTGAACGGTTTTGCATCCGCGTACTGCAGTTCAATTACAAAACGCCCTTCCTGATTAATATAACCATATTTCTGCTGATCATCCAACGCCGCCTTTCCTTCCTCAAAAATCAATATCTTGTCGCTATTCCATTTATACAGTGTCTCCCCTCGCACATTAATCAATTCATAACCTAACCCTGTATTCACTATGGCAAAGCCATTTGTAAAATCAGAAACACTCTCATAAATATTAGGAATTTTAAGATTTCCTTTGGTGTCAATAAACCCCCATTTCCCTTCTTTTTTTACCTTTAACAAAACCGAACCTGATTGAACTCTTGTATCAACATCAACCGTGCTATTTTTCAACTCGGCAGAAAATAAAAAACTACCGTGACTTCCTAAAAAAAGCGTTACTAACACTAACTCTATTAACTTGAAAAACATAAAATCTAATTTCTAACTTTTATTCCAATTACTTACTTTCCAGAACAAAAACACTCTCCCCGGGACGTGTAAAATTATATTCCTCTCTTGCAACTCTTTCAATCTCATCAATACTTTCAGCCAATATCACCAATGAGTCCACCCTTAAATTATCTTTTTGCAAACGGTCAATTTTATCAATATAACTTATGCGTTCCAATTCCAATCTAACACGAGTTATTAAACCATAGCTACTAAACAAAATAAAAAAAAGTGAAACGATAATCAACAAGTAAATCAAGTAACCACGAGGATTTTGGAAAGCGTCCGAAACGAGACCTTTTGAGAAAGTCAATGCCTTCGCAAACACACGAAAAAAAAGATCTCTTACGATACTCCTAAACATTATGCACATTCAAAAAATTAAAAACTCGGCTTGGTACACAAACGTCTACAACATTCCATAATTTCGAGTCATGTTTGTCAATGATTCATTTTTCAATCCCACCTCTCTTCCATTCACCTACACCATTTCCATACTCTTGAAAAGCCACCTTCAACAAAACATTAAAATATGAAAAAATTTAAAATGTATAGTGTAAAATTAAAACCTCGTCTCATGAGCAACACAAGCAGAACACTGCCATTATCTCTTTCATCTCATCCTTTGCACCCGCTTATTTGTCTTAACGACTACCTGCACAGATATTCTCAAAAATTAGCTATATCATTATACATAACGAACACTGTCAATACTATGAATAAAAAGAAGCCAACTTGTTGCACTCTCATTTTTACTTCAACAGACAACTCTTTCCTAATAACAGCCTCAATAAGAACAATGACGATATGCGCTCCGTCTAATGCTGGGATAGGTAAAATATTTAAAATTGCAAGCGAAATAGATAGCATTGCGACAATATGCCAAAAGGGGCCCAAGCCGGCTTCCGCTGCTTCACCTACATATTTAGCAATTTTTATAGGCCCTCCGAGATTCTTCCCTACATCCAATTTTCCGGTAATCATCTTGTAAATGCCTATAATCTGAAACCACCCCAATTCCACTGTGCTACGAACACCCGACCCAACACCTTCAATTAACCCCAACTCACGCCGCTGCACCTCAAGCGCGTTTTCGTCCACCCGCACGCCTATTCTTCCTTCAGTGTCTCCATTGATCTTCGAAGTAAAAACTTGTCCATTCCTTTCGTACTCTATCTTAAACTCCCTTCCTTTTCTTTCCGAAATTTGTGAGACAAGTTCTGTCCAACTGCGTACACTGTCTTCATCTATTTTTTTTATCAAGTCACCAGTATGTAGTCCAGCCTTCTCTGCCGGAGATCCAACAACAACATGTCCTATTTTCGGTAACACAAGCGGACGAATCATTTCACTAATTTTATCAGAAAATTTAGATACGAAGCCTTCTCCAACTGTGATAGTCTTTTCTTCGCCATTAAACTTTTGCACCCTAAAATTTAGCTTATCTGAAAGCAATTCCTCAAAATTTAATAGTTCATCGAAGTACTTAATTGGCTTTTGGTTCATTTCTATGACTTTATCTCCCGTTTCAAAGCCAATATCCGAAAACGGGGAATTATGATGTATTTCTAATGGTCCGTTCAAAACACGCAATTCCCCTTGGGAAAATCTCATCGCACTAAGTATGACTATGGCTAAAACGGCATTCATAAACACACCTGCGAACAGAATAATTACTTTTTTCCACCACGATTTTGAACGAAACTCGTCGGGTTGAGGAGGTACTTTTTCAAAATCCGCTTGCATGCTTTCATCTACCATACCTGCAAGAGAGACATATCCTCCCAACGGAATGGCACCGATACCGTACTCCGTTTGTCCCATTTTAAAACTAAAAATTTTCGCTCCCCAAAAATCGAATCCTACATAAAACTTATGAACCCTAACACCAAATATTTTCGCAGCTGTAAAATGCCCCAACTCGTGCACAAACACGAGGATGCTCAAAGCCAATATGAAATACAAAATTGTTAATACTACTTCCATTTTTTACAGGTTAAAGATATTCATTAAGACTACTTTCTTTTAACATTGATACAATATCTTTCACTTTTTGCGACTCACCCTTTTTACAAATTAAAAGTGCATCCGCAGTTTCAACCACAATAATATCCTCTACTCCGATTACGGCAACTCGCATTTTATTACTTGTTTTAAGAAAACTCACGTTTTTTGCATTTTTCAAAATAAGAAATTCCGAAAACGAATTTGGACTTTCTTGGGACAATTTTGCCAGTTCGTCCCAACTTCCAGCGTCAGACCAAAAAAAGCGCCCTTCAACCATATAAACATTCATTGCCTTTTCCATCACACCATAGTCAATTGATGTTGATTTGACCCAAGTGAATATTTTCCGTAAAACTTCTTCTTCCTTCGAGGTACCAATCGCGTGGTACATTGACTTCAAATCTTCAAATAAATGCGGCATAGCAGATTCAAGTTCCCGCCATATTGCATCAATGTGCCATACAAACATTCCGCTATTCCAAAAAAACTCGCCTGACTCTATAAATGCCTTAGCTGTTTCTACATCAGGTTTTTCAGCAAACGTTTTGACCTTTCTTACATCCACACCAAACCGAACCGAAACATTTTTTTCTAACTCATTTTCAGCAGGCTGTATATTTTCAACGTTTTTCTTTTGTATGTATCCGTATCCAGTCTCCGGACGAGTAGGTATGACGCCAATCGTCACAAGCGACATTGTTTCAAAAGCAACAAATACCGCAGCACGAAGTGTTTGCTGAAATACATGCACATCAGTAATAATATGGTCTGAAGGTAACACTATCATTATCGCATTCGGATTACGTTTTTTTATAATAGCTGCTGCTAATGCAATGCATGGTGCTGTGTTCTTTGCCGTCGGCTCCACTACAACATTTTCCTGTGGAACAAAAGGAAGCTGCTCTTTAACTAATTGTTCGCCAATATCATTGGTCACAATCAATATATTCTTATTGCTTACCAAACTGTCTAAACGTTGAACGGTTTGTTGAATAAGCGTTCCCGTTCCCAAAAAATCAATAAACTGTTTAGGATATTCACGGCGGGACATAGGCCATAATCTTGTTCCCGACCCACCCGCCATGATTACAACATACAAATCTTTTTGATCCATAAGTAAGTAATAAATGAATGAATCCCAATTTTATTTACATCTTGCATCCAAAAAGGTCTTTCATTCTTTTAACTGCTTCATTTAAATCATCCATCGCTGCCGCATACGAAAAACGTAAATAACCTGCTGCACCAAAGGCTTCTCCAGGAACGGTCGCTATAAGACCCTTTTCAAGAAGGAAGTCTCCTACGTCCATAGATGAAGACAATTTACACCCACTGATTGTTTTTCCAATTAAATCTGCAACCGAAGGGAAAATGTAAAACGCACCATCGGGCAAAAGCGCATTAAACCCACTTATTTTGTTCAGTTCTGTGAACATAAAGTCACGGCGTTCTTTGAATGCCCTCTTCATTTCATTAATAATACTTGGGTCTGCAAGTAAGGCGGCTTCCGCCGCTTTTTGAGAAATTGAAGACGCATTTGATGTCGTCTGCGATTGAATTTTATTACACGCATCTACAATCCATTCAGGAGCAGCGATATATCCAACACGCCAACCCGTCATTGAAAATGTTTTGGATACTGCGTTACTCACAATCGTTTTCTCTCGCATACCTTGTATACGCGCAGGCGAGTAATATTCAGCGTCACCATACATTAGTTGTTCGTACATTTCATCGGACAAAACAAAAATATCACGACGGACAGACTTCACAACCTCCATGAGCAATTCAATTTCTTTTTTAGAATAAACCGCCCCTGTTGGATTAGAAGGTGAATTTAAAATCAACAACTTCGTCCGATCCGAAATACTTTTTTCTAAACCAGACGGTTTTATCTTGAATCCATCCTCAATAGTTGTATTCAATACAACACTCGTCGCATCTGCAAGCGAAACCATTTCGGGAAAACTTACCCAATAGGGTGAAGGAATGATAACCTCATCCCCTCTTTCACACAATGCCAAAATCGTATTTGCAATGGCTTGCTTTCCACCATTTGAAACAATGATGTTCTCTGGCACATATTCTAACCCATTGTCTCGCTTTAACTTGTGACATATTGCTTTTTTCAATTCTATTGTCCCACTATTCACTGTGTAATTAGTAAAGCCGTCCCTAATTGCTTTAATTCCTGCATCAGACGCTATCTTTGGGGTCGGAAAATCGGGCTCACCTGCAGAAAGACTAATCACGGGCATTCCTGCCTTTTTCATGGAAATTGCTTTAGCCGTAATTTTCATCGTTTGTGATTCATGCATCCGTCTTACCCTTGACGAAAGAAATGTTTCCATAAATTGTTTCTTTAATATGTTACATTAAGTGTTAATTAGCTTTGTTAAAAAAATTTTACATAAATAAATTATTTATGACTCACGTTACAATAATATTTAACGGCGTACATGACGATTATTATGCCCTTGCTCCTCATCCTCCTGCTATTCAACTCGACGACCTTTCAAAATATGAGATTGATGTTATTGCAAAAGCAATCAGCACTAAGCACAAGATAACCCTTTTGCCCTTTACAGGGAATATACTTATTCTTATGCGGAGCCTCGAACACCTTAAACCCGATGCGGTATTCAATTTATTTGAAGGACTTTACCTTTGCGCAAAAAGTGAACCTTTCGTTCCACTCGTCCTTGAAACACTTAACATTCCATACACGGGCGCACCGTCAAAAAAACGCTAAGAACGTGTTTGCAAAAAAACCTAACTAAAACAATTCTTCAACAAAGATCGATTCAAACCCCTGCATGGCAAGTTTTTTACCCTAATGATGCTATCAATATTTCCATTAAATCCCCTTTTATTGTAAAACCTGAACACGAAGATGCAAGTATCGGCATTACAAAAGATTCTGTCGCTCATTTTCATGAAAATGCCATTCAACTAATTACCCGTATATGGGAGGAACTCAAACAGCCTGCCATTATCGAATCATTCATTACCGGACGAGAGTTTAACGTTGCCATTCTTGGAGATTCATTTTACGAACAAGACCCCTCCTCGGTATTTGCACCCAAAGTTTTACCCATTTCCGAGATCGATTTCTCCAATCTACCAACGGAACTTCCACCCATTGTTACATATAACGGCAAGTGGGTACCCGAAAGTCTTGAATACAAAGCAACAAAGCCTATATGTCCTGCTCAAATTTCACCTTTGCTCGAAACATCGCTCAAACAAATCGCGACACGAACGTTTCACGCTCTGGGTTGCCGTGACTACGCAAGGGTTGACTTCAGAGTAACCCCACAAAACCAAATTTATGTTATCGATGTAAACCCAAATCCCGACCTCTCAAAAGAAGCCGGTTTTGTACGATGCGCTAAACAGTATGGCATTAACTACACTGACCTTATTTTGCTAATTACCGAACTTAGTTTAATGCGAGGCAAAACAAATCTATCTGCTTCTTGATAAAGATTTGATAAACAAATTTGAAAATATGAAATGCAAATAAAAAAATTTTTTATATCTTTGTTTAAGTTCGTGAAGTTTTATTATTGTTAGTCGGTCGGTTACTTGAAAATGATAAGTTGTTTTTAAAAAATTTAACAGTATGAAAGAAGGAAAAAATATGCAGAATCGGGTAATACAGTTCATTAAAGTAGTGATGATAATGGTACTAACGTCGTTTGTCGGTACGTCATGTGGAGGAGGTTCCAGTGTGAGCACAGCTGAAAAGCAAATGAAAAAGGGGAATAATAAAAAGGCAATTGAAATACTAAATGAAGGAATAAAGGGGCAGGACTCGACAAACCCGAAAGCGTTTGCTTTTTTGGCACGGGCATACTACGCCGAAAGAAATTATGAAATGGCTGCATCAAGTATTGCGAAAGCAAAAGGTATGGGTTTGAGTGGGAATGATTTAAGCGATATGGAGATAATATTTAATGCGCTCTGGGGAATCGTGATTAATAACGCGATTGTAAAATATAATCAAGCCTTAGAAATGATTAGAGGAGGAAAGAAAGAACAAGCATCGTCGCTTCTTGATTCTGCACAGGCTTCTGTGGAAACCTCTATCACGATTCGTCCAGATAGCACGCTTGGTTACACGGTACTTGCGAATGTGTATGTTGTTAAAGAACAATTTGAAAAAGCCGCAGAAATATTAAACAAATCTATTAACATAAATCCAAACGATTTGCAATCATACATTCAGCTATCCAATATATACACACAGTACTTGGGAGTTAAAGACTCAACAAAAAAACAAGAGGCAATTACAATTTTAGAAAAGGCGAGAAAGAAATTTGGTGACAAAATAGAAATAATTAGACAACTTGCAATTGCTTATGTCGGAAACGGAATGTCGGATTTGGCAGAAGATGTAACTAAAAAGTTAGTAGAACTCGCACCGAAAGATAAATATGCAAATTACTTATATGGAATTGTTTTAGGGACGCTTGCAGAAAAGGGAGTACCTAATAAATACGATGAGTCGCTCGACGCATACCAAAAGGTGATTGATTTAGCTCCTGATTTTGAAGAGGCAGTTTACAACTACGCCTACGTAAGTTTTCGTAAAGCCGAAGATGATTATGCTATGAATGCAAAAAAGTTTATTGAGGACGAAATGAAAAAAGCAAAAGGGAAGAAAGCACCTGATATTATTTACAAAGGTCATTTTCCTGCTTTAGAAGGTGCTATTCAAAAGCTAAAACCATTAGCTGAAAGTAAGAATAAGAAAGATTACTGGGAATTACTTATGAACATTTACGCGAAAAAAGGCGAAAACGCACTTGCAGAACAGGCTATGAAGAAAATGCAAGAGATAAAATAGACATCCGAACAAGCTATAAAATAGGCTCCGTAATGACAAAAACGTTTTTCATAGAGATAAAAACTACGGAGCTTATGGAATGGAATAAATCTGCTCCCCCCGACACGACGGACATTTATAAAAAAATAAAAAGCGAGTACGGAAAAAGTGCTTTGTTGGAAAGTTCCGATGTTTTCGAACCCCATAATAGCCATAGTTATATTGGGTTTAGTACTTTGGCAAGTATTGTTTTCGAAAAGAGGTCTGGACATTATTGTTATCCCGACAAAAGTATTCGTCAATTTCAAATAACGAAGAAACGTCAGCCCATTGAAGAACTTAAATTGTTTATTGCAACATTTAAGTTCGAATACAAAGTACGCCCGCCATTTGCTTTAGGCTTTCTTGGATATTTCACATATGATATTATTGAGAATTTTGAGGATGTTACACTGACAAAGCATGACGAGTTAGGCATTCCAAAGTTGCAATACGATCTTTTTTCGCATCATATCGTTTTTGACCATTATAAACAAAAGATTTATATGGTTAGTTTTTTTTGGAAACAAAATGAAATGCCAAATAACAAAACCAAAATCCTGCACGACGAGGTCTGCATGAAAATAGTAGAAAAATTAAAAACAGACTCAAACCCAAAGGAAAGAGCGAGGTTTCGTGTAAGTGATATTGAAGTTCGATCAAACACCGACGATGAATATTTGTCAATGGTTCAATTCGGGAAAAAACATTGTTTTAGAGGTGACGTATTTCAGGTTGTGTTGTCTAGACGATATTCATTAGATTATGAAGGAGATGAGTTCAGGGTATATTGTGAATTGAAGAAGCTAAACCCGTCACCGTATTTATTTTTTTTTAATTACGGAACGTTTAGGTTATTTGGGTCATCGCCTGAAGCCCAGCTCTTAGTTTCGGCAGAGCGCGTTGCGGAGATTCACCCTATTGCAGGCACATTCAAAAGGTCAAAAACCAAAGAAGAAGACGAGATTGACTCAAAAAGATTGTTAGCCGACCCGAAGGAAAGAGCGGAGCACGTGATGCTCGTAGATTTAGCGAGAAACGATTTAAGTATTAGTTGTGAAGATGTAAAAGTAGATTCATTTATGCAAGTACAGTTGTACTCCCACGTCATTCACTTAACATCAAAGGTAAAAGGCAGACTATCACCCGAGAAGCACGTACTTGATTTATTAGCAGACACATTTCCTGCGGGAACACTTTCTGGGGCACCCAAAATAAGAGCAATGCAGATCATTAATGAGCAAGAAAAACATGCCCGTTCATTTTACGCAGGATCTGTGGGAGTCATCGGCATTGACGGTACATTAATCCAAGCCATAATGATTCGTTCTTTTATGTGCAAGGACAATAGGATTTACTTTCAGGCAGGGGCGGGAATTACTTCTCAATCGGTTCCTGAGAGTGAGCTCGAAGAAATATCAAATAAATTAGGTGCGCTAAGAAAAGCAATAAATCAAGCTTGCACGGAGGAAGCAAAAAAATCTAAATGCTGACAAAACGTATTTTAGTTATTGATAACTATGATTCATTCACATATAATTTGGTGCATTTGTTAAAAGAAATGGGTGAAAATGTGGACGTAAAAAGGAACAATAAATTTTCATTAAATGAAGTCGAACCATACGAAAAAATTGTACTATCACCCGGACCCGGCATACCAAGTGAAGCAGGCTTAATGTTAGATACCATTAAAAAATATGCGCACGAAAAATCTATCTTAGGTGTTTGTTTAGGTCATCAGGGAATTGGAGAGGTATTTGGCTGCACGTTAGTCAATATGAAAAAAGCATGTCACGGTACTACAACGTCCCTAAAAATTGTAAACACAGAAGAAAGGTTATTTCGTGGGTTACCTAATGGTATGAACGTCGGTCTATATCACTCATGGGCGATTGAAATAGGTAACAGCACAGACATTGAGATAACGTCCATAAGCAGTGACAACGTAATTATGTCCATAACACATAAGTATTTTGATGTTAAAGGGGTGCAATTTCATCCCGAATCAATACTAACGAATCAAAACGAAAACGGAAAGCAAATAATCAAAAATTGGTTAAATAGACCATAACATGGCATGGCTGAATTAATAATGAAGAAATTAAAATCAGATGAAATATTTTCAAGAGATCAGGCTTGTGATTTCATGCTTCTAATTGGAACGGGAAAATTAACGGACGAAAATTTATTTGACTTTATTTCATGCTTTACAAAAAGAATGCCCACGGTTGACGAATTGTTGGGATTTAGAGATGCACTAAACGAATTAGCCATAAAAATAGATTTAGGTGCAAACTTGTATGATGTTACTGGAACAGGAGGAGATGGAAAAAACACCTTCAATATTTCAACGACGACCATGTTCATTTTAGGAGGTGGGGGGATTCGAATTGCGAAGCACGGGAGTCAAAGTTCTTCGTCAGTTTCAGGTTCATCTAACGTATTAGAAATTCTAGGTGGAAAATTTACTTCAGATGGGGATTCGTTACGCAGATGCCTCGAAAAGTCAAATGTATGCTTTCTTTTTGCTCCATTATTTCATCCTGCTTTAAAACATGTCGCCCATATTCGAAAAAAAGTGAACAAACCGACTGTGTTTAATATGCTCGGACCACTCATAAATCCAGCAAGCACCAAGTTAGGAATGGCGGGCGTTAATAGTTTACAGCTACAACAACTCTACCACTCAATTTTTAAAAAGGCAAATTTAAAATATCTCACCGTACACAGTTTAGACGGCACTGATGAAGTCTCTCTTACCTCTGAATGTAGAATTCTAACCGCTTCATTCCCAACAACAAAAAGAACTATAAAACCTGAAGATTTTGGATTTAAGACCGTTTTACCACAAGATATTCAAAATGGAGGTTCAATAAAAACATCGTCTGAAATCATGATAAATATTTTGAAAGGAAAAGGGACAGAGGCACAAACAAATACTGCTCTTGCAAACGCAGCTCTTATCATAGAGGAAGATAGAAAATGTACACTAATGGAAGCCGTGGAAATAGCAAAAGAATCAATAAGTAGTGGTAGGGCGTATTCATGTTTAACAACATATTTAGAATGCTCAAAAAATTGACTTATTATGATTGCTACGACCTCCCTAAATGAGATGGAGATAAAAAATGAAAGTAAACGAGAAAAGGAAATTAAAGGGAAGATTTTAATTCGCCTCTGTAACATTAAAAGGAATTTTATTATAGGGGAAGAGAAATTGCAAGTGCTTAAAGGAATAAATCTTGAAATATGTAAAAACGATTACGTCGCCATCATGGGTCCTTCAGGCAGCGGTAAATCAACGTTAATGAATATTCTTGGATGCCTGGATACCCCTTCGGAAGGTTCGTTTTATATGAATGGAAAAAAAACATTGCAGATTCCACTGATGATGAGTTGGCTATAGTAAGAAACAAGGAAATAGGCTTCGTATTCCAAACATTTAATTTACTACCTAAAATGACGAGCCTGAAAAATGTCGAACTACCTTTGGTTTATGCAGGAATTTCCGCATTTGAGAGAGAACAAAGGGCTACGAAAGCATTAGAAGCCGTGGGCCTCGGAGAAAGAAAAAATCACAAACCAAACGAACTGTCAGGCGGGCAATGTCAAAGAGTAGCTGTAGCAAGAGCCTTAATATGTAACCCATCTTTAATTCTGGCTGACGAGCCAACTGGTAACCTGGATACAAAAACAAGCAATGAAATTATGGATATTTTCGAAGCACTTCACAAAGAAGGAAATACAATTGTCCTCGTAACACATGAAGAAGATATTGCAAAAAGAGCGAGAAGAATTATTCGTTTAAGAGACGGTGTCATTGAATCAGATACCATGAATAAAACATAGAACAAAAAATTGAAAAATATTTACTCGGCATTTTTGAAAAAAGGTGCTATTTTAGCGGTACTCGTTCTAGCAATAATCTTGTTGAACACGTACCTGACTTTCATTGAGTTCGCATCCATAAATTTAGATGTGCGTGGTGTCTTTTTGGCAATTGTTGTTGGATTTTTAAATTCCTTTTCTGGAATCATAATTTTTGATTATTCAAAAAAATTGACGAATTTTCTTAAATTTGTAATAGTTGGTCAGGTGCTAAGGCTGTTTGTTGTGTTAGTCTTCACCGTACTTGTGTTGGCGCTTGAGTTAGTCTCTGTGGTGGATTATATTCTCGGCTTGCTTCTTTCAGTGCCTATTTTCATACTCATAGAAGTATGGTGCTATAAAGATAGCATCCAAAATATAAAAACATAAAAACGGGGTAGCATTATCTGAAACGGCGAGGCATTAATATGAAAGGGAAAGATGTTTTGACAGAAATCGAATAATACATAGTTTAATTTTTTACAAAAAGTGATTAAGAAAATTTCAGTTGTTTTTTTGTTTTCTCTTCTATCCGGAAAGTTGATGTATGCTACCTCAGATGGCGAAACTATGGATGTTTTGCATCATGTAGTTGATTCGAGAGTCTTTGACTTACCAATAATAGGAGCTATCCCATTACCTCACATAGAGTTACTCGGATATGATATTTCTCCGACAAAGCACGTTATTATCATGTGGGTGGCAATGTTATTGCTGATCGCGATGGGTTTTTATGTTAAGAAGAAAAGCAAGAATGCTTCAATGACCGCGCCTAAAGGACTTCTAAACTTTATTGAAGTATTAGTAGATTTTGTAAGAACAAACATTGCAAAGGATTATATTGGTGCGAAATCAGAAAAGTATTTGCCATATCTTTTAACCGTCTTCTTTTTCATCCTTCTTTGTAATTTTCTTGGATTGGTTCCTGGTATTCCAACTGCAACTGGAAATATTGCTGTTACGATGACATTAGCCGCTATTACCTTTTTTATCACTCATTATAGTGCAATAAAAGTACACGGAATTAAAGGGTGGTTAACTCATTTTACTGGGGGTACTCCAATTGGCTTATGGCCAATTATGATTCCAGTCGAAATAATAGGAATTTTTGTCAAACCCTTTGCTTTGATGGTTCGTCTGTTTGCAAATATGACCGCGGGGCATATTGCAATTGGGACTTTAATTGGATTAATTTTTATCTTTAAAAATTGGGGAGCTATTCCGGTTTCAGTTGCACTCACATTAGCCATTTACGCTTTAGAGATATTTGTATCGTTAGTACAAGCATACGTATTCACATTGCTTTCAGCGTTATTTATCGGGCTGGCAATAGAAGAACATCACGAAGAAGAAGGGCATCACGAGAAAGGTCAGTAAGTTCTTAATTAAGTTGAAACAATTAAACAAAAATAAAATGGAAAAAATTTCATTAGCACTCGCGTATTTTGGTGCGGGTTTGGGTGCGGGTCTCGCTGCAATAGGTGCGGGAATTGGTATTGGTAAAGTCGCAGGTTCTGCGGTTGAGGGAATAGCAAGGCAGCCTCAGGCGACAAACGATATTAGAGCAACGATGATTATTGCTGCTGCATTGATAGAAGGCGTTGCAATTATCGGATTAGTTGTGTGTTTATTATTGGTGTTTCTGTCAAAATAGCACACTTAGTTTTTATATTGGTCTCACGCGGTTAGCAGGTTCTGGAAGTACAAAATATGCAATGAACAGGACCTGTTCACTTTGCATAATAAAAAATGATGAGAAAATGAATTTCATATCTTTAATTTTTTTGGAAGGATCTTTATTGGATGTTAATCCTGGTACTATTTTTTGGACATTTGTAACTTTTCTTATTCTTTTATTTGTTTTAAGTAAAACCGCATGGAGTCCAATAATCAAAGGCTTAACCGACCGAGAAAATAAAATTCAAAAAGCAATTACTGACGCAAATGAAGCCGCAAAGCAGGCACTACTTTCGAAAGAGAAAAGCGAAAGTATTATTAAAGAAGCCCACGCAGAAGCGATAAAAATTGTAAAAGAAGCTACAGAAAGAGCAGAAAGACAACGAGTTTCTCTTGAAGAAAAGACAAAAAAGGAAATTTCGCAAATGTTAGAAAATGCGAAAAAGGAAATTGAAATGTCAAAGGAAAAAGCCATGTCTGAATTAAGAGAAAATGTTACAGAAATGATAATCAAAGGTTCAGAAATGATCTTAAAAGCAGAATTGGAGTTGAGCGATAGTAAGCAAGATGATCTTTTAAATAGGTTGCTTTCAAAAGAGTAAAGCACACAGAAAAAGTAAATAAATTAATAATGTCAATAATTGGAAAAAGATATGCCATGGCTTTGTTCGGATATTTAAATGAAGACGAGAAGAAAGACGTGAGTAGGGATTTAAACATTGTACAAAGCACCTTAAGATCGTCTAATGAATTACAGATGGTAATGCGAAGCCCTATAATTAAACCCGAAAAGAAAAGGGCTATCATAAATGATTTATTTGAAAAAAAAATTGGTAAAAAGCCACTAAGTTTACTTAATCAAATACTTGAAAAAAACAGAGGTGCATTTTTAATATCTACGATTGAGGAGTTTAACTCTTTTTATGACGAGGAACTTGGGATACAAAATGCAAAGGTCTACTCTAGTTCAAAGATTAGTAACGTAAATCTTTCCGAACTATTAAGCAAATTAGAAAATCGCTTTGATAAAAAAATGAGATTAGAAATAATTGAGGATAAAAAACTAATCGGTGGATTAAAGGTTAGGATTGGAGATACAGAAATTGATATGAGTATTTCAAGTAAACTTAAGAAACTTAGAACTCACCTCTTAGAAAACTAATGAGACATGCAAAACGACTTACTCATTAAGTCTCTCAAACGCCTGCCGTGCAGCAGAACTCCAATCTGGTTCATGCGACAAGCCGGAAGATATTTACCTCAATACCAAAATATCCGAAAAAAACACGACTTTTTGACATTATGTAAAAACGCAGAGTTAGCGGCTGAGGTTACGCTTCAACCCGTTGATTTTTTCGACTTAGACGCAGCTATTATTTTTTCGGACATTTTAGTCGTTCCAGAGGCAATGGGAATGGAATTGAACATTTTAGAAAGTGTTGGACCTATTTTCAGCTCTCCGATTAGAACCAGAGACCAATTTGACAAACTCAACCACTTTAGTATTGAAAGTAAATTGGAATATGTGGCAAACGCAATCAGATTAGTAAAAAAGACACTAAACAATAAAATTCCTTTAATAGGCTTTTCTGGGTCTCCTTGGACATTAATGGCGTACATGGTCGAAGGCGAAGGTAAGACGAACTTTAAATACGCTAAATGTCTTTTATTTGAAAACGAAGCATTTTCCCACCTAATCTTAGAAAAACTCTCCAAAAGTATAATTAAGTACCTTTCGATGCAAATTAATGAGGGCGTAAATGTTGTTCAAATTTTCGATACGTGGGGCGGCTTGCTCACACGAGAGCAATATTTAAAATTTTCATTAAAATACATAAAAGACATTGTAAATGAACTAAAACAGACCTTTCCTAACATTCCAATAATAGTTTTTTCAAAAGGTGTTTTTTTATTCGAAGAAATTGCTAAAATTGGCTGTGACGCTATTAGCGTTGATTGGTGTGTAAGTCTCAAAGAAGTAAGAAAAAGAACAAACGATTCGGTTAGTATTCAGGGAAATTTAGATCCTATTGCACTATTTACAAGCAATGAAAGAATTAAAAATGAAGTAATTAACATTTTAGAAGATTTTGGAAAGATAAAACCAAATTCCGGGCACGTGTTTAATTTGGGACACGGTATAATTTTTGACACCCCAATAGAAAACGTTAAAGAAATGGTAAGAACTGTAAAGGAATATAGTCAACCATACCATATATGAAAATTGTTGAAAAGGTTTTCAATGATGAAATTTGGATAATTCATAGTGACGTTTATAGTGACAACAGAGGCTATTTCTACGAAAGCTTTAATAAGAATAAATTTTCAGAAATAGGATTAAACAAAGATTTTGTTCAAGACAATGTTAGCTTCTCTACTTTAGGGGTAATTAGGGGCTTACACTACCAAATGGTACCTTTCACACAAGGAAAATTAATTACAGTGCTTTATGGAGAAATATTCGATGTTGCCGTCGATGTAAGAAAAAATAGCAAAACATTTGGAAAATGGTTCGGAAAAGTTTTAAAATCAGGTTCTGGAACACAAATTTGGATTCCGGAGGGCTTTGCTCACGGTTTCGAAACTTTGAGTGACATTGCTATTATTCAATACAAAGTAACTGCATTCTACAATAAGAATCACGAAAGTACTTTGGTTTGGAACGATCCCAATTTAAATATTAAGTGGAAAACTCAACAACCGACCCTATCCATAAAAGATTCAAACGGTATTCCTCTTGAACTTGTTTAATGTTACTATGAATAACCAAGAATTAAAGAAGAAAATTAGGTTACACGCTTCAAAAAAATTAAAGTGTGCACAAAGGGATAAGGATATTTTTCTGATCAGATTGTCAAGTAAATTATCGGAATTACTTGATACCATTGACGTGCTGTATACAGAAAATATGGAAAACTTTGCATTTGAACTCGTGGACATACTTTCAAAGTATTACAATCAAAGAAGCAACGAATTAAAAGTTCTTGATTTAGAAAAAGGGTATAACCCAAATTGGTTTCAACACCAAAAAGAAGTCGGCTACGTGTTTTATGTTGACAGATTTGCAAAAACAATTAATGGAATCGAAGAACATATTGAATATCTAAAAAATTTGGGTATAACATATATCCACTTAATGTCCCTCTTGCAATCACGGGAGGGCGAAAATGACGGCGGATTTGCAATTACGGATTACAATAATGTCAGGCATGATTTAGGAACATTGGATGACTTAGAACGACTTTGTACAAAATTGAGACGAGAAGAAATTGTTGTTTGCGTGGATATTGTGCTAAATCACTGCTCCGATGATCATGAATGGGCAAAAAAGGCTCAAGCCGGGCATCCCTATTATCAGGACTATTTTTACATGTATGACACAAAAGAAATTCCCAATGAATACGAAAAAACACTTCCTGAAGTATTTCCCGATTTTAAGCCAGGAAACTTTACTTTTGATGAGAAGTCAAAGAGATGGGTTTGGACGACATTCAATAATTTTCAGTGGGACTTAAACTGGACAAATGGGAATGTTTTTTTAGAAATTGTTAAAACAATTTTATTTTTTGCAAATTTGGGTGTGGAAGTGTTCCGCTTGGACGCAGTTGCTTTTTTATGGAAAAGAAAAGGAACTAATTGCCAAAATCAGCCTGAGGTTTTTTTTATTTTAAAAGCGCTTAGGTTAATCGTTGAGATAGTTTCACCGTCGGTAATTCTAAAATCCGAGGCTATCGTTGCACCTAATGAATTAATTAAGTATCTTGGAGTAGGTAAGATGTATGGCAAAGTATCTCATTTAGCATATCAAAATATATTAATGGTTCATTATTGGTCTACTCTTGCAACCCGAGACACCTCATTGATGAAAAAGGTACTCTGTTCCTTTCCAAAAGAGCCTCTAGGCACATCTTGGCTGAACTACATCAGATGTCACGACGACATTGGCTGGGCAATAACAAAAGAAGATGCAAAGTGGGTCGGGTTAAACGACCAACTTCATAGAAAGTTTTTATCAGATTTTTATGTTGGAAATTTTCCAAATTCGTTTTCAAGAGGCGACGTTTTTCAATTTAGTCCTATAACAAATGACTCAAGAATTTCTGGAACATTTGCGAGTTTAGTAGGCTTAGAAAAAGCATTAGAAAAAAAGGACGAATTTGAAATTTCTCTATCAATTAAAAGAATACTTTTAGGTTATGCATTAATATGTTCTTACGGAGGCCTACCCCTTTTTTATATGGGTGACGAAATTGGAATGTTAAACGACAAATCATATAAAGGAGATATTAAACTATCAAATGACAACCGATGGACTCACCGACCCTTTATGGATTGGAAAAAAGTAAATAAAATTTCTACGGAAAAATGTATAGAAAGAGAAATTTTTACTGGAATTGTGAAAATAGTAAATCTTAGAAAAAAAATCCCCCAGTTTAGTGCGGGTGCAGAAAGAAAAATTTTAGATGATAACAACAAGTCTATTTTTTCTTTTTGCCGAACCCACTTAACAGACCGCTTATTATGTATTTTTAATTTTACAGAAATAGCGTCTGAAATGGACATAGGTACGCTATCTAATATTTTAGATATTAGAACTTGCTGTGACTTAAATGAAAATAAAAATTTGGTAGTTGTAAATAATAAGATATCTCTTGCTCCGTACCAGTATTTATGGTTAGCAGACAATACAAATAATGACTGTGAATAAAATTGCCTTACTTGCATATATCATTTTTTTTGTTTCAAGACTTGCTTTTTCTCAAAGCATACTTGTTACGATGGATAATTTTCAAACCGACCATCTTAAAGCGTACGGCGTAGCATACAAGGTACTCGAAAATGGAGAAAGTTTGGATTGGTTATTAAATTTCAAGGGTGGATCTTTCCTTTTTAAAGACTCAAAGGAACTTGAAAAATTACTTTTACTAAAAGGGATAAGCTACCAAAAAATCTCGGTAGACGAAACCATTGCTCTCCTCAATGAAGTTAATAAGGACGGGTATAATACAGCTTCTATGAAATTAGAAAAGGCTCCAAAAATTGGTGTTTATGTCCCCCCTGACAATTTACCTTGGGACGATGCCGTTACTTTGGCAATGACATATGCTGAAATACCGTACGAAAAAATTTGGGATGCTGAAGTATTGGATGGAAAATTATCGAACTATGACTGGTTGCACGTCCATCATGAAGATTTTACGGGGCAATATGGAAAATTTTTCGGAGCGTTTAGAAATGAAACCTGGTATCTAAACCAGGTAAGAAACGCTGAATCGTTTGCAAGAAAATTAGGGTTTAATAAGGTAAGTGAAGAAAAAAAAGCTGTAGCAAAAGAAATCCGAGATTTTGTGTCCAAAGGAGGATTTATGTTTGCGATGTGCTCTGCACCTGACAGTTATGACATAGCCTTAGCCGCTGAAAATATAGACATTGTACCAAAGGAAATTGACGGTGACGGAATTACAGACGGTGCGCAAATTAAACTAAACTTTTCAAAAACATTTGCTTTTGAAAACTTCAAATTAGAAACAAACCCCTACATATATTCAAAATCAGACGTAGACATAAGCCCTCTGATTACGAACAGTTCAGACGGAAAAGAGAGTGATTTTTTTACGCTATTCGAGTTCAGCGCAAAATATGACCCCGTTCCAACGATGCTAACACAGAACCACAAGGCTGTGATACAGGGGTTCTATGGACAAACAACAAGTTTTAGAAAATCAAAGCTAAAAGAAAATGTCGTAGTCATGGGAGAAAAAAAGGGCACTGAAGAAGTGAAATATATTCACGGACTGTTCGGAAAAGGTCAATTCTGTTTTTACGGTGGTCATGATCCTGAAGATTATCAGCATTTCGTAGGAGAAGAGCCCACAAACCTTAGTCTGCACAAAAATTCACCTGGTTATCGACTGATTTTGAACAAGGTTCTATTCCCGGCTGCTGAAAAAAAGAAGCAGAAAACCTAAGCATCCTCCAAAATAAAGATGTATATAAAGTAGAATAACTTTTAGACTACTAATCCGTAAAAGCTATTGAAAGTTATCTGTTAAAGCGGAATAAATTTTTGAAACAGGAAAGCCAAGTACATTATAATAGCACCCTTCAATTGAGCGTACGAAGCAAGAAATGATCTCATCTTGAATCCCATAAGATCCAGCCTTGTCAAACGGCTTAAACAAGTTTATATATTGCAAAATAATACTATCAGGGATTGAATTGAAGCAAACTCTTGTTAAAGAAAAATCAGAATGTGATTTCTCATAATTGATTAAAGTGAATCCCGTATAAACAGAGTGAATTTTCCCCTCTAAAGATTTTAACATTGCTATTGCCTCATCATTATTTTTTGGTTTATTAAAAACCTTCTCCCCCAGACAAACAATTGTGTCAGCAGCAATTAGGACCTCATTGTCTGAAATATAATCAGAATATAATCTAAATGTTTCTCTCGCTTTTCTCTTTGATAACTCTAAAACGTAATCCTCAAAGGAACAATAATCAGATACATACTCATTTACATTGATAGTTAAAACACGAAATGGAAAAGAAAGCAATCTGACCAATTCTTTTCGACGCGGTGACTTCGATGC
Organism: Potamilus streckersoni; assembly: GCA_016746295.1. NCBI lineage: Eukaryota > Metazoa > Mollusca > Bivalvia > Unionida > Unionidae > Potamilus > Potamilus streckersoni. Next base: position 667,607 of record JAEAOA010001427.1, on the reverse strand, counting down.
TAAAATCAATTTCATTTACAATTATTAAAACTATCCAAAGAAAACAAGTTGAATAATTATAGAAATTGGGACTAAGAAGAGTAGCGAATAAACCATGTATCCAAAGAAATTTGGCATTGTAATACCTCTATTTTCGGCAATTGATTTAATCATCAGGTTTGGTCCGTTTCCAATATACGTCATAGCCCCAAAAAACACACTACTGAAAGCTATTGCGAGTAAAATAGGCTCTGAAACGTTAGCAATAATATTCGTATTTGGCATGTGAGGAATAGACATTGCCACTGTGTACATGGTTATAGCAGTTGGTGCATTGTCCAAAAGGGCACTAAATATACCCGTCAAATAGAAAAACATAGATGGGGAACTAATTCCTAAGGACGGTGCGTTTATCTGTAAGTATAGAATGCAAGGAACAATTGTGATAAAAATACCCAAAAACAGAGCAACAATTTCAAAAACGGGGTTCCAATTAAATTCATTTGATATTCTGCAAATTTTTGGCGTGGTTAGTAACGAAGCATAAGCACAGATTATAATTACAATTTCACGAATAAATGATAAATAAGGATATTGAGCAAATTCAGGGATAAAATTAGAATTTAGGAAAGCCACAGATAGCAAAACGCCTATTAGCCAAACCAAATTAATTTTTCCCGAAACCCTGATAGGTCTTATTTCCGTCCTGTCTCTCTTAATTGCGGGCAAAGGTTCTTTTGAATAAAAATAAGAATCCACAAATACATAACACACAATTAACAATGAATTTGATAATACCCAATGTGGAAACAAGTTAAAAAACCAACTAAATTCAACGCCCTTTAAAAACAAAATGAACAGCGGAGGATCTCCTAGAGGGGTCAGCATTCCACCTACATTTGCGACAGTCATTATAAAAAAAACAATCGTGTGTGCCTTAAAACGCCGTTCAGAATTAGTATGTATCAGCGAACGAATAAGCAACATGGAAGCACCCGTAGTTCCAATAACAGAGGCAAGAACCACACCCGCAAAAATATACATTGCGTTGATTAATGGCACAGCACGGATATCCCCGGATATAAAAATTCCTCCTGTAATAACAAACAGCCCACAAATCAAAATAACAAACGGAATGTACTCCCATAAAAACGAATGATAAATCAACGATGTAAAATCATTCACAATGAAAAGAATAACTACGGGTACGGCTAAACAAATTGAAACAGCGAGTTTATTTAAGTTATTATGCCAAAAATCATGAAGTATAATTGGAAACAAGGCTATAGAAAGCAAAAGTAAGAAAAAAGGAAAAAGCGACCAAGCTGGAATATCTATCATGAGAAAAATACACTAATTCAATTAAAGTCAATTTTAATAAATGATAACACACTAATGTACAAGGATATTAGCCCAATTAATGTCATCCTTTGACATACAGACGAAAACGCAAATATAGCACATTTGTTTAATACAACCCTACGAACTATAAGTAATTTGCCAACCCCAGTTTTTTGAAAAACAAAAAAAACATCTTATCTGTTAAAGTTCTGCGCACGGGTTCTATAAAGCGTGGATGAGGGTTTGGATTTTTCAAAATGTTTTCCTCTATGGTTGGCTTTATTCTCATAATGAACCCCCCTAAATTATATTCATTTAATACTAATTCTCTTGCTTCTCTTATTGCGGGCAACCTATCCTTTGGATCTTCATTTTCTAATGTATCACGAATTATTTTGACAACTTTCTGTGGTTCATTAATATCTATTTTGATAAAGGACTTTTCTGGAAAAAATTTTTCGATATTTGTGCATCCATAATAAAATGGAATAGTAAATGACAAAAAGCAATCACTTATTTTTTCCGTAAAATAATATGGCTTACTGGAGTTTTCTACTGCGATGCTATAATGATAGTTGAAAAGTCCTTCACTTTTATCAACGATATAATTTGACCCTTTGCCATAAAAGTCAATCTCTAATTGAGAGGATTTTAAGTATTGTACAAAATTTAGTCGCAATGTATGACCATGCAAAATGGAAAGAGTGCTTGCAATACATGAAATCGGTTTCTTCTTGTGTGGTACGTCCATTTTTCGCAACTCTGAAAATGTCTTTTGCAAATACCAACCTAAGTAAGTTGAACTAAGAATGGTGTTTTTGCTCTTTTGAATTGGAGAAAAAACAATATCGTACTGCAAAAGTTTAGAAAACATAAAGGGGTGACAAAATCGAACTCCTGGCTCCTGCATAAGACAAAATACATTACCATTTGGAACACGAACGTTCAATGAGTTTTTGGGTGTGTTTAGAACAATAACCGCATCATAGTAATCTTTTGCGGGTTCAATAAAATCTACATCCAAATTTAACGTCGACTCCACCGTGTCCGCTTGGGTAAAGCTAGAATTTACACACATACCTACGACAAGAACTCTGATTTTCTTCATTATATCATTGCTTGTAAGTGTAAAAATTTACCAATTGAATAGAATTTATACAATTCAATTAATCAAGGATGTTACGGATGCTAAAACTTCGGAAAGAAATGTTTGAAAAGGCAGACTTGTTTTACATCCAGCAGCATTTTTATGCCCACCCCCTCCATAGTCCTTCGCAATAAAATTGACAGGAATGTCCCCTTTAGATCTCAAACTCAACTTAAACTCTATATCATTGATTTGAACAAAAAGTAACGCTACCAAAACAGTTCGGATACCAATTAAATACTCAAACAACCGCTCGGTTTCAAAAATCGATGCAGAAGTCGCCTTCAGCATATCCTGCGTTATAACAATATATGCAATTCTATTTTCTCCTGCATACAAAATACTTGAAACAGATAACCCAATTAACTTAATCAGTCCTGATGTCAAATTAAAATATATAGAAGCATAGCTTTCGTAGGGTAAAACGCCATGCTTCAATAGCTCGGCACATATCAAATGAGTATTTGGAGTTACTTTTGGCAATCTAAACGAAATGGTGTCGGTTAAAATAGCAACATAAATACCGTCCGCAATATCTTTATCCAATAACTGAACTAAGTAACGCTTTTCGAGGTACTTAATAAAAGAAAAGACCAACTCACCCGTTGAAGCCATTCTTGAATCGCAAACCATAACATCGGCAAAATCCTCAGGATCTAAATGATGATCAATACAAAGTGCTGACATAGATTTTGACCTAAAATAGTCTATCAAGTGAGGCTTCATATTCTTTGTTCTGCTTAAATGATTGGTATCAAGTAAAATAAACAAATCCGTATTCTGTAATATTTCAAGCGATTTCTCTATTGAATCATCAAATGCCATTGCCAAGTTCATATAAGGGATGACATAAAAGTCTTCATAAACTTTTGTTGGATTTAAAATAACGACCTCTTTACCAAGTTTTTTCAAGACCTGAAACAAAGCGGACTCAGAACCAAGCCCGTCACAATCTGAATTTTCATGAGTAGAAAGAACAATTCGCTTTGAACTTGCAACAAGTTCAAATGCAAATTGCCACGCGTCGTCCGACTGCTCTAAAAAAAGTTTCTTCTTATTGTTATTATCGTTCCCGTTAAGCATCTATAATTTTTTTATGTAGGCATTAAAAGTATTTCTTAGAAGCATGGCGATAGTCATCAACCCAACCCCTCCTGGTACGGGAGTAATTGCAAAAGCCTCCCGAGATACCTCTCCAAAATCAACATCTCCTACTAACTTGAATCCTGTGTTTGATAACGCATCGTCCACTCTATTAATTCCAACATCTACGATAACCGATCCACGTTTAATCATTGGCATCTTAATAAAATACGGTATTCCAATAGCTGCAATTAAAATATCAGCTTGTTTAGTGAAATATGAAATATCCTTTGTATTTGAGTGACACATTGTAACTGTCGCATTAAGGAAGGGTTTCTTTTGCAATAATAAACTTGCAAGCGGCTTTCCGACAATGTTACTCCTTCCAACAATGACGGCATGCTTTCCTGAAATATCTATTGAATAATGTGATAGTAACTCAATAATTCCCAAGGGTGTACAACTTACGTGAGTATCGTTTAACCTGCCCAAACTTAATTTTCCAACGTTGACGGGATGAAATCCGTCAACATCCTTCTCAGGTAAAATAGCCATCGTAATATTAAACTCATTAATGTGTGTAGGAAGCGGCTGTTGTACCAAAATTCCGTCAATTGTATTATCCAAATTAAGTCCATAAATATGCTCTAAAAGCATCGATTCGGGTACATGTACTGGAAGTTCTATCAGCAACGATTTAAAACCAACCTCGGCACACGAACGAACTTTGTTCCTTACGTACGCTTGCGATGCAGGATTTTCTCCAACAATAATAACACCAAGGCCCGGCGGGCGATTACCTAAGTTTACACGCTTCGACACTAACTCTTTTATCTCATTTTTGACTCGGTTTGCAGCGGGCTTTCCCTCTAATAAAATCATTGACGTATTAAATTTTTTAACTAAGACCTATCCGATTAAATATGAAATCAACATTTTTTCTAATTTTTCCAAGTAGGGTCTCACTAGAAAAGATAGAATTCAACTCCTCATCCGAAAGGTATCTTGTTATGTTTGAATCTGCAATGAGTACATCCTTGAGATGAACGTTCGTTTTCCACGACTGCATAGCCGCTCCTTGAACCAATCTATATGCAACCTCACGAGTTAATCCTTTTTCAATTAAAGCTAAAAGAACCGTTTGGGACGACACAAGCCCAAAAGATTTTGAGAAGTTTTGAATCATCGCATCAGGATAGACAATAAGTGACCGCACGGATTCGGTAAGCGCTCGAAAACAGTAGCATAAGCCAATCGTAGAATCAGGCAAAATAATTCTCTCCACCGATGAATGAGAAATATCCCTTTCGTGCCAAAGAACAATGTTTTCCAAGCCCGCCTGCGCATTCGAGCGGATTATTCTCGCAAGTCCTGAAATACGCTCAAATGTAATAGGATTTCGCTTGTGAGGCATGGCTGAACTTCCCTTCTGCCCCTCTGAAAAAAACTCCTCAACCTCTCTCAATTCAGTCCGTTGCAAATGCCTACATTCCACAGAAAACCTTTCAAGCGAAGACGCAATAATTGCGAGTGTTGTTAAATACTCTGCATGCCTATCGCGCGAAATAATTTGCGTTGAAACAGATTCAGGCAAAAGTCCTAACGCCTTACACACATATTCTTCCACTTTTGGTAAAAGATGTTCAAATGTACCAACTGCACCAGATAACTTCCCAACGCATATTCCCTCTACTGCGCGCTGAAGCCTAACCCTATTTCTTTTCATCTCTTCATAAAAAAAGGCAATCTTCAACCCAAACGTAATAGGTTCAGCATGAATACCGTGCGTGCGTCCTATTTGCAATGTGTATTTATGCTCAAGGGCGCGCAATTTAAGCACATCTAACAAATTACCTAAATCCGAAAGCAAAATATTACCCGCATCCCTCATCTGAAGCGAAAGTGCCGTATCCAATATGTCTGACGAAGTAAGTCCTTGATGAATAAAACGAGACGACTCTCCAACGTGTTCAGCTACATTCGTTAAAAATGCAATAATATCATGTTTAACCGTACTTTCAATCTCTAACACTCGTGAAACATTAAACGATGCCTTTGATTTAATAATCTCAAAATCAGATCTTGGTACATCTCCAAGACTGACCCGAGCTTCTACTGCCAAAATCTCAATATTAAGCCAATGCTGCATTTTAGTATGTTCAGACCATACAGAAGCTATATCTTTCGGAGAATACCTTTCTATCATACCTGGTTTATTTCATGTTAAGCCGTTGCTAAATTAATTTTGAAGTAGAAACCGCTCTGAATTAATAGAGATCATACTACAACAAATGAAGGTCATAAATACGTCTAATAGATTCAAACTCCTTTTTCATGTCAAGACCTAAGTCAATAAGTCTACCCGTTCTAACATCAAATACCCACCCGTGAATCTGTGGAATGTTTGCTCTATACCACGACCTTTGTACGTGGTCAATCTTAATAATATTCAGACATTGCTCTAAAACATTGAGCTCGACCAACCGGTCAAATAGTCGCGAGGGGTCAGAAATAACATCAAGTTCAACTCTGTGAATCCTATAAACATCACGCAAAGGCTGCAACCAACTGTTGAGTTGCCCCATATCACTTGGATTTAATGCAGCGCTGACACCACCACATTCATAATGACCGCACACAATTATATGCTGCACGCGCAGATACTCAACCGCATATTGAACTACGGCATTAAGATTGTTATCATTACTAATAACCTGATTCGCAATGTTACGGTGCACAAAAATTTCACCTGGGCTCGCACCAAGCAATTCCTCTGCCGTTACACGACTATCCGAACATCCAATGTAAAGACACGAAGGATTTTGTCCCATAGCCAAATTCTCAAAAAAAGCAGGATCATCTTTCAACTTAGAAGAAATCCATTTTTTATTTTTTTCAAAAATTTTTGTAAAATCCATACAACTATATTTAAGGTAATAAAGTTACATTGATATTTGGCATTACGATTGATAATTGTAAATTATTCATTTTATTGAAACGAGGAACCCGTATTGTCAATTGCTAATTATCCTTTGGCTTACCCACTCTTTAACACACGCTTTAATAATATGTTGAGATCCAGTGAAAAAATGGTCGGAATTAGAAATAATTTGAAACGTGTGGTTGTGGCACTTTTGTTGAATAAGTTGATTAATGCGACCCATAGGATTAAACTCATCGTTATCACCAAACATAATAAGCGTGGGCTGTTTAATTGAATGCAGATAGTTCGGTGTGAAAAGTCGCAAAGGCAACCCAAGTCCAAGTAGCAAGGTTGCACTTGGGAAAGTAGCACCAAATTTAAGTGCAATATGCGCCCCAAAAGAAAAACCTGCGAGAACAAGGGATAGGTTTGGCATATAGTTGTATTTAGTTTGAATATGCGCCACCGCAAATTTTAGATCGTTTAGTTCACCAATTCCGTCGGAATAAACACCTTCGCTTTCCGTAACACCACGAAAATTAAAGCGAAGCACGGCACCCCCAAGTTCAACCAAAACATTCATCAAAGTAACCACAACTTTATTGTGCATCGTACCTTGAAAAAGTGGATGGGGATGACAAATGACGGATAGAAAAGTGGGGTCAAGGAGTTGGTCTTGTTGATTAATAACACATTCAAGCTTGCCCTGCTCGCCTGCGATAAAAAAAGTATGTGAAAATCCTTTCATAACAGTCAATTAATTTTAAAGGTGCTCATGATCCTTAATAAAGTACTCCTGCGATGAAATACTTGCTTTATTGTTGGTATTTCTTTTTAGACGGTACTTTCCATTTGAAGAAAGTTCCCACGTATTTGTGACGTCCTTTAATATGATGTTTAGATGAGATTTAATTTCTTCTCTCAACACATGGTTAAGTATGGGAAAAAGTACTTCGACGCGTCGGTCTAAGTTTCGCTCCATAAGGTCGGCACTACCAAGATAAAGTTCTTCTTTACCATCGTTAAAAAAGTAAAAAATACGACTGTGTTCAAGGAATCTGCCAATGACACTAACAACGCGTATATTTTCGCTCATTTTTTCTATTTGCGGAATTAATGTACACACACCTCTGATAATCAAATCAATTTTTACCCCTTCTTGAGAAGCACGATAAAGAGCTTGAATTATTTTTTCATCTACAAGAGAGTTCATCTTAAAAATAATTTTCCCTTTTGAACCTAATTCGACTTCACGGTTAATTTTACTCAACAATCCTTCCCGCATATTGAGCGGAGAAACTAAAAGACTACGAAAAGACGTTTGGCGAGAATAACCTGTAAGGTAATTAAAAATTTCGGAGACATCCTGAGTAATTGCTTTATCTGAGGTAAAAAAACTGTAATCAGTATACATTTTTGAACTTGCAAGATTATAGTTACCTGTTCCTAAATGGACGTAACGTTTTATTTGCGTGCCATCTTTTTTTACGATAAGGAGCATTTTGGAATGAACTTTTAGACCAAGAATACCATATATGACATGCACTCCTTCATGTTCCAGCTTTTTTGCCCATACAATATTGTTTTCTTCATCAAATCGAGCTTTTAATTCTATAACGGCAGCAACCTGTTTACCTTGCCTAGCAGCATCAGCGAGCGCGTCCACAATAGGCGACTTAGAGCCAACACGGTACAAAGTTTGTTTAATAGCAATAACATCAGGGTCATTAGTAGCTTCTTCTAAGAGGTCAATGACAACGTCAAAAGAATCGTAAGGATGAAAAAGAAGTTTATCATGACGGTCAATACGAGATAACAAATTCGTTTTGCTTGGAAAATAGGTTCGCTTCGGAAGAAAAGGTTTGTTTTTTAACTCGGGAATGTCAATAAAGTTGTAAAGTTCCATTAATGCGGACAGACCAAGAATGCCGTCAATGATATAAACCTGGTCGTTAGAAATATTAAAGTTTGTGATTAGAATTTTTTTGATGTCATCAGGCATTCCCGACGCAATATCAAGTTTTACAACCTTACCGTAACGCTGTTTCCAAAGACTTTCAGAGATAGTTTCGAGTAAATCGTGGGCTTCATCCTCACCAATATCCAAATCCGTGTCCCGTGTAATTCTAAACAAATGAACAGCTTCAATAGCGAGGTTTGGAAATAGTTTGAAACAGAAGGTGGAAATAATATCTTCTGTCCAAATAAAGGTGTGTTCAGAAAAGTTAGACGTGATTTCACTCATGCTAAATATTTCGGAGGCAGGAACAATTCGTGGAAGATTGGTTGGAACTTTAACACGGGCGAATTTGAGTTCGCCCGTTTTAATATCCCTAAGTTTTACAGCAAGTGAAAGAGAAAGATTGGATATGTAAGGAAAAGGATGCCCAGGATCAAATGCAAGTGGAGTAAGAATAGGAAATATATTTTCTTCAAAGTATTGTTCTACCGTTTTGAGCTGCAAGGATGTAAACTCTTTGCAAAATCTTAGATGAATATTGTATTCTTGAAGTTTAGGCAAGATGTCATTATAAAATATTCTATGTCTGAGTGCAAGCAATGTTTTTACAATGGCTTTATTTTTTCGGATTTGTTCAATGGGCGTGTATCCATCTTTACTCACTGAAAGCGGATTAGACTCAAGTTGTTTTGATAATCCTGCCATTCGAATCATAAAAAATTCGTCCAAATTAGAACTAAAAATGGATATAAACTTCAACCGTTCTAAAAGGGGATGATCATGGCTTTGCGCTTGATATAAAACTCTTCTGTTAAAAGCAAGCCAACTAAACTCTCGGTTCAGATATGGGAAATGATGCTCTTTACTTTTCATAAATTCTCTAATTTATAACAGAAACCGAATAAGATTGTGAGTTACCCATTTGGGAAGTTACAGTGTAAATCTGAACTGAATTAAAATCCTGACTTTGCAACGTATCGGGTGAAACTGAGGCTCCTACAGAAAATTTTATCGACGGTTTAAGACGAAGCAGCATAGCATTTGTAATTCCTCTTCCACTTAAATCAAACTGAATAACGGTACCTGAAATTGTTCCAATAAAGTTTGAATTAGCCGGCAAATCGGGATTTTTAGAAGAAACAAACTTAAACTCTGAAATAGATCGCTCATCACTTGGCTCATACCTAAGAAGCACAGAATACCTCTTCTGACTGTTTGATTGAGATGTTACTGTAAAATAGGTTGGTACAGTAAAGCTAAATTTAGTTGCCACGCCGTCTGAAGTAACGGTTGCATTTTCAGATACCTTAATCCTCGGAACAAGAGATGTAACAGTTGTCCCATAGGGTAATGAAATAGTAACAGTATTATCGGTATTATTTATGATCCCATTGTAATCATACAATATATATATAGAATTGTCCGATGTTTGAAATGAAAAGGATATGATAGAATTTTCGGTATTTGGGGCGTGGGAAACTTTAACATAGTATACTTTTTGAAGTCCATTTTGTGCGGTTACTGTGTAGCTAACAACCGTTGTAAAGTCAGCAGAAACTTTTGAACGCTGCCGTAAAGTGGCAAAAGCAGATTTTGTCGTAATTGTAGGAATTAATTGAGTAAGATTAGTTCCAAAAGGAAGGCTTACACGAAATGTATCATTAACCAAATCACAGAAATAATCTTTGTCTAAAAAAGAATTGTCCGATTTTAAGAAGGAGGAGCTTTCTATTGTGGCATCCTTATCTGCCTCAACTGTTCTAAATTGAACTACAACATCGGGAGCGAGCCGGGATCCAACTACTGATGTTAAAGAAGACGTAAGTATCAATTGATAGTCAGTATTATATTCTAATGATAATTGAGGGCTGAATGAAACACTCGGAACACCTTTTGAAACTTTATATGAAAGTGAATAAGGATAGAATGAAACACCCTGCTTAATTAGAGTAACGCCCACGGTGATTGATTTTGTATTTATATAATCTCCAAATTGTATCTCAAATTGCGGAAGAACAGAAACATCTCTCACAATGCTTTCAGAAGAAACCCAAATTCGGTTGTCCACAAAAATTTTTTGAATTGAAAAATACTCACTAGGCTTTATGCTACTCTCACAGCTCCACTGAAAAGCGAACATCATAAAAAAACCAAAATAAAAAAAGCACTTCTTAAATTTTATAAAGAAAAACTGTATTTGAACAAACATAACCATGTAACATTAACATTAAATAGAAGGAATAACATAACAACATTAAGCAAAAATAATTTTTTTACCTATTTCTTCAATGGCTAATTTAAGTGATTAAAAAGTTGTGAGAAATAAAAAAAACACTTATATTTGCGTTCTTAATTTTAACTTAAACTATAAAAAGAGAAAAAATGAAAACATTATTTTCAATTAGTGCGCTTGCAATGGTTGTAGCGCTTTCTGCATGCGGACCAAGTGCCGAACAGAAAAAGTTGTCTGCTGACTTAACAGCAGGGGCGAAGGCTTTGGAGGATTCCGACAAAACTGCAACGGAATCATTGAGAGTAGCCGTAGAGTCAGGTAATGCTGCTATACAGGCTTATGATCATGCAAAGGCAGAATCAGCAAAAGGTGGCAAAAAGGCTGCCAAGGGTGCGATGATGGTTTCGGAAAATGCCGACAAAGCAGCAGAGTCTTTAAAAGCCGCAATTGCAGAGGCAGGCTCAGTCGCCCCAGCCAACGTTAGTGAAGCAATGGCAACAGCAGAAAAATTTGCAAAAAAGCCAGGCAAAGTTGAAGAGATGAAAACAGCTCTTTCAAACATTCAAAATCAAATGAATGAAAGAGTAAAATCTTCAGAAATGGCTGTTGAGAAGATTCAATCTGCAAAAGCAGCTTTGGAACAAGCATTAGCAGCACCGGCAAAAGCAAAAATGTAACTATTTGTTATATCAAAACAAATTTGTTGCAAATAGTTTAATGAGGAAGTGAACAACTTCCTCTTTTTTTATTTAGAAATCATGTCAAAAAAACCAAAACAAAACTATGCGTGGTCGGGACGATTTACAAACAAAATGAACGAGCAGGCATTCGAATTTTCCAAGTCAATAGACATTGACAAAAAGCTCGCAGTATTTGATATTGAGGGAAGTTTGGCACATTTAAAATCATTACTCAAAGCAGGAATAATTTCAAAAGAAGAAGAGAAAAGTTTGAGAAATGAATTAGAAAATATCAAAGGTAAAATAAGAGATAATTCATTTCAGTTTGACGAATTTGAAGAAGATGTGCACATGGCAATTGAAAGTGTGTTGAGAAAAAAGTTTTCTTTTGGAGGAAAAATCCATACAGGACGAAGCAGAAACGATCAGGTTGCATTAGACGAGAGACTCTATCTAAAAGATGCAACTCAAAAAATTATCACTGAAATCCAAAAACTCAATAGGAATTTACTAAAAAGAGCAGAAGAACACAAGACAACCATTATGCCGGGCTACACACATTTGCAAAGGGCACAGCCTGTTCTTTTAGCACATCATTTATTAGCTTATATCAATATGTTTAACCGTGACATCCAAAGATTTGAAGACGCTAAGGATAGAATAAATATCTCCCCATTGGGTTCTGCTGCCCTTGCGGGTACCCCGTTTAACTTGGATAGGCATGAAGTTGCTAAAATACTGGACTTTTCAGGTATCACTCTAAACAGCATTGATTCTGTAAGTGATAGAGATTACGTTATTGAATTTATTTCAAATTGTAGCATTACTATGATGCATTTGAGTAGGTTAGCTGAAGAATTTGTTTTATGGTCATCACATGAATTTTCGTTCATAGAAATTTCAGATGAGTTCGCAAGCGGAAGTAGTATCATGCCTCAAAAGAAAAATCCTGATATGGCCGAGCTGGTACGTGGCAAAGTAGGACGTGTGTATGGAAATTTAATCAATATTTTAACAATAATGAAAGCGCTCCCCTTATCGTACAATCGTGATATGCAAGAGGATAAAACTCCATTATTCGACTCGTTTGACACTCTCACCGCGTGTATAAGAATTTCTTCAATGATGCTTGCTAATTGTGTGTTTAATAAGGAAAAACTATTAGAAGCAACAAAACGAGGGTTTTGTAATGCTACTGAAATTGCGGATTACTTAGCGGAAAAGGGGATTCCGTTTAGAAAAGCCCATGAGATTTGTGGTAAAATTGTCGCATATTGCGTTTCAAAGAACGTCACATTAGAAGAACTTTCAATGGAGAAATACCAGGAGTTTAGCGAAAAGTTTGAAAAGAATATATTTTCAAGATTAAATCCTTCTTCGTCTATACAGCTAAAAAAAACGAAAGGTAGTACTTCTTTTAAAGAAGTTCTTAACCAAATAAATTACTGGAAAAGAAAGTTCAGGAAAGCCGACGAACCACCTCGGAAACCTTAGCGGCGGCGAATAGAATCTCTTCCATACTGTTAAACTTCGAAAATGAAAATCTTACAGTTTTTGAAGCCTTAGATTTGCTAAATCCTAATTCTCTTAATACTCTTGAAACCTTTTCCACGCCTGACGCGCATGCAGAATTGTTAGAAATGCAAATTCCTTCCTGAATAATTGCCATTAAAAAGGATTCTTCATCAAATTTTCCTTGTATTGAGTTAAATGTAATACTTAGTATAGACGAAAGTTTATTACTCAGGTCGCCATTAACATTAAAATCCACACCGCCTTGCTTTAAACTCGCAACAAATTTTTTTGAAAGTAAATCTATGTAAGCTAAATTTTGGTGCCTTTCAGTTTGGATCACTTTTAGAGCCGTCGCAAAACCACTGATATACGCAATATTCTCCGTACCCGATCGCAATAAATTTTCTTGTCCCCCGCCATGTATTAATGGTTGCACAAAGGAAGGATCTTTACAATAGAACATGCCTATCCCTTTTGGTCCATGAATTTTATGAATCGAAGCAGAAAAAAAATCGAACCCGTCACTTTCAAATTCGACCTTACCCAGACTTTGGGTACAATCACAATGGAAATAGGCATTATACTTTTTTGCTAAATAGGAAATTTCTTTAATTGGATTTATATTACCAACTTCATTATTAACATGCATAACGGAAATTAAAGTGTGTTCGTTAGTCACAAATTTTGAATGAAAATCATCTAAGTTTAAGACACCATTTTCATCGTGCTTAACATAAACTACTTTTGCGATATTATTAATTTCAAGCCATTTTGCAACCTCAATCGTCGCAGAATGTTCAAGTTTTGACGTGATTAACCTTCCATTAAGATGTTTCGGTTTGGTAAGAAAAAATCCTTTTAATATTGTATTAATTGATTCAGTCGCCGAAGAAGAAAAAAAAAACGAGATGAATGGGCGTTAAAGTACTTTGCGATTAATTCACGGGAAGTTTCTATAATATTTTTAGATAACTGACCAAACTTATGTATTGAAGAAGGATTTCCATAAAAAAGTTTAAGTTTGGTATTAATGTCGTCTAAGACGACTGGATCTATCTGCGTTGTGGCAGCATTATCTAAATAAATTTGGTTAGTCGTCATAAAAAGACAAAAATTGTATGGTTCATTATTAACCCAAAATCAAAGAAGATACTTCTCTCGGAACTTAGATACATAAATCAAGGTACTAAAAGGAAGTCGTATATCAGCATCTTAATCCAAATACCATGGTCGCAACAGCAAAAGAAAACGAAGAACTTTTGTAAAAACAAACTAAAAAGAACGCGAATCGAAAAGCCCAAATTAAAATATAGGTATTAAATTTGCAAATATCATTTATGAATGTTGCAGTATTAGGTATAGGAACTGAAGTCGGTAAAACTGTTGCAGCGGCAATAATCGTGGAGTCTATGCAAGCTGACTATTGGAAGCCCGTTCAAGCGGGAAATCTAAACGCAAGTGATTCGATCACCATAAAAAAGCTTATTTCTAATAAAAAGTCATTCGTGTTTGACGAAAATTACAAATTAAGAAAACCGATATCTCCGCACATGTCTATCAAATACGATAAAATTAAAGTAGAAGTAAATAAATTAAAAGTACCAAAATCAAACAGTCCTCTATTAGTTATTGAAAGTGTTGGTGGTATTTTGTCCCCGCTTAGCAATGATGAAACATTTGTAGACTTTTTAAGAGTAAATAATATCAAAACAATGTTGGTTACGAAAAACTATTTAGGAAGCATCAATCATACCATGTTAAGTATTGAACACCTAAAGCACAGTAATATTGAATGCATAGGTTTAATTATAAACGGAGATCCGAACAAGGAAACTGAAAACTACTTGATTCAAAAGTCAAAACTTCCTATCGTTCTTAAAATTCCATTTACTACTACATTGAATAAAGATTTTATAAAAAAAATTGCCATTCAAAACCGCAATAAATTAGCACAAATTTTTAACATTGGTTATGAAAATTCTATATAAATACATAGTGAAAAATATGATGGGTCCGTTCTTTTTAGGATTTAGCATCGTGGTTATCATTCTTTGCTTGAGCTACTTTGTAACAAGCGTAGTTACAAAATTTATCGGTAAAGGATTAGAGTTTTCTGTTATTGCAGAAGTCTTTTATTTAGCATTACCCGCATGGATTATGTTAGCAATACCCATTGGCATGTTAGCAGGAACGGTTTTAGCAATATCCAATATGACAGCATCATTAGAAACCGTTGCTATGCAAGCATCAGGTATATCATTAAGACAGCTTTCCCTTCCTGTCATTTTCGTGGGGCTAATTGCGTTCTACTTAACTGAACGTGTGGCAAATGTCATGTTACCCGATGCCAATCATAAATGGAAGCTGTTGCTTTATGATGTATCAAGAATTAAGCCGACCATTGGTCTTAAAGAAAACGAATTTACAAACCTTGTAGAAGGATATTCAATTTTAGTTAGAAAAATAAATCCAGACTTAGGCGCAATGAAAGGAGTAACTATTTACGACTATTCAAATAAAAATTCACTTGCTACAATTATGGCTGATAGTGCAGAAATAGGATTCACGTATGATGTTAAATTTCTTGTTATGAAACTATACCATGGCGCTGTACATACAAATTATTATGAAAACAAAGAAATCAAGAAATACGAAAAGATAGACTTTTCAGAAAATAGAATTATTGTAAGAGTTGAAGGATTTGACCTCATCCGTTCAGACTCCGGTGCATTGGGAAGAGGAGATCGAGAACTATCAGCAACCGAACTTCTAAAAATTGCGAATAAGTCCTTACAACAGGGTGAAGCAGAATTATTAAATAATTACAAAAAACTAGAATTAGACATATTAAGCAATGACAGTTTATCAAGCAGTAACAACTTAATTCAACAAAGAGAGTATTTGATAAAAAAAATAGTATTTGATACTCAGACTTCGGACGAAAAAATTCATGCCATAAAGGCATCTATTGAATTATCAGAGAAACGAGGAGAAGAAATATTATCAACATGCTCCTCCTATTCTAATCAAGACTTGCTCTCTCGTGGGTACCTAGTCGAATATCATAAGAAGTACGCCATGTCAGCATCCGCTCTACTTTTTGCTTTACTTGCGGTACCCATTGGCATGTTAAGTAAAAGAGGTGGAATTGGGTTTGCCGCAGGATTTTCGCTCTTTTTTTATATTATACATTGGATCAGTTTTATTGCAGGAGAAAAAATAGCAGATCGTGGGCTAATATCACCCTTTCTCACCATGTGGTTTGGAAATATCGTAACCATTATTTTAATTCTTATTTTTTGGTTGAAAAATTCAAACTATTGGAATAAGATATTGGAAATCAAAAATTATTTCTCGACCAAATAAAGTTTATATTTCACAAGTATATCAATCAGTGGACTCGGAACTAATGAGCGAATTACATCATAATTTTGATTTTGTGAAATAAGCGCCCTAACAAAACTTGATGAAATAGGGTTAGACATTGAAAAAAACCTTGTTTGTAAATCATGATAAAGGGGATTATTACCCTTTTTTTGTCGTGAGAAAACGTAAAGAGAAAATTCATCTAATATATCCTTATAGTTTGACCAAGTGGAAAAATTCACATATTGATCGCCTCCAATAACCAAGTATATTTTTACGCCAGGGTATTGATAGGAAACATTTTTCAGTGAATCGTAAGTGTAACTAACGTTAAACCCTGAGTCTATTTCTGTGAAATCACTATAAGTATTTACCAGAGTGCATTGGTCTCTAAGATACCTAACAAACTCCGTAACAAGTTCCTTAACTATTAATGGAGGTGTAGCCAATCTTTTTTGCGGATTTTTTGACGGACTTATCAAAGTGCATGAATCCAAGCCTAAGCCAGAAAGTGTTTGAACTATTTCCTGATGTCCAACATGTGGAGGGTCGAACGTACCAGGGAAAAAAAATATTTTTTTTGTCAACTAAAATAATCACGTTAATAATTAAAAAGGGACTACAGAGACTCCTCCTTTTCTGCTTCTATGCTTTTTAGTGTATCTTTTAGCAAGCCATTATAGATACAATTAGCGTCGCTTTCGAACAAATTATCAATTAAAATAGGTTCATTGCTTGATTCCATTGGGTGCATTAAAGGATAGTCTGCACAAAAATGGGGTCTAAACTGGTAAATCCTGCACCTAAAATCATTTCCAAGAAAAACACAAGGTCCTTTGCTTGTTTTTAAAGCAGTCCCAACTGCTTTGCCGGAGGGAAAATAGTCCGCATCGTCAATTTCCTGCGAAAACAATTCCACTTGGTGTAAATCACTAAACTCGGGTCTTGACAAAACCTCTTGTTTAATAACTTCTGATTGTTCTAAATCAACCCAAACCCCATTCATACAACAGTTTGCTTTGCAGATTGACAGATTTGTTATGCAACTCCGATACGATGTTGGCATAGTAGATAAGATATTATATTTTTTTAACTTGTTGGATTACAAACTCACTGACCCATCGAAATTCCGATTAACTTCGCATTTTCAATAAGTTCGTGATCTAAGGGAACCAATTTACTTTTGTTCGCAACGTCTTTGATAGGTACCGAAACGATATCGTCTCCTTTTAGGGCAGCCATCTGACCAAACTCGCCTTGCATAACCATTTTCGCAGCGTAACATCCAAAGCGCGTTGCTAAAATTCGGTCAAACGCTGTGGGACTCCCTCCTCTTTGCAGATGCCCAAGCACTGTAACCCTACTTTCCTGTGTCGGCATAAGCTCTTCAATTTGCTTAGAAAGTGCCATGCCGACACCCCCCAAGCGAAGTGGATCGAAACTATCTTTAACAAATTTATTCACGGTCAATTCACCTCCAACTGGCTTCGCACCTTCCGATACAATAATAATGGTAAATCCTTTACCCACTTTAGTACGCTTTTGGCAAATTTCTGCGATTACCTGAATATTGTAAGGAATTTCTGGAATTAATATAACATCAGCACCACTTGCCATGCCTCCGTACAAGGCAATCCAACCCGCATATCGACCCATAACTTCTATAATCATAACGCGGTGATGAGACATTGCCGTCGTGTTAATCTTATCAATACATTCTGTAACAGTGTTAACGGCAGTGTCGAAACCAAACGTCATATCAGTTGACATTAAATCGTTGTCTATGGTTTTTGGAATACCCACGGTAGGCAAACCCATATCTGTAAAACGTGAAGCTACCGACATAGTTCCGTCCCCGCCGATTGCTATTAGCGCATCGATACCTAGTTTTTTTGTATTTTCAATAACTTGAGAAGAGACATCTTTATAGTCTTTTGTCAAGGGTTGGTACTGCCTAAACGGATTAGCACGATTTGAAGTTCCTAAAATAGTACCACCTTGAGAAAGAATTCCTGCTAGTCTTAAAAAATTAATCTCTTCATAATCATTCTCGATTAATCCTCTAAAGCCATCCTTAAATCCAATAATCGTTACACCATACGCATTAATAAGCGATTTACACACAGCACGGATCGTTGCATTTAGAGGTGAACAATCCCCTCCACTTGTCAGAACACCAACCTTTTTAACATTCATAGAGCAATAAATATAGTTAAAATCCTATTGATTATTAAGCCATTCGTCATACCATGCCATTTGGATAGCCTCTAAAACAGCCTCATTTGATTTCGCAGGGTCATCAACAAAATCGGGAATGCTTAAAACAGCATCTCGCATATCAGAAAACCTAACAGTTAGAGGATCAGTATCTGGAAACATATCTAAAAGAGCAAGCGCTATATCCTCCGATGAAGTCCAAAGTAATGACATAAAAAAACATTTAAACCGCTTCCTTTAAAACAGCATCTTTTACCTTTGTTGCCGCTTTGCCCGTTCGCTTTCGGAGATAGTATAACTTAGCCCTGCGGACAGACCCACGTTTTACAACCTCAATTGTTGAAATAATCGGTGCGTGAACTGGGAATATACGTTCGACCCCAATGCCGTGTGAAATTTTTCTTAGTGTCATGGTAGCCGAAATACCAGCACCCTGACGTGAAATAACAACTCCTTTGAACTGTTGAAGTCTTTCCTTTTCACCTTCAACGACCCTTACTTGCACGGATAAGGTATCACCCTGCCTGAAGTCGGGAACATCGTTCCGAAGCCCTAACGCTTCAACTAAACTAATCTGATTCATTTATTACAAAATTTAATTTTATTAAGAAATCATATCGGGTCTTCTTGCTTTTGTCTTTAATTGCGAGTCACACTCCCGCCATTCAGAAATTTGCTTATGATTTCCAGATCGCAGCACGGGCGGAACCTCCATACCTTTATACAAAACAGGTCTTGTAAAATAACCACAATCTAATCTATCCTCCTGAAAAGAATCTGTTAACGCGGATTCAAAATCTCCTAAAACACCCGGAATCAAACGTGCAACGGCATCCATTACACATAAAGCAGGAATTTCACCACCTGATAGCACGTAATCCCCAATAGAAATTTCCTTTGTGATTAAAGCCATTCTCACTCTTTCATCGATTCCTTTATAATGACCAGCCAACAGAATAACATTACGGAGGAGACTCAAAGTGTTCGCAAAGCGTTGCGTAAACCTTTCACCGTCAGGTGAAACAAAAATAATTTCATCATAATTTCGTTGCTGTTTCAATTCCTCTATACAGTTAAAAATAGGCTCGGGTCTAAGAATCATTCCCGCACCCCCTCCGTAAGGCGTATCATCCACTCTCGGATAATCCTCTGAAACAAACTCATACAGATTATGCAGATGAACACTTATTTTCTGTTTTTTAGAAGCTATAGATAGAAGTCCATAACTCATAGCAGAACCAAAAAAACCGGGAATCACAGATATAACATCAAACCTAAGCACAGACATTATACGTTTATTCTATGGACTACAAAACTCTTCAAACCTATTTACAAAAATCAATTTCTTGGCAACATTCACTTCAGCAACAAATTCTGGTGTAGCTGGAAATAACACATCACTATTGGCGAGCGTTTGAATCACATACACGTCATTTGCAGGAAACTTCATAACATCCCTCAACGTCCCCAAACTTAGCAAAGAATGACAATCTAAAATTTGATAACCAATAATATCATGCACAAAAGAAACATCTTTTGGCAAAGGCACTAATTCAGACTCATCGACGTAGAGGTATTTTTTTCGCAAAAAATCAACCTCGTCGCATGTATCCAACCCTACAAATTTGAAATAAGCAAAACCCAAACTCAGCCTTGCTTTACCTTTTAACTTTGTTCCAACTGTTGTCTCGCCGTCTACCCCGTACGTATAAATGAACTCTCGTAAAAACCTATTAGGAAAATCGGTCAGTATTTCTGCCTTAATCTCCCCTTTTAACCCGAACGGTTTTAGAAAGTAAGCGACCTTAATTTTATTCAAATGCCCTTTATTCATGACTTTAGACATTAAAAATCACCTGCGCATTCTAAAAAACTATGATTTAGTTTTTTCAGTTGCTTCTTTTGCTTTTGCCTTTGCGCTATTTAGTCTCTTTCCCTGTAACTTTTTAGAAACACGCAGCGTCTCAGCCTTGCTCCATTTTGAAAGAGCCTCTACTATTTCGGATTCGCTTTTGCCTTGCTTTTCCAATGCACGCCTGTAAAGCAACCCTGTTGAACGAACCAAACTTCGCACTGTAACCGTAGGTTCTGCACCTACGCCCAACCAATACATCATGCGATCTTCTTTAATTGAAACCTTATGAGGCAATTTTTTAGGTTCGTAACGACCAATATCTTCTATAAACCCGCCATCTCGTTTCTTTCTCGCATCCACAGTTACAATTTGGTAAATAGGAAGCTTTTTCCTGCCAATTCGTCTTAATCTAATCTTAACCAATTTACTTACAATTTAGAATTAATTTTTAACATTTAACATGTTTTTCAAAAGGGAAGCCTGAGAGGCTGCATCTTTTTTCTTTGACACCGTCTTCATCATTTTTTTCGCAGCTTCAAACTGTTTTAACAACTTATTCACATCTTGGATAGGACGACCACAACCACGTGATATTCGCCTCCTCCTGCTTCCGTCTATAATATGAGGCTTCGTTCTCTCCTCTATCGTCATTGAAAAAATAATACTCTCTACTTTACCAAATTCATTTTCATCTATTTGTGAAGAAACTTGGTTTAGACCGGGCAACATATCCAAAACTGATTTAACAGAACCTAATTTTTTTATTTGTTGAATCTGCTCAAGAAAATCATGCATTGTGAAGGTCTGTGCAAGAAAATTCTGATTTAATTTCTCTAATTTCTCCTTATCCAATTTCGACTCAACCTGCTCCACAAATGAAACAACGTCTCCCATCCCCAAAATACGCTGCGCAATCCGGTCTGGGTAAAAAATGTCCAATTCATCAACCTTTTCACTACGACTAATAAACTTAATTGGCTTCCCAAGAACAAACTTTACAGACAAGACAACACCTGCTCGCGTATCACCGTCCATCTTCGTTACTACAAAACCACCAATACTTAACCGCTCATTAAATGATTTAGCAGTTTTTACCGCCTCTTGACCCATTGTACCGTCAACAACATGCAAAATATCAGAAGGGGAAAGAGATAACTTCAGCAAACTGAGTTCCTCCATTAAAACGTCGTCTACGTGCAACCGGCCTGCCGTATCAATGATTACAACATCCCGCAAGTTTTCTTTCGCAAATTTAATACCATTCTGGGCAATTGCAAGTACGTCTTTCGAATCCTCCACGTAAACAGGCACTCTTACTTGCTCAGCAAGAAGTCGTAACTGTTCGGACGCCGCAGGTCTGTAAATATCACACGCTATAAGAACCGGCGTATAACCTGTTCCACGTAAAAAATGAGCTAACTTTGCTGTAAAAGTCGTCTTTCCTGCACCCTGCAAACCTGTAACCATTACAACAGACGGCGGTTTATCCTGCTTCAGTGTAACCCCTTGATTCTTTCCCCCCATAATATGAGTTAATTCCTCAGAAAGAATCTTAACAAACATCTGGTCAGGGGAAACGCCCTTCGTAACCTCAACTCCCAACGCTTTTTGCTTAGTTGAATCAATAATGCTTCTCGCCACACTATAATCAACATCAGCCTCAAGAAGCGCACGACGGATTTCCTTCGTAACAGCACTTACATTCGCCTCGGTGAGCTTAAAACTCCCCGACAACTTACGAAGCGCAACATTTATTGATTGTGAAACAGTTCCAAACATAGCCAAATAATATAAACCATCAAGTAGTTCATTAAACGTAAAGCGTACAAAGTTAAGATTTTTTGAACTTTATTAAAAAAATCTTTTACAAAATGCTTGCACTAAGATTAAATGGGTACCATGATTTACGGAAATAATTTAGGTTCGCAAGCATCATTATATTATCATAAATTCATTATGATTTCTAAATTGCTATGAAAACGTATTCAATTCAATCTTCTTCACGAGAAAGTCTTTCAGAGACAGAGGTTAGGCATTCATAAGAAATAGTTGATGACCATTTTGCAAAATCGGTTACACTAATCAAGTCATTGCCAAAAATGACAACCTCATCACCAACGGAAATACCGTGTTCCATTCCTATGTTAATCACAATTTGGTCCATAGTAACATTGCCCACTTGTGGATATTTTTTTCCACGAATAGAGACAAATGCATGGTTAGAGGCGCTTCGAGGAAAGCCGTCAGCATAGCCTATAATAGCGATAGCAACGTACGTGTCCTCCTTAGCTACCCAGGTCGCGTGGTAAGAAACTGCAGTGCCTTTCGCAACAAATTTAATTAGGGAAATGTAAGAGACTAACTTCATGACGGGCTTTTGTTCAAATGGAAGTAACTGTGTTTCTATGGGTGAAAACGCTCCATACATTACAATACCAATTCTAACCATATCTAACCTTGATTCAGGTATAAAGAGCGCTCCGCCACTATTTGCGGCATGTTTAATGAGAAAATAACCAAGTAATTTTTGAATCTTACTTGTAGTATTTAGAAAGATATTGAGTTGATTTTGTGTAAAGAGAATGTTTGAGTCACATGAAAAGTGCGTGTAGATACCTCGCATGATTAAGGGAATGCGTTCCAATGATCTGTACGCAACCGCGATCTCCCATGCTTCATCGGGTGTGCATCCTTGTCTTGTCATTCCCGTATCTACTTTTAAATGGAAATCAATTGAATGGTCGTAATCACGAACTTTTTTTTGAAAATGCTCAAACTGTTGAATACTTGAAATAGTAAGCGTAAGATTGTATTTCAAAGCAATTTCAATTTCATCATTTTGAGGCGGAATAAAGCACAGCACGGTGCATGAGGCAGCTTTAGCTTCAATTAAAATATCACAAAGTTCAACTCCTTCTAATACGCTTGACACTGCAAAATGACGTATTCCGATAGCGAGCAGTTCATTTACGTTTCATTCAAGCCGATGACCATAAGCGTTTGCTTTCACCACAGCCATAATTGTTGATTCTACGCATAACTTTTGAATATGGGCAACATTTGACCGAAGTGCCTGAAGGGAAATTATGGCTTTGGAACTTCTTAATTTGATACACTTACCCATCACATTTCTTCCTTTATCTTATTCCAAAGTGCCAAATAACTTGTTTCATCAGGGATTAAGGTTAAAGCATGATTAATGGCATTCAGTGCATTTTTGTAATCATTAAGAGAGTAATATGCAAAACTCAGTTCATACCATGTATTACAAACAATTTCAGCGGGCAGGTCAAGTGTTTTAAATTGGCTAATTGCTTGCTGAAAGTAATGAATGGCATCTTTGCTATTGCCAGCTTCCTGTAACACAATTCCGAGATGCAAAAGAGGATATAGTATACTTGAATTATACTCAAGTGCTTTTTTAAAACACACAATGCTTTCATTAAATTTCTTATGCACAAGAAGTAAATAGCCTTTTGCATAAAGTGCTGATTCAGGTTGGTCTGTAAGTGAAACAGCTCTGTCATAACTTGCAAGGGCATTGTCCAACATATCCAATTGGGCATACGAATCGCCGAGGAGTTCCCAACCGGAAGGATCATCGGGTTCAAGTGCGACAAACTTTTGAAATGCTTCGACAGCATCATTTTTTTTCATCTAACACTTGGTACGTCGTCGCGAGATAAAGCCAAGCCTCAGCGAATAGCTCATCTATTTGTAAGCAGTCTAAAAAAGCATCCCGCGACTCTATAAAGCGGTTCATTTTACCATAAACGATTCCAATAGCATAATAAATATCAGGAACATTGAATATTCTTGACGCTGCATCTAAGTAACAATTTAGAGATTCTTCGTACTCTTCGAAGCTTTCATAAAATGACCCAAGTTCTAAGTAATAATCTGCTTCTAATGGCGAAAGCGAAATGGCTTTCTTAAAAGTGTCTTCTGCATTTTTTTCCTGTCCAATTTTTTGTGAAAGTGCTAACCCAGAGTACATCCATGCGTCCGCACTGTATGGAAAAAATTCACGCCAATAATTTGTTAATTTGATTGCTAATATGGTAATGTAATTGCTAATAAGATGATCGGCATACTCCTCCAGAACATCCTCATCGGTAACTGTTTGATACATTCCCGATTCAACGCAAGCGATCGCATTTTGGCACGCATCATCGCTTTCCTCCGAAATGTTAAATTTATTTTTCATTCAATATAGATTAAATTTATTATTGCTACTACTGATTTCAAAATAACTACCTAATTTAAAGTTATGAAAGGAAATTTAACTGAACGTGAGAAAAATGTACTCAATATAATTATTCGCACATTCATTATGACCGCAAGCCCTGTTGGCTCTCGTTATCTGACACGAAAACACTCACTAAATTTTTCCGATGCCACATTAAGAAATGTCATGGCAGATTTAGAAGAAAAAGGGTACATAAACCAACCCTACGCCTCAGCAGGCAGAGTGCCTACTGACAAAGGATACAGGTACTATGTAGATGATATTGCCAAAATGGGCAATTTGCACAAATCAGAAAAAAACAAGATCGATCACAATATAGATTTGGAAAAAACAACCAAGCATACAGATACAATGCTGAAAGAAGCTACTCAAATCCTTAGCCAAATTTCACAACAAATAAGTTTAATTCTTACTCCAAGTCTTTCAAAAGGCATCTTTAACCGAATTGATTTGTTATCCATTTCTTCAGAACGCTTGATGATTGTCATTACGATTGATAATGGCTTCGTTAAAACCGTCATGATTGAATTGCAAAGCGAAGTAACACAAAAGGATATTCTTCAACTTACCGAGTTACTCAACGAAAAATTAGCAGGTATATCCTTAGCCGAAATTCGTGAAACCATTTCTATACGAGTTCCACCTAATGATACTGACAATAAACTTATCAGAATCTTTATTGAATCTTCAAAAGAAATTTTTAACGATATTTCTGAAGGAAGACTTATTGTATTTGGTAAAGACAATATCCTTACCAACCCTGAATTTGAACGTGTTGATAAAGTTAAAGGAATTATTGAACTCTTCGAAAATAAAGATGTTATTGTTCATCTTATAGAAAGCACTACCCAAAATCCTATTTCTACGAACGAAGACCCCATCATCAAAATCCGAATCGGTAAAGAAAACCAAGAAAGTAAATTACAGGATTGTAGCCTCATTACTGCAAAGTATTTCGCAGGAAAATCAGAAGGTATGATCGGCGTCATCGGACCAAAGCGAATGGACTACCCAAAAATGTTTCGTATTATCAGCTACATGGCAAACCGATTAACCGAAAAATTCTCTTAAATGTTTACAGGCATCATAAAAGATATAGGCACCATTACCAACATTATCACGCACACTCACGGTCTTACCCTTTACATATCATTCACCTCCGATAACTTCCTCAACTTGACCACAGACGAAAGCATCTGCATAAACGGGGTTTGCCTCACCATAACTCACTTTTACAACCTAAAACAATTTACCGTTGATGTCGTCCAAGAAACTTTATCAAAAACTACCATCCCCTTATGGACCATTTCTAAACGTGTTAATTTAGAACGGGCTCTTAAACCTACTGATAGACTTGGCGGCGGATGGATACAGGGACACATAGACTGCACTGCGCTCGTTACTCACGTTATTCCTCTAACTTATGCCTCCGAAATTTGGATAAAAATTCGTAACGAAGATTTAGGCCTCATCGTGGAAAAAGGATCCATTACAATCGAGGGTGTGAATTTGACAATTGCTGAAATTAAAGACAACTTAATCAAACTTGCTATTATTCCTTTCACATGGGAACACACCACACTTTCCGATCTTAAACCAAACCATTGTGTTAATGTAGAATTTGACATTCTGGGAAAATACTTTCTACGCCAATGGAATATTCACAAATCAGCTCACTAACCCGTCCATTCCTACTCCTTTCCTTGACGATATTGACATTAGTTCATTTTTCGCATAGACCAAAAGAAATGCTGTGATTGCGAATTCCCTCGCTCAAATCCTTTCAACATGCCACGATGTGTAGAATGCCAATCCGTTTGCCAACGGCGAGAGTCCGCCTCCTCACTATTCGCAAGCGTGGACGAAATCAGATACCCCAAAACATCCATCCTGTAAAGACGTTTTACTAAAACGTCTCTACGCGTACAAAAAAAACCCCCGCCTTTACAGCGGGGATTTGAAAATAATACACTTGTAAATAAATAAATAAAACCATTTTCCGCCATAGGAAAACCATTTTCCCAGATAGGAAATTCATTTCACCAGTTGGCAAATTCATTTCGCCAGTTGGCAAATTCATTTCGCCAGTTGGCAAATTCATTTCGCCAGTTGGCATTGCTTCATTGCTAAGTGATATTAACTCATTCCAGACCAGCATTGCACAAAAAAAAAGACCAAACATGCTTGTTTGGTCTGTTGCGAGGATATTAACCGTACCTGTTGGGGGTAGCAGTCCAAGAAAGATCAATTTGAGAAGGATTGATTACGTTTGCGGTTAAGCCTGTTGGAACACCTGGTTTGTTTTGCGTCCACTTTGCATAAAGCGTAATATCTGCGGTAATTGTTTCCATGTCAAAGTTAAAGGATGAAGCGGACGTGCTGTTATCCTTAAACCAACCACCAAAAGCATGTCCTGGTCTTATTGGATCGGTTGGCTTTGTGGCTTTGTTTCCGCTTGTTACGGTGATGTTAGCAACATTAGATCCGCCGTTGCTGTTAAAGGTGATTGTGTATTTTGTTGGTTCAGGTGCGTCGCATTCGCCTGCGAAGAAGGCGAGCAAAAACAAGATGAAGGTTAGTATCCAAAGTAAATACATACTGCAATTACTATTAAACACACAAAAAAAGATAAAACCAAGACTTACAATTTATCATTTTAAATCGTGATAATGATATGGTAAAGTAAATCACGGTTCGGACTGTATGTGTGTGTTTTACCATTTTTCGATTTGTCCAGTGTCATAAATTTTCAATTTGGCCTCGCTTGCGTTGGTTTTTGTCAATTCTATTATTTCGCGCAAAGCTTTTGCTGTTGAATCTATCACAGGGCCTCCTTCACCTGTCTGTTTAATAGAGATTACATTAGCTTTTTGAAATTCCCCCTTTTGGTTTACAAATACTTTGATAAGAGGTGCAACTCCTGAAACTCCTTTTAAGTTAAAACGTGAGTAGGTAGCAAAATTACCGAGGCTGTATGCTATAAATCTATCCTTATACAAATCAACTGCCCGTGTAACATGGGGTCCGTGTCCAAATACGATGTCTGCGCCTGCGTCAATTACAGTGCGAGCGAAAAGATAAGGGTTGCCACGATTTTCTCCAAAAAAGTACTCTGTGGTTCTTGTGATATTACGATGTTTTGCTCCTTCAGCACCGCCGTGAAATGACACCATAACGATGTCGCAAAGTGAATCGAGGTGGCGAACTATTTTTTTTGCACCATTTAAGTCGTTAATGCTTAGCGTTCCTTGATTTGGAGCGAATGCAGAAAAGCCTATTTTCAGGTTATTTTTTATTTCAAATATTACGAAGGGGAAGTTTGAGAGTCCGGCAAATTTTATACCTTCTTCGGTTAATTTTTTTGCTGTATTTGTTCTGCCCACATGTCCGAAATCTCCAACGTGATTGTTTGCAACGCTTAGGATGTCAAAACCTGCATTCTTAAAATGCTTTACGTAGTGATTCGGCATACGAAATACGTAGCACGCGTCGGGATTACTACATCGTTTTGGCGAGCCTCCTTCTGTTAAAATAACACCCTCCAGGTTACCAAAGGTTACGTCTGCATCGCGTAATAGTTCCGAAAGGGGTTGTAATAGCAATGCACCGTCATTAGGTGGAAGATATTTTTCTGAGGGATAATTTGTTCCGAGCATCATATCTCCAACTCCAATGAACGAATACTTTTCGCTTGTATTTGTGTCGTTATTATGAGTGTTTCTGTCTAATCGTTCTTCAAGCTTTACAGGATTTGGAAGTAGCATTAGTAAGATTGCGAACAAAATAACACCCCCCATTATAACGGAAGCCCATTTGGGCGGATGTTGTAATGCGTGATTCATTTGGTTTCCACTTTGTTTGGCGCTGTTTCAAATAGAATTATTCTAATTCACGAAGATTTATGCGATGTTTTGCTAATTTGTGTTCAGCTTCGCTCAATTTATGTTTTTCTTCTTTAACTACATGTGCAGGTGCGCGTTCTGTAAACCCTGCCTGACTCAACTTGGCTTTAAGAGAAAGCACGTAATTTTCAAGCGTGCTTATTTCTTTCGTCAATCGATTTCGTTCCTTTTCGAAATCAATTAATCCCTCTAATTGTAAATACATTTCGGTCTCTGATGATATTAACAAAGTGATAGATCGTGCGGGTTTCAAAACGTTTTTTTTGTCGATGTGAATATGTGTTCGTGTAAGTTTTTCTATTATGTATCTGTTTTTTTCCGTTAGTTTTTTTTCATGCTCATTTTTTGTAGAACACTGAATCGTAGCTACAATAGTAGGAGTTACACCGAGCGAAGCGCGTGTTGCCCTAATTTCCGAAACTATTTTGATAACAAACTCCATTTCCATTTCCGTCGTTTCATTTTTTTCTTGTGTTAATGACAAAAATGTTTGTTTTGAAATACTCTCGTTCTTACGACCGAAGTGTATGGTTTGCCAAATTTCCTCTGTGATAAACGGCATCACGGGGTGGAGCATTTTAAGCGATTCTTCAAAAATACGAATAGCGAGTAACAAAGATGTTTGTTTAACATCTATGTTTACATTTTCTTGAAACCGAAATTTCAGGCATTCAATAAACCAATCACAAAAGTCATCCCAAAGAAAATGATAGGGTACTCTTGCCATTTCATTTACTTTCAAGGTACGGCACGCTTCGTGATAAGAATATGATGCGGTTGCCAAACGAGACACAATCCACTGTTCGTCTAATGTTTTGGCGAATGTGCTTTCAAGGGCAACGTTTCTATAATTTTGTGCAAATTGATTTAAATCTTGGAAGAGGATATTTCGGTTCATAAAGAGAAATCTTGCGGCATTCCAAATCTTGGTTGCAAAATTCCGACCGTGCTCACATTGTTCCTTTGAGAAGCGAATATCATGACCGAGGGGTGCTAAAAAAACCACAGTGAAGCGCATCGCGTCCGTTCCATACGTGGCAATTACATCTAATGGGTTCGGAGAATTTCCAAGTGATTTGGAGAGTTTCCTTCCCTTTGTGTCACGAATAATGCTTGTGAAATAAACGTTTTTAAATGGAATTTGCTTTGTAAAATATAGTCCTGCCATAATCATTCGTGCGACCCAAAAGAAAATGATGTCAGGACCCGTTACTAATGTGTCTGTGGGATAGAATGTTTTTAAATCATCCGTTTCCGAGCCTTTCTGTGTCCAACCCAGCGTGGTTAAAGGCCAGAGCCATGAAGAAAACCATGTATCAAGCACATCCTCTTCTTGAATCAATTCTTCAAATGAAATAGCAATTCCATTTTCTGCAAATTTTGTTAGAGCTTCTTCTTTGTTCCGTGCTACCACAAAATCCTTCTTGCTTGCGTTGGTATAAAAAACAGGGATTCGGTGCCCCCACCATAACTGACGAGAAATGCACCAATCGTTGATGGTTGTCATCCAATGTCGGTACGTGCTTACCCAATAGTCAGGGTGAAACGTTATCTCTCCATTTTCCACAGCATTTAGTGCAGGTTTCGCAAGCGGCTCCATTTTTACAAACCACTGCTCCGATAACATGGGTTCAACAACCACATCAGCGCGTTCAGAATATCCTACATTATGCTCATATTCCTCTATTTTGACAAGTAACTCAGCTTCAGTCAATTTTTCAATTATTTGCTTTCTTGCTTCAAACCTATCCAACCCATTAAATCCGTATTCATCGGTCATTTTGCCGTCTTTTCCAATAACAGAAATCAGAGGAAGATGATGTCGCACTGCAATAGCATAATCAGTCGCATCGTGTGCAGGGGTAACTTTTAACGCACCCGTTCCAAAACCTATTTCAATACATTCATCTGCAATAATAGGCACCATTTTACCACAGAGTGGCACAATGACATCTTTTCCAATGAACCGAGAATAACGATCATCATTAGGATTTACAGCGACCGCAACATCCGCTAAAATAGTTTCGGGGCGAACCGTTGCAACAGGAATGAACTCTTTAGGATTTTCTGCAAGCAAGTACTTCACATAAACCAATTTATCCGTCTGCGTTTTCATAATTACTTCCTCATCTGAAAGCGCAGTACCTGTTTCAGGACACCAATTAATAATTCGCTTGCCCTTATAAATAAGCCCCGCTTCAAACAACGCAATGAACGTATTTACAACTGCTTCGGAGGGTAGCGTGTCCATTGTAAAAATGCTCCGTCTCCAATCACATGACACGCCTAATGCCTTAAGTTGATTCACAATCAAATCTCCATACGTCTCCTTCCACTCCCATACTTCATCTAAGAATTTTTCTCTGCCTAAGTCTTGACGCCGCTGTTTCTTTTCTTTTTTCAATTTTCTTTCAACCACTGCCTGTGTTGCAATTCCTGCATGGTCCGTACCAGGCAACCAAAGCGAAGCAAATTGGCTCATTCTGTAATAACGAATAAAAATGTCTTGAATCGTATGATTAAGCACGTGACCCATAGTCAGACTACCCGTAACATTAGGAGGCGGCATAAGAACAACAAAAGGGGTCTGCTTTTTTTCACACACGTCCGCTGTTGTTATTTCATAAAACCGCATCTCTTCCCAAAATGCACGTTGCCTTTTTTCCACCTCAGAAGGAGAGTACAATTTATCTAAATCGTTCATCTAAATGTATTGATTTTCGTTCTTATATTTCAACTATCCCGCAAAATTACCTCCCAAACGCAAATTCCATATCAATAAAACGTAAAGACGTTTTACTAAAACGTCTCTACCACATCCCGAAATGCGTCCCGCTCCGCTAAACTTTCGTCAATGGAACGGGTACATTCGGAAACACATTCGCATGTTCCGTCATCGTGTCGATAATCTTACCCGCTATCCGCAGGAAACTTTCCTGCGAATCTTTCTTGAATGTCGTTATTATTTTTTTAAATACATTGTAGTATAGGTTTAATGATTAATTAAAATTTAATAAATAAAAATCATTTGGGAACGCTCCGAAATCATCCGGGGCGAGCCCGAAATCGTTTGGGAACGCTCCGAAATCCCTTCGGCATTGACCGAAATATCATTTTTTATCAAAAAAATCATATTACTTCTAACCATTGACGTTTTTTCTTTCCCAAAAAAATGACCAAACAAGAAAATCTTATTGTGCGACTTTGCGATTTGCACTTTCTATTTCTATCAAACAAGCCGGCACACAGTGCATTTCACTTAGAGAGAGAGAGTAAAAATTATTTTATTTTATTTCAAGTTCTAAGTCGCAGGGAGATGCTACAAAAAGTGCGTTAAAAATTGAGCGTGTTTAGTTATCATTGGTTTTGTTTTTCTTATGTTTCTTGTGATAAAACATGACACGGTTGAATAAAACAACTATTTTTACAATGACAAAAATTCACAAAGACACATTTTTTAAACACTACCTTTTTGAATGAAGAGACAGAAGCGAGTGTCGAGTATGGATTATTTGTAAACATAGTATTAAATATTAAAGATTAAAAAAGTTATTAAAATAGGTATGAAGCAAAGTTAAAGCAGTTTGTGTTGATTTAGGATGTCTTTGATTTCATCGGCGGACAGTTTCGTCAAAATAGAAAGTTGCTCTATACTGAACTGTGGATAATTTTGAACGATGATTTCAATCTTTTCTTCCATTCTGCCTTCGATTTTCCCTTTTTTTTCACCTTCACTTATCCCTTCATTTTTGATTAACCCTTCCATTTCTTTACGCATTTCGGCTTCTTTCATTTGTCGCAGCGTTTCGCCATCTAAGTGTTCATAATCAATAAGTTGTATGACCTTCATTATTCCCTTGTTATTCAAATTGAGTTTATAGTTTATTGGGTCTTTCATGGAAGCATACAATAAATCCAGCCAATCTTGATATTTTTTTGGTGTTTTATTATTTTGATATTTCTCTGATGGATTTAAAAACACCATATTATGTTCATACAATTTGATGAACTCTCCTTTTAGATTTCGGGGATTAAATTCCATAATCAACACATTATCTCGAATCGGTAGCCCATCTTTTGTGTTAAAGCGGTATGGTCTCGCAAATATCACTACGCCTAATACTTTTTGCTCAAACTTGTAATCTAATGAACTTTTTTGTTGATTGGAAATGAGGGTGAGAAAGTAATGTAAAAACCTATCAAAATTATGGTCGTAGTCAATTTTTTGA
The DNA here is from genome assembly GCA_016746295.1 of Potamilus streckersoni. Classification (NCBI taxonomy): domain Eukaryota; kingdom Metazoa; phylum Mollusca; class Bivalvia; order Unionida; family Unionidae; genus Potamilus; species Potamilus streckersoni. The sequence goes on along the minus strand of JAEAOA010001427.1, from coordinate 634,928 downwards.
ATTTCAATAATGAAATGATGATCTAAACTCTCCGCATAAATATCTAATTCAAAATTGATTGGAGAAATCGGGGGTTCGAACTTTTTTTCTGTTTCAATTTTGTCTACAATAACATCCACACCAAAAAGATCTTTAACAAAACATTGAAAAACTTCTTTGTCGGTAAATGCTTTTTTAAAAATAGTTTCGTTATCTAATGGTGCAAGCATAATCGTATTTATTGCAAAAATAAAATATTAATTAAATCGAAACTCTTCAAACTTGGCAACCCAAATCCCGCAGCAAAGTTAAAGCAGTTTGTGTTGATTTAGGATGTCTTTGATTTCGTCGGCGGACAGTTTCGTCAAAATAGAAAGCTGCTCAATACTGAATTGTGGATAATTTTGAACGATGATTTCAATCTTTTCTTCCATTCTACCTTTTTTTTCACCTTCAATCAATCCCTCCATTTTTCCTTTTTTTTCACCTTCACTTATTCCTTCATTTTTAATTAACCCTTCCATTTCTTTACGCATTTCGGCTTCTTTCATATGTCGCAGCGTTTCGCCATCTAAGTGTTCATAATCAATAAGTTGTATGACCTTCATTATTCCCTTATTATTCAAATTGAGTTTATAGTTTATTGGGTCTTTCATGGAAGCATACAATAAATCCAGCCAATCTTGATATTTTTTTGGTGTTTTATTATTTTGATATTTCTCTGATGGATTTAAAAACACCATATTTTGTTCAGACAATTTGATGAACTCTCCTTTTAGATTTAGGGGATTAAATTCAATAATCAACACATTATCTCGAATCGGTAGCCCATCTTTTGTGTTAAAGCGGTATGGTCTCGCAAATATCACTACGCCTAAAACTTTTTGCTGAAACTTGTAATCTAATGAACTTTTTTGTTGATTGGAAATGAGGGTGAGAAAGTAATGTAAAAACCTATCAAAATTATGGTCGTAGTCAATTTTTTGAATTTCAATAATGAAATGATGATCTAAACTCTCCGCATAAATATCTAATTCAAAATTGATTGGAGAAATCGGGGGTTCGAACTTTTTTTCTGTTTCAATTTTGTCTACAATAACATCCACACCAAAAAGATCTTTAACAAAACATTGAAAAACTTCTTTGTCGGTAAATGCTTTTTTAAAAATAGTTTCGTTATCTAATGGTGCAAGCATAATCGTATTTATTGCAAAAATAAAATATTAATTAAATCGAAACTCTTCAAACTTGGCAACCCAAATCCCGCAGCAAAGTTAAAGCAGTTTGTGTTGATTTAGGATGTCTTTGATTTCGTCGGCGGACAGTTTCGTCAAAATAGAAAGCTGCTCAATACTGAATTGTGGATAATTTTGAACGATGATTTCAATCTTTTCTTCCATTCTGCCTTCGATTTTTCCTTCGATTTTCCTTTTTTTCACCTTCAATCAATCCCTCCATTTTTCCTTTTTTTTCACCTTCACTTATTCCTTCATTTTTAATTAACCCTTCCATTTCTTTACGCATTTCGGCTTCTTTCATTTGTCGCAGCGTTTCGCCATCTAAGTGTTCATAATCAATAAGTTGTATGACCTTCATTATTCCCTTATTATTCAAATTGAGTTTATAGTTTATTGGGTCTTTCATGGAAGCATACAATAAATCCAGCCAATCTTGATATTTTTTTGGTGTTTTATTATTTTGATATTTCTCTGATGGATTTAAAAACACCATATTATGTTCATACAATTTGATGAACTCTCCTTTTAGATTTCGGGGATTAAATTCCATAATCAACACATTATCTCGAATCGGTAGCCCATCTTTTGTGTTAAAGCGGTATGGTCTCGCAAATATCACTACGCCTAAAACTTTTTGCTGAAACTTGTAATCTAATGAACTTTTTTGTTGATTGGAAATGAGGGTGAGAAAGTAATGTAAAAATCTATCAAAATTATGGTCGTAGTCAATTTTTTGAATTTCAATAATGAAATGATGATCTAAACTCTCCGCATAAATATCTAATTCAAAATTGATTGGAGAAATCGGGGGTTCGAACTTTTTCTCTGTTTCAATTTTATCTACAATAACATCCACACCAAAAAGATCTTTAACAAAACATTGAAAAACTTCTTTGTCGGTAAATGCTTTTTTAAAAATAGTTTCGTTATCTAATGGTGCAAGCATAATCGTATTTATTGCAAAAATAAAATATTAATTAAATCGAAACTCTTCAAACTTGGCAACCCAAATCCCGCAGCAAAGTTAAAGCAGTTTGTGTTGATTTAGGATGTCTTTGATTTCGTCGGCGGACAGTTTCGTCAAAATAGAAAGCTGCTCAATACTGAATTGTGGATAATTTTGAACGATGATTTCAATCTTTTCTTCCATTCTGCCTTCGATTTTCCCTTTTTTTTCACCTTCACTTATCCCTTCATTTTTGATTAACCCTTCCATTTCTTTACGCATTTCGGCTTCTTTCATTTGTCGCAGCGTTTCGCCATCTAAGTGTTCATAATCAATAAGTTGTATGACCTTCATTATTCCCTTGTTATTCAAATTGAGTTTATAGTTTATTGGGTCTTTCATGGAAGCATACAATAAATCCAGCCAATCTTGATATTTTTTTGGTGTTTTATTATTTTGATATTTCTCTGATGGATTTAAAAACACCATATTATGTTCATACAATTTGATGAACTCTCCTTTTAGATTTCGGGGATTAAATTCCATAATCAACACATTATCTCGAATCGGTAGCCCATCTTTTGTGTTAAAGCGGTATGGTCTCGCAAATATCACTACGCCTAAAACTTTTTGCTGAAACTTGTAATCTAATGAACTTTTTTGTTGATTGGAAATGAGGGTGAGAAAGTAATGTAAAAACCTATCAAAATTATGGTCGTAGTCAATTTTTTTGAATTTCAATAATGAAATGATGATCTAAACTCTCCGCATAAATATCTAATTCAAAATTGATTGGAGAAATCGGGGGTTCGAACTTTTTCTCTGTTTCAATTTTATCTACAATAACATCCACACCAAAAAGATCTTTAACAAAACATTGAAAAACTTCTTTGTCGGTAAATGCTTTTTTAAAAATAGTTTCGTTATCTAATGGTGCAAGCATAATCGTATTTATTGCAAAAATAAAATATTAATTAAATCGAAACTCTTCAAACTTGGCAACCCAAATCCCGCAGCAAAGTTAAAGCAGTTTGTGTTGATTTAGGATGTCTTTGATTTCGTCGGCGGACAGTTTCGTCAAAATAGAAAGCTGCTCAATACTGAATTGTGGATAATTTTGAACGATGATTTCAATCTTTTCTTCCATTCTGCCTTCGATTTTCCCTTTTTTTTCACCTTCAATCAATCCTTCCTTTTTTCCTTCACTTATTCCTTCATTTTTAATTAACCCTTCCATTTCTTTACGCATTTCGGCTTCTTTCATTTGTCGCAGCGTTTCGCCATCTAAGTGTTCATAATCAATAAGTTGTATGACCTTCATTATTCCCTTATTATTCAAATTGAGTTTATAGTTTATTGGGTCTTTCATGGAAGCATACAATAAATCCAGCCAATCTTGATATTTTTTTGGTGTTTTATTATTTTGATATTTCTCTGATGGATTTAAAAACACCATATTATGTTCATACAATTTGATGAACTCTCCTTTTAGATTTCGGGGATTAAATTCCATAATCAACACATTATCTCGAATCGGTAGCCCATCTTTTGTGTTAAAGCGGTATGGTCTCGCAAATATCACTACGCCTAAAACTTTTTGCTGAAACTTGTAATCTAATGAACTTTTTTGTTGATTGGAAATGAGGGTGAGAAAGTAATGTAAAAATCTATCAAAATTATGGTCGTAGTCAATTTTTTGAATTTCAATAATGAAATGATGATCTAAACTCTCCGCATAAATATCTAATTCAAAATTGATTGGAGAAATCGGGGGTTCGAACTTTTTCTCTGTTTCAATTTTATCTACAATAACATCCACACCAAAAAGATCTTTAACAAAACATTGAAAAACTTCTTTGTCGGTAAATGCTTTTTTAAAAATAGTTTCGTTATCTAATGGTGCAAGCATAATCGTATTTATTGCAAAAATAAAATATTAATTAAATCGAAACTCTTCAAACTTGGCAACCCAAATCCCTCAAGAAAACAATAATAATTTTTCCACAAAATTAATCCTTTTCGTTGAATTTGTGATTACAAAAAAGCGACCTCATTCGAAAGTCGCTTGAATGTTTTTTAGATTGTGGTGTTTGGCGATACCCATCATGAATCAGTGGGTTAAATCCCAAAAAACAAATTTTAGAAAGGCTTAAATATTGAGGTGAACTTTTTCTTCATTTTGTTTTAGACACAATTCGTGTAAATATTCAGGGGCTAAGTCTGCGCCATTTTCCCATTCTATGGTCCATTCATTGAGTGTAAAAATTTTAAAGCGTTCCTTGTCTAAAAGGGGTTCAAAAAACTTGCCATAAAGCCGTTCTTTTAAATCCAAAATTCCTTCTCTACCATCATTGAAAGATAAGTGTAATTTATAGCCCTCTATGTATTTTGCGGCTGTAATCCAAATTAATTTTGACATATTATTTTCTATTTTAAAGGTTCTATTTTTTTTAATCCATTTCCCAATTGCAATGCATTCCAATTGTCCAACAATTCCGATTGATGAAGTTCCATCCATTCAAATACTAATTTTAATGCACGCTTAGGCATGAAACCATTTACTACTCCATCATTCAAATCAATACTTGCTTTGTAATTTCCATAGGTTACATGAATGTGTGGAGGATTGTGGTCATCAAAAAACATTTTAATCGCTATCCCATAAAATCTGCTTATTTCCGACATCGTTTATTTTTTCCACAAAGCTAAACTATTTTTGAAAATTGCCGTTACAAAAAAAAGCGACCTCTCGCGAAGTCGCTTCAATTTATTTTATTTCAAGGTGAAGCTACAAACACTTCGGAGGGAATGTTGTGTGTAAGGAGAAAGAAACTGCACATAGCCCAAAACAACGGTTTAAATGCACTAACATAAATTTGGAAATGGTTTAGAAATCTCACCGGCTCCAGAGCCTTTACTCCGTTCTTACATTCCATAAAACAATTTGTGGTGGAAAATTACTGTTGATTGCAACACTAAAACTAAAATCACCTCGAATAATAGTAGTTTTACCCGAAGCCATTAAGTATGGCGTAATTTCATAAAATAGGGTTCTTGCTTTTAGTGGGTTTGAAAGTGTGGTGTTCTTATTAATTAAATTTTTTGCATCATCATATCCACTACTACTTACTATTGAATTGGATGATATTCTATATTGTAATCCAGTAACGTCCCCTTCTTTGTAAAAATTAATAGTATATGGTTCTCGTGCTTCATTTGGCTCTGGAAACAAATGCTTGTTCTCATCTATATCAAATTGCAATTGTACAGGCATGTAAAGGGTATCACCAACACGAGCAGTTAAAGTAATTTTAGAAATGCTCTCATCCATGTACCAACTTGAGCTTCCTGTGGCAGTCGAAGTAATGGTTGAATCTGTGGTAAATTCTACAAGAAGAATGGGAGTTCCATTCTCTTTCATTCCATAGAGAATGAATGTTTCTTTTGGGTCAAGTAAATCAGCATAAGCCGTTATGTAATTTGAAATCAGAATGTAAATTTCGGTAGTGTTTATGTTTCTTTTGTAGTGAGCACCGCTTTCCATTTGTGCTGCTGTAGGCGGTTCTTCACTTTTCTTTTTTACGACCAATCGGTAATTTTTAATACTTTCTGAAGCAGAAATTTTAAATACGCCATACCTGTCTCTTAATCCCTTACCTCGTGGATGTTCTACGGCAGTAACTTCAATTTTAGATGTCGTTGCACTCACCACCGCGCTCGCTTCGGAACACCCTCCCGTATTGCACGCCTTCAAAGTGTAGCTGTAGGTAGAATTTTCGGCTAAACCGGTGTGCGAGTAGCTTGTTCCTTCAATATTAGTTGCTATTTCTGAACCATTGTCGGTAAGGATGTAATAAGTTGCGTTTGCGCTGGCAGCCCAAATAAGGTCGATTTTGGATGAACTAATTACGGTTGTGGTTAAGCCTATTGGGGGTGCAGGTTTGTTTTGCGTCCATATTGCATAAAGTATAACGTCCTCCGTTATGACAGTCTCGCCGAAAACATATTTCGTTCCGCTTTCATCTTTTTTCGTATTCCAACTTTTTTGAAGCGTGTAATTGGTACGAGTAGGTACAGGTGTGGTTGTAGGAATTGCTTTGCCTAATTCAACAGAAACCGTTGCGGTTGTATTTGATCCATTTGTGGTCATTGCAAAGGTGCCATTGTTTGCGTCGAGCGTTACAGTGTGGGTTGTTGGAGTTGGTGCAAGACATTCGCCGTTAAAAAAGATGAATAAAAAGAGAAGTAGAATCAAAAAGTTAGTACGCGCGGAATGTTGTGTTGTGTTGTGTTGTGTTAGTAGAATAAGAACCTACGTTTGCCGTGTATGAAAATAAGTTTATCATAATATTCTTCGTTGATTTAGGGTTAAATTTAATTAGTGTAAATATCGATGTCATTGCCTTGCTTGTTAAGCAATAAGAACCTACGTTTGCCGTGTATGAAAATAAGTTTATCATAATATTCTTCGTTGATTTAGGGTTAAATTTAATTAGTGTAAATATAGCTAAGCTCCCCGAGCAGGACTCGAACCTGCAACCCTGCGGTTAACAGCCGCATGCTCTGCCATTGAGCTATCGAGGAATTTTGAGAGAACATGTTTCGCTAAAAGCGGGAGGGCAAAGATAAGCAAAATTTGCGAAATAGCAAATATTTTTGCAAAAATGCGAAAGAATGCAAAACATAAGCGAAATTGTTTGTAATTTTGTGGGTGTACTGTATGCCTTGCAAAGAATGCTGTAACTTTGTGCTTGGACGGTAAAAAAAGATAGTGGAAAATAGAAACGGAAATCAATAATTAAAGACATGAAGATAAATTATTTGTGCTTTGTTGTAATAGTATGGGCTATGGTGTGTGGCATGGAATGTGTGAAGGAAAATTCGGTAACGGCGAATACGAAGGTAAATATTAAGGTAACATCTGCGCTGCAAGACGTGCTCAATGTGGCTATTTCATTGCGTGGTACGATTACAGATCCTGTTCCTGTTCCAGGTATTACGGTTTACCTTTATAAAAAGGGTGATTATTCGGCATCTACAACTTTGGCTATAGCGTCGCTTAAGTTAAATAGTATAGACAAGCAGGATTCGAACAATAAAGGTGAATGTTCTTTTACAATAAAGGAATCGGGGGAATATGTTATAGAAGCATATTACAAAATTGGAGCTATAGGGACGGAAAAACGCAAGAGCGCTGAAGTAGGTGCCGCACCAGGTGCTGATCCTGTTACAAAGACTGTAGAATTACTTTTAGATTAACAGCATGGGGGATCACAAGAAAAGAATAGGGCGTGTAACACAATGTTATACGCCCTTTTAACGAAGCACCTAAGAAATTTAAGAAAGTAGTCTGATTAAATCTACGACCCTTGAAGAATAGCCGAACTCGTTGTCGTACCAGCCTGAAACCTTGACCATTTGTCCGAGCACGAGTGTTAGACCTGCGTCAAAAATACAAGAGTGAGAATTTCCAACAATATCTACCGAGACGATAGGTTCATCGGTATATTCAAGTATGCCTTTCATACTCGAAGTTGCTGCGTGTTTAAATAAATCATTAACCGCTTGTTTGCTAACGGGTTTCTTCACAAGAGCGGTAAAGTCAGTAATTGATCCATTTGGAATAGGAACGCGTAATGCGTTTCCGTTGAGTTTACCGTCTAATTCAGGTATAACTAAGCCGATAGCTTTTGCCGCCCCCGTAGAGCTTGGAATGATTGAAACGGCAGCGGATCTTGCGCGTCGTAAGTCTTTATGAGGCAAATCAAGTATTCGCTGATCATTTGTGTAAGCATGGGCTGTTGTCATAATACCATTTTCAATAGCAAATTGGTCGTGTAAGAGTTTCACCATAGGTGCGAGGCAATTTGTCGTGCAACTGGCATTGGAAATAATTTGCTCTGTTCCTTTAAGAGTTTTTTCATTTACCCCAATAACGACAGTTGCGTCTATATCTTTGTCTGCGGGTGCGGATATGATAACTTTCTTCGCGCCGGCAGATAAATGCTTACCGGATGAAGCACGATTTGTAAAGAGCCCTGTAGATTCAACGACAATGTCGCACCCTAATGCACCCCAGGAAAGTTGAGCAGGATCCTTTTCGGCTGTGATTTTAATCGTTTTACCGTTGACCACAATATCGTTACCCGCAACGCTGACTTCTGCATTAATCCGCCCATGTGTAGAATCATATTTAAGTAAATGAGCAAGCGTTGTCGCATCGGTTAAATCATTAATAGCCAAGACATCTATGTTTTTTTGCTTTAGGGCTTGTCGGAAAACCAACCGACCAATTCGCCCAAATCCATTTATTCCAATCTTTGTCATAATAAAAAATTAAGCGTTAAAGTATGAAAGCATAAAGATACAAGTCGAAAAAATATTATTGAAGATTAATATTTACATTGAACGTTTTCTTATTTCTTTGAATTTTGAGTTTAAGAACTTCACCGGAGCGAAGTTCTAACATAATCTGTGCTAATTCATTAGATGAGGGAACGGGTTTGCCATTAACTTCGAGAATGATGTCTCCCACTAAGAGTCCAGCTTGCTCGCCGGCAGATCTTGGTTCGACTGCGGTAACAATAAAACTTGCTTTACTATCCAAACCAAAATAAGTAGCCAACCCTTTATCAATGGGCTGAATACTAATGCCCGTCCTAAATGATCTATTAACTTTTCCTTTTGCTTTAAGTTCGGACACGATAGATTTAACTCTATTAATAGGGATGGCAAATCCTATGCCAATAGATCCTTTTCCTCCTTCTGTATAAATGAATGTATTTACTCCAATAACCTCTGTGGCAGCATTAAGGAGAGGTCCCCCACTGTTACCCGAGTTAATAGATGCATCTGTTTGAATCATATCACGGTAGGAACGATTTTGCATATTTGAAAAATTTAGCCCTGTGGCACTGACGATTCCAACAGTTACGGTTGGTTTGTTATTAATATCAAATAAGCCAAAGGGATTTCCAAGTGCAATTGCCCATTCTCCGACAAGAATTTCACTGGAATTTCCAAGTTTGAGATAGGGAAAATTCTTTCCACTAATTTTCAACAGGGCAATATCTGTAATTTCGTCAATGCCTATAATTTTTGCGTCATAATGAGAGCCGTCGGTTAATGTGATGACCACTTTTGAAGCATTGCTTACGACGTGAGCATTCGTTACAATGTACCCATCTTCGGAGAATAAAAAGCCAGAACCCAACCCTTTAATTTCTTGTTTATAGGAAGGGCGAGATAACCCAAAAAAGTATTCAAATAAGGGATCAGAAAAATAAGGGGATTGATAACGATATTCTCTTATTTCAGTAACGTTAATTCCAACAACCGCGGGGCTAGCAAGAGAAACTGTTTTTGTAATTGCATTTTGGCGAGACGAAGAAATTTCATCCTGAATATTCGTTTGAACCTGGGTCTGAACCTGATTGTAAAAAAATTGATCTGCTTGTGGTTTGGATTCACCGCTGCAGGCACCCGCCGCAGCCGATAAAAAAAATAAGACGACTCTCATAATACAAAACAACTAATCGAAAGATTCAAAAAGTCTCTTGGCACCAGTGTAAAATTTCTTGTAATAAGACTCAGATAGATTACTAATCGTTACTCCCACAGAAGAGCTCGCATGAACAAAATGACCTGACGCGATGTACATACCGACATGTGAAATTTTTTTGCTGTTTATTTTGAAAAATACGAGATCTCCAAATTGTAAATCTTCAGTTTTAAGAACTGATCGCCCCAATAAATACTGGCTTGCTGCGGTTCTTGGAAGTTGCTTCTTCAAGGTATTTTTAAAAATATTGAGCATTAAAGCAGAACAATCAATACCTCGTTTGTCTCCGTTCGCTCCATATTTGTATTGAACCTCCAAATAACGTTCAACTTCATCAAGCATTAAAAGCACATTGGGTACTTGCGGTGCTTCGTGTTTCAGTAAATTAAAAAGTTGGTACGTTCCCGTTGGGTCAACATACGGCATGTCATTATCGTAACTTTGAGAGTATCCATAATTGAGTGATAGAAAAAAAAAAGATAGTATTAAAAAAAAACTGTTAAACACAGTCCTCCACGAAAACACTTTAGCTCCAATTTGAAAAGTGAAAATAAAAAAATTATTCAGCGAAAGATAAATTAATTCTCATTTTAAGTTCATCAACTGAAGTGATTTTGACAGAAACGGTCTGTCCCACCTTGAATGGTCGGTTGGTTCGTTCACCAATAAATGCGAACAGACGCTTTTCAAAATTGTAATAATCATCTTTTGGAAAATCCTTAATATGAATAAACCCATGAATACCAACTAAGGTAAGTTTAACAAATATCCCAAAGTCGAGTACATCGGAAATAATGCCATCAAACAACTCACCCACGCGGGGCTTCATATATTCGACTTGCTTAATTGCTATAGATTTTCTTTCTGCTTCAGTTGCATTTCTTTCGGCATCGCTGGAATGCTGACAAATAATTGAAACAAGTGTTTTTAACTTTTTTAGACGGGAGCGAGATATTTTTTGCGAGTTTATTTTTAACGTTTCATATTCAAACAAAAGGCGATGAGTCATCAAATCAGGATATCTCCGAATAGGTGAAGTAAAATGCAAATAAAACGGAAACCCTAATCCAAAATGTCCAATATTATTAGGTGAATAAATTGCTTTAGACATGGTTCGCAGCATGAGGTCAGGAATCAACGCCTCGAAAGGTGTTGACTTTACGTCATCGAGCAACTTTTGGATTGATTCTGCGTTTGCGGTTATTTTATCCCGATGATTAGACAATTTCAAATGAAATCCCGACAATTTACAAAAATTTGCAAATGAAATAATACGGTCTAAAGTCGGTAAGTCATGAACTCTGTAAATAACGGGATAATCCAAATCATCGGTTTGAAAATGTTTATACATGTGCTTGGCTACGGTTTTGTTAGCAAGTAACATAAACTCCTCAACCAAGCGATGTGCGTCAAGACGCTGCTTCAAAAGTGTTGAGATGGGCTTCCCATTCGCATCAAGTTTAACCTTCCATTCCTCCGTATTAAAATCAAGTGCTCCCTCTTTAATTCTTTTGTTGTAAAGTTGTTTTGCCAAAGTATTGAGAGACGAGACATGTCCATGAAAGGGGGCATCGGAGTTCCAAATAGCGTCCTCTGCAGACTCATAAGTAAATCGGTGTTTGGAATGAATAACAGTTTTTGCAATTTTATAATCAAGAACTTGTGCGTTTTTATCAATGGAAAATAAAACTGAATAAGCAAGTCTGTCGACGTGAGGAACAAGGCTACAAAGATCCTCACAAAGCCTTGACGGAAGCATTGGAATAACCCTATCCACAAGATAAACCGAAGTCGCTCGGGCTGCTGCCTCCTTATCAATAATACCGTTCTCTTTAACAAAATGTGAAACATCAGCAATATGAACTCCTATTTCGTAAATGTCACCTTTTTCATGAATAGAAAGAGCATCGTCAAAATCCTTTGCGTCGTCTGGATCTATAGTAAAAATATCTACTCCTCTTAAATCCAATCTTTTCTCTATTTCTTCGTTCGTAATTTCATGATGAATGCGATTTGCCGATGCTGTAACGGATTTTGAGAACGTTATATCAATGTTTGCTTGCAAAAGATTCGCTTCAAGTTCCACATCCGGCGAACCGGCTTGTCCCAGAACCGTTGTTGCCGAACCATAAACAATGTTATTTCCTGCAAAACTAAATTCTGAAAAAGCAATTTTACTGCCAACGTCTACATGTTTAACAGATTTAGGCTTAACATAAAACTTATAGCAAAAATTTGGATTGTCGGGCAAGAACCTAAATTCATGCTCGCTTTTTTTCTCAATTCGCCCTATAAGTTGCCTAAATAAACGCTCCTCAATCTTAGTAATATTTCCATAATAAAACGGATCACCTTTCGTCGGTAGCTGGTTTATGCGAACTTTGACAATATCTTTATCAAAAGCGTGATTAAGAAAACCCTGTTCAATTAATATCTCTGTGGCACTACCCACAATTTTTGCTTTAGAATGACCCTCTCTACGCATACCAAGCTTACACACAACGGTATCTCCTATTTTAAGCTGCTCATCAGATGAAGAGTGTGGAATGGTAGATTGAGAAACTGTTTCTGTGGGAATAGATTGCTTGAAATGAAAAATACCAAGTTCTGAAATAGAGTACAGGCGATCAATCGTTTTAATAAGAAAATCATTATCGTAAAGATCGTGAAGAACCTCCCAAAACCCGGGTAAATCGACAGCCGTGTATCCTATCCGCTCCGCTATCTCCCGAGAAGTAAAACCCGCTTTGCCACTCTGTTGTTCCGAAAGAAATCTAAGTATTTTGTGACTGACACTAAGCCTACCCTCTTTCAAAAAAAACTCCCTAATCATAGTTTCGTTTCCATAATCATGATTGCCACGCGACCCAAAAGAACGAGAGTTCCGTTTAGACCTGCCCCTCCTTTCGACTCTGCTACCTTTGTTGCTTTTTGGAATATCTACTTTTTGTTGTTTTTGCTTGCTTCTCATCTTTCTAAATAAAAAAGGATTTCAATTTTATGACCCACACAGTAAAGATAGCCTCAAAAATAATTTGGATATTCATCTTCGACGAACCAAACGTGCGTTCAAAAAAAACAATAGGAATCTCAATTAACTTACAACCCGCATGCCACAACTTAAAATTAAGTTCTATTTGAAATCCATAACCACTCGAACGAATACTATCCAAATCAATTTTTTTTAACGAACTCACGCGTATGCACTTAAATCCACTAGTAGGGTCATTAATAGGCATTCCCGTAATTACTCGGGTATAAAGACTTGCAGCCTTCGAAAGAATCAAACGCCGTATGGGCCAATTGACAACATTTGCGTTATGATTCAAATAACGTGAGCCAATAACAACATCTGCTTTTTGAATAGATTCTAAAAAGTAAGGTATCATTTCCGGTTGGTGTGAAAGATCGGCATCAATCTCAAAAACTATATCATATCCCTTTTCTATGGCGTACTTAAACCCCGTAATATAGGCGGTTCCTAATCCCTCCCGCTTTGAACGTGTAATCAAAAAAACATTGTCAAACTTTTCTGAAATAGACTTCGCCACGTCCGAAGTTCCGTCTGGTGAATTGTCATCAACAACCAATATATCAAGTCGTGCCTCAATACCTAAGTTTATAGAACGTACTCTCGCTATAAAAATAGAAATATTCTCTATCTCATTAAACGTAGGTGTTATGACAAGAACTTTTCCAACAAAACTAAAATTGTTTAATTCGGGTAGCCCAATAACAAAACTTTCAATGTTTGATGGGGTAGATATATTCATAGGAAATAAGTTAAATAAACTACGGAGGATAGAGGAATAAATACATAAACACTAACCTAAAACGCTAAGTTACACCTATTTGAAGTAATTGATGAAAAAAATAGCGAATCGTATTAATTTTGGATTCAGAGTTTTATTTAGCAAAGCCATGCACGAAACCTCTTATTATGACTATGTTCTGCCTGAAAATAAAATAGCAAAATTTCCCCTAAGAACAAGAGACAAAAGCAAATTACTTTTTGCTCGCCGAAAAACAGGAACTCTCGAACATTATAAGTTTGAAGAAATATGCGAACTTTTACCTCACAATGCTCTTCTCATCCGAAATAATGCAAAGGTCATTCCCGCTCGCTTACTCTTTCAAAAAGAAACAGGCGCCACCGCAGAAATATTTCTTCTCAAACCGCTTTTCCCTGAAAATTACGAACAAAACCTAAACGCAACCCACGCAACCCAATGGGAGGTCGCTCTGCGTGGAAACGTAAAGCAAGGAACAACGCTACGCATGACAGACCCACACGACACACAGAAAGCAATTACCGCACACGTGATTAAAAAAGATGCTCAAAGCATGGTACAATTTGAATGGTCAAAAAACCGCACATTCAATGAAATTATTGAATCCATCGGTGCTATGCCAATTCCACCCTATCTCAAACGCAAAGCCGTGCCGTCCGACCGAACAACCTACCAAACCATTTACGCCGCAAATGCAGGCGCCGTCGCCGCTCCCACCGCAGGCTTGCACTTCACACCTCAGATTATGCAAAATCTACTCACAAAAAAAATAGATACTTTAGATATTACTTTGCATGTCGGATTTGGAACTTTCAAACCCATTACCTCAAAACTCCTTTCCGACCATATCATGCACGAAGAACACGCGGAAATCACACAACCCGCATTAGCTTCTCTTATTGACGCAATAGAATCAAATCGCAAAATTATTGCCATCGGTACGACGGTCGTTCGCACCATAGAATCTCTCGTCTGGCTTGGAATGAAAATAAACGCTTCTCACTCGGCAAACACAAAGAGTAACGCATTGGCATTAGGACAATTTGAACACAACACCCTGAACCAAACATTGAAAGGAAACGAACCCCTCGCACTGCATTCGCTTAAAAATATATGGAACATGATAAAAAATGATTCTGCAGAGGAAACGCTTCGCTTCAAAACCGCTCTTATGATTGTACCACCATACCATTTTCATGTGATTGACGGCTTAATCACAAACTTTCACCAACCTAAAAGCACGCTACTTGCACTCGTGGATGCTTTTGTCCAAAACGCTAATAATAACCAACACAAAAAAATAGACTGGCGAACCATTTATGACGAAGCACTTCGCAACGAGTACCGTTTTTTGAGTTACGGAGATTCGTCTTTTATTTATTAATGATGTATCCTCCAAAACATACCCAGATACTAAGGAATAAAGTGTGTCTAAAAGCAAGTGAAAAATTTAAATATTACCGAATACCTATTATTCCATGTAATTAAACCCGTTTCCCATGCTGTTTATTTCGTTTCCCATGCTGTTTATTTCGTTTCCCATGCTGTTTATTTCGTTTCCCATGCTGTTTATTTCGTTTCCCATGCTGTTTATTTCGTTTCCCATGCTGTTTATTTCGTTTCCCATGCTGTTTATTTCGTTTCCCATGCTGTTTATTTCATTTCCCATGCTGTTTATTTCATTTCCCATGCTGTTTATTTCATTTCCCATGCTGTTTATTTCATTTCCCATGCTGTTTATTTCATTTCCCATGCTGTTTATTTCGTTTTTCGTGTAGGAAATTTCGTTTTTCGTGCAATTTCGCAGGTTTATGGCAGAAAGGGGGTACAAAAGATTAACTTGTTGGTTTTAGAAACACACTTTTTTATGCACTACCCATACCCACACAGATAATAAGGAGTAATGCGTGTATTTCTTGCTTGTTTTGCTTGTGGCTATTTAATGACTACTTTGTCTTGTTCTGAATATTAGTTTATTTTTTTCCAAACTCAAACCTATTCTAAAAATTCATAATTTTAACGCAAAACCATTTTCAGCTCGTATGAATGTAATTATATATTTTTTCTTATTAGCCATGAACCAAACAAATCCCATTATTCACAGCAATTTAGCCTATGAGGATGCAATTAAGGGCTCTCTTGCTCCCAAAACTATTTTAGATTCTCTAAAGCTTCTTGACGTTGAGTATTACAATTTTAGTAAGGAATTATGTCGTGGGCAGATTTTGGTTCACAGGCGAGTGGCTAACGATGTTACCGAGCTTTTCAATAAGATTAAGGAAAATAAGTTTCCCGTCAACAAAGTGGTTCCTATTGTTGCATATAATTGGGATGACGATGCTTCTATGACGGACAACAATAGTTCGGGGTTTAATTATCGGGTTATCAAGGGGACGACCCATTTGTCAAATCATTCACAAGGTTTAGCGATTGATTTGAATCCTTTTCAGAATCCTTATTTTAGAAAGTCGTCATCGTCAAAAATTATGATTGAGCCTCCTGGTTCAAAATATAATCCTTTAGCAGAAGGAACAATAACGGAGGATATGTTCATTACCCGCTTTCTGAAATCGCGCGGCTGGTCGTGGGGAGGAACTTGGACATCGTCTACGGATTATCAGCATTTTGAGAAGGCAAAACGAGCCCGCTAAGAGTAATCAACTTTTGTGTTTCGCCTTCTGGGTCGTGCGAGTTTGCCAATGCTGAAATCACCGCAACCCCTTTCGCGCCAGCCTGAAATACAGCACAAACATTTTCGGATATAATCCCACCAATTGCCATAATCGGCTTTTTACTTTGCTCGCATACTTCTTTCAACATTTTAATCCCTTTTGGTTCGTCTTTCTTTTCTTTAGATATAGTGGGAAACAGATGACCAAACCCGATGTAATCAACATCCGAACCATTCTGCCTGTTTAATGTAAGCACGTCCTGCAACGAGTTTGACGTCGCACCGATAATCTTACTTGGACCAAGTATCATTCGTGCTGTTTGGACGGGCAAATCATTCTGTCCCAAATGTACTCCATCTGCCCCAATGGCAAGCGCAATATCAACCCTGTCATTCACAATTAGTTTCGCATTATAAGCAGAACACACCGCACGGAGTGCCACTCCCGTTGCATAGAGTTCCCTATCAGATAGTGTTTTATCACGAAATTGAATCATATTCGCTCCACCTCGCAAAACAAGTTCAACAAATAACGGATGAGTCATGTTAGGTACAGCATAACCTGAACTTGTAATAGCACACACACCCAAATCTAATTTCTTTGACATTCTTATTTTGTTTAGTATTCTTTTGTTTGTAAGCAGTTTGAATATGCTGATTTGAGTTGTTGTACTATATCAATATAATTACTTCCCTGCAATAAAGACGACATTACGGCAAAACCCTTTGCACCCACCTTAACACATCGGTACAAATTTTCGTGAGTAATTCCACCAATTGCAAATACAGGATGTGAACTTGCCTCAACACAAGCTTGCAATTTTTCAATGCCTTGTGCAGGAGTATTAGGTTTTGAAGGCGTTTGAAATATATGTCCAAACAAAACATAATCTACGTTTTTATATGGATAGGTCGGATTTAGTAAGATATTATCTTGTTGGAAAATCTGCTTAAAACTATGAATACTTCTGCCCAAGATCATATTTTTAGACCTATCACTAAAAAAAAAATTATTTAATGCATTAGTTGTGGTACATGTCGAAGTTTCAGAAAAGTGGATTCCATCCGCATTGACGGCAACAGCGAGAGATACATCCGTGTTTACTATCATGAGCGAACCCTGTTTTTGAGTGATACAGCGAACTTTGTTTGCAAGGGTAAGTTTATCCGAGCGTGAAAGTACTTTTAATTTTTCTCTAAATTGAATTAAGCCAACGCCTGCACGGCATGCGTTATCTATTCGGGTTAAGTAATCATAAACATTTTGACAAAGACTTAATTCCGTAACAAGCATACAAGGAAAGGTGCGAAGAACCGCTTGAAACCTAAATGTTATTTTGTCTTGATCTTGCATAGTTTTAACGGAGCACATAGATGCGTCATAGTTTCATTTTCTTTTCCAATCCATCAAATTCATTCATTATTCCTTGTTTAAGACGAAGAAGTTTATTGTATTCACGAAGAACGTCCGAATCTACTTGATTTAATAACTTAGAGTTCTTTTCAAGTTCACTAAGGTAAGATGAAATCGAAACATCGTATTGCCGAATGACAAGGCACCGCATACTGTCCATAACTGATTTGAGACAACGTCTTGTATATTCCTCTTGTGTTTCACTAAACCATCTTGGGCTAATCGAAGGCTCTATAAGAATCGATGATGCAAAGTTTCTTAACTGCTCATCTTCAATGCGACTTATTTCATCTGTTATGTTCATGGAAATCTTTTTTGCTTCATCCTTGCTTTTCTCAAATTTGCCATACTGCGCCATAATGTACTCATACAAAGCAAAAACAGTTTGATTTTGAATGTGAATTGAACTTTGAAAACTCATAACTATATCCAACACCTCTGTACTGTAGTACAAACTTTCCAGCAAGTATTTGATAAAAGTTATTTCAATAACAGGAGTATTTTTTGCTAAAAAGTGCGTTGCTTGGACAGGGCAGTGTTCCGTCGTATTTGTTTTTCTTGAAGGGTATATTTTTCTTTTGTGCCTATTCTTTTGTCGTTGTACCTCTGTTTCAATCGAACTATGAGAAATACCCGTTTTTTCTGAAAGTTGTTTTAAAAAAAGTTCCTGCGTAATGAAATCGGGAATAAGCAGTATGACTTCAACAATTTCTTTTATGCCTATTGCGATTTGTTCGGGTATATCAAAACTACCCATTTTTTTTAGACGATTAAGAATAAAATCAAGGAAGGACATTTTGTAAAATGAAACATATTTTAAAAATTCGTCCTTACCTATTTCTTTAATGAAAGAATCGGGATCGTGTTTATTTGGTAAAGTAATCACGGACGGAATTAATTCGTGAGGCAAAATAATCTTAATTCCTCTAAGCATCGCGTTTTGACCCGCGTCGTCAGCGTCATAAAGAAAAGAAATCTTTTTAGCATAACGACTAATAAGACTAACATGCTCGTGCGTCAACGCAGTGCCGCTTGTGGCTACCACGTTATGAACGCCTGCTTGAAAGAGAGATATAAAATCCATATAACCCTCAACTAAAAATGCTTCTCCACTTCTCCTAATAGCATCCCGTGAAAAATTCAGCCCGTAAAGCAGTTTTGACTTTTGATAAACCTGAGTTTCAGGAGAATTAATATATTTAGCACTCTTTTCGTCTTCATTGAGTATGCGCCCTGCAAAACCAACAATTTTTTCAGCGTTTGAAAAAATGGGAAACATAATGCGACCTCTGAATGTATCAAAATAACCCCCTTTTTGAGACTTAGAAATCAATCCAACATTGAGAAGATCTGTTTCAGAAAAACCTTGACGTTTCGCTCCTTCAAGTAAACCCGTCCATGTTTCACTCGCGTAACCCAAACCAAATGAAGTGATTGTATCATGCCTAATTCCACGCTTTTCAAAATACAGAAGAGCTTGCTTAGACGAAGGCTGGTTAAGTGTTGTAAAAAAGTGCTGCGCCGCCCATCTCAAAATTTTGTACTCCTTTAATTCGGGCTGCGCCTCCTTTGAATCTTGCGGAAGTACAACGCCACCATACTTCGCAACCCAATGCACAGCCTCAACAAATGATAAACGCTCAATTTCCATTATGAACGAAAATACATTACCCCCTTTTCCTGTTGAATAACATGTAAAGATCTGCTTTTCAGGATTTATAAAAAAGGAAGGCGTCCGCTCCGTCGGTTTGAATGGTGATTTCGCCTTGAACAATTTACCCGACGGAATCAAATCCGCATAACCAGAAACAACATCAACAATATCAACTAAACTCCTAACCTCATCTATTTTAGAACGTTCTATAAACATACGAATTATTCTACTTGACTAAAATTAAACCCCAATTCAACTTTGCACCAAAATATTTGTTTCCACAACGTTGTTAAAAAAACACCGCAATTACAAACCACCTGTCTGCGTGCCTGCCCGCAATGCAGCAAGGCAACGCAACAGACCAAACAAGCATGTTTGGTCTTTTTTGTTATCTTCTGTCAATTCTCAAACGAGTTCAAAGCGTTCCCATAAGGTTTTTACACCAACCAATTCAATTCTGCAAACAAAAAATCAAATTTTGAAAACAAAAAAATCAAATTTTGAAAACAAAAAATCAAATTTTGAAAACAAAAAAATCAAATTTTGAAAACAAAAAATCAAATTTTGAAAACAAAAAATCAAATTTTGAAAACAAAAAATCAAATTTTGATAACAAAAAATGAAATTTTGATAACAAAAAATGGTTTTTTGAAAACAAAAAATGGTTTTGAGTGAACTCAAAATGGTTTTTCGTCATGAAAACCCTTCATTCTGTGTAATTTTGCCATATTTAACCGCATGTTACAAATAAAACCATGAAATTAGAAGGAAAATTAGAAGGAAAATTAGAAGGAAAATTAGAAGGAAAATTAGAAAGGAATATTGAAATCGCAAAAACTATGAAGGCGGACGGCGTAACTATTGACATAATCATTAAATACACGGGATTAACGAAAGAAGAGGTTGACGGGCTATAAATTGATTCATATTCAGTGAAGAAAAGATTTACTTAGTTTAGTGTCAATTTTTATAATTCCATTTATTTAACATTGTGAGCAGAGCTTTCTGTACATGCAGTCGGTTTTCTGCTTGTCTAAACACGACGGATTGTGAACTGTAAAGAACTTCTTCTGTTATTTCTTCGCCAATGTGAGCTGGAAGGCAGTGCATGATTAATGCGTCCTTTTTTGCTTTTTTTACTAAATCTGCGTTAAGTTGAAAGTTTCTAAAAATCTTTTGTCTTTGGGCGGTTTCATTTTCATTTCCCATACTTGTCCAAACGTCTGTGTAGAGTACGTCTGCAGAATTAGCCAAGTTCAAATTATTGGAAACAGATACATGCGTTTGTTTATTTGTTTGAGCGAGTTTAAGAAAATCTAAATTAGGTTCATAACCGTTAGGGCAGATAATGTTCAAATCCATGCTAAAGATTGAGGCGGCTTCTAACCATGAGTTAGCAACATTATTACCGTCTCCGATATAGGCGATTTTCACATTTTGGAAAAGTTTTCCTTTCTCTTTTAGTGTAAGTAAATCAGCAAGCACTTGGCATGGATGATTCAAGTCGCTCAATGCGTTAATAATGGGACAGGTTGCTTCTGCTGTAAAATCCTCTAAGATGCGGTGGTTAAACACACGAGCAACAATAAAATGCACGTATCCAAACAAAGTGTTTGCTATATCGTGTGCGGATTCTCTTTGAGCAATTCCGATTGATTCTTGTGCTAATACAATAGGAAATCCTCCTAGTTCATTGACTGCGACTTCAAATGAAACACGTGTTCTTAAAGAGGGTTTTTGAAAAATTAGAGCTACACTTTTTCCTAAAATGCTTTTTTCGTTCAAGCCTTGCAAACGTTTTGCTTTTAGGTCTATAGCAAGATCTAAAATATCGTTTAATTGTGTGTTGGAAAGGTCTTGAAGAAAAATGAAATTTACTTTCTTTGTCATTATCATCAATCTAATCTTGATTTAAAATTTGTGTTCCGATGCCTTCGTTTGTAAATATTTCTAAAAGCAATGAATGAGGTGTTCGTCCATCGATGAAATGAACTTTACTAACTCCCTTAGAGAGTGCCTCGAAAGCAGATTCAATCTTTGGAATCATTCCACCCGATACTTTGTTTTCTTCAAATAATTTTTTTACGATCGTTCGTGTTAGAGTTGGAATTAGTTCTTTTCCGTCTTGGACACCTTCAATATCGCTGAGGTAAACTAATTTTTCGGCTTTAAGCGCAGTCGCAATAGCGGACGCTGCTAAATCTGCATTGATATTATAAAACTTTTTATCCTCGCCAATTCCAAATGGAGCAATTACGGGAATCATGTCAGACGCAATTAATTTTTCTATCAGTGGTACATTCACATGTTTTACTTTTCCAACGTAACCAAGTGTTTCACGGTCAATAGGATGTGTTAACAATAAATTGCTATCTCCCCCACATAATCCAATTGCGTTACCCAAATTTTGGCTTATGTAGGAGGATATTTGTTTGTTTAACATTGTGAGTCCCATAACTACGGCATGAATCATACTTGAATCTGTGTAACGCATTCCGTTAATAAATTTTGTTTCAATTCCGAAAGCATCGGCAATTTTGGTGATTTCCTTTCCGCCTCCATGCACAATAATAACATGGATACCAATTTTTTTTAGTAGTGTAACATCTTTTGCGAATGATTGTTTGAGTGTATCCTCAATCATCGCGGCGCCGCCGTATTTTATGACAAATACCTTGTTTTCATATTTTTGTATGTAGGGTAGTGCTTCTATTAACGTGCGGGCTTTAAAGGTATTTCCGTTCATGAGCGATAGTTTGAATTGATTGCAACGTACTTTTCAGAAAAATCACATGTCCAAAACACAGATTCTTTCGAGCCTAAATTTAGATTGACCGTAACAGTGATTTCATCTAACAAAAGAACTTTTTTGACAAATTCTTCATTTAATGCGAGTGTGTAATTTGGAAGCAAAACGGGGGCATCGTTAAAATGAATAGAAACTTTTTCAGGATTGAATGAAACACCCGAGTAACCCATGGCACATAAGATTCGTCCCCAATTGGCATCTGCACCATAGAATGCGGTTTTTACCAAAGGAGATTTTGCGATTGACTTTGCAATAGTGTCCGCATCTTTGACAGACTTTGTGCCTTTAATGCGTATTTCCAATAGTTTTGTTGCGCCCTCACCGTCTTTTACAATCATTTTAGCAAGTGCAACAAGTACTTTTTCTATTTCGTTGTAAAATAGTTCAAACTCTTTTGTATGCTCCATGATAATTTTATTTTCTGACATTCCATTAGCAAGCGCAAGCACCATATCGTTAGTACTTTCATCTCCGTCCACAGAAATTCTGTTAAATGAGTTTTTTGTAGCTTTTGAAATTGCTTTTTGCAACATGGATTTTGAAATAGATGCATCTGTCATAACAAAAGCAAGCATGGTTGCCATATTAGGTGCTATCATGCCTGAACCTTTAGCAATGGCGTATATTTTGGCTTTAGTACCGTCCGTAAAATGTACAACACTATGGCTCTGTTTAGCGACCAAATCTGTCGTCATAATGGCATCTGCGACGGCATTTATTTTATTTGGCGAAATGGATAAAACTAATTCTGGGATATGGTGCAATATATTTTCTATGGGCAAACGCTTTCCAATGACACCTGTGGATGAAATAAAAATATGGTCGCTTTTTATTTTTAGGGCATGTGCAGCACATTCACTAATTCGTAACGCGTCTTCGTAACCCTCTTTTCCGGTGCATGCGTTTGCATTTCCACTATTCACAATAATTGCAGATATATGTTTTTGAGTTTTTAAGCGATTTTTGCTAATTATGACGGGAGCTGCCTGAACCTGATTTTGAGTAAATACACCGGCCGCGGTTGCAGGCTTTTGTGAATAGATGAGGGCAAGATCATCCTTGATTTTTCTAATACCCGCATGGCAAGATCCAACTAAAAACCCTTTCGGGAAGTGCATACCTATTTCGTTATTGCTTTCCATTTATGTTCATTTTATAATCCTATAGTTTCAGTAAAATTATTCATCAAATTAAAATTCTGAACCGCCTGTCCAGCAGCACCTTTAACCAAATTGTCAATTGCTGAAAGCAAAGTTAGAGTCTTGTTTTCATTGTCTATTGAAAAGGCTATGTCAATAAAATTTGTATGTTGAACAGCTCTAATAGATGGAAATGTTAAAGAACTTATTTGATTTAATATTCGGATAAATGGGTCGTGGGAGTATGCGTTTTGAATAATACCAAGTGCATTCGACAGCGTGAGTTTAGTTTTCAATGCAACTTGAATAGTAGAATGGATTCCGCGTGTAACAGGAATTAGGTGAGGAACAAAATTTACCCTACATTCTTTATTAGTAAATAATTTCAATGCACTTTCAATTTCAGGCGTGTGTTGGTGATATCCCACCTTATAAGATCTCACGTTCTCGTTTAACTCAACAAACGAATATGCCAGTTTTTCCTGCTTTCCAGCTCCCGATATTCCCGACACTGAACTTACAAAAAAAGGAGTTTCAACATTTATCACATCAGATTTCAAGAAGGGAACCAGTGGCAAAATAACGCTTGTTGGATAGCATCCCGGGTTCGCAACCCAGTTAGCATTTTTTATTTTTTCCCTATTTAATTCTGTTAATCCATAAACAAACTTGTTAATCAAATCTTTTGCTGTGTGTTCGTACTCGAAATACTTCTGCCGTTCTTTTACCAAGAACCGAAAATCAGATCCAATATCTATAATTCGCTTATTTGCATGAACCAATTCTCTAATCACGTCGAAACCATGGCCTGAAGGAAGGGCAATAAATACAAAATCCATATCTTGAAGCGAGGTTAAGGAATAAGTTTGAAAGATTAAGTCGGTTTTACCCAAAAATTCGGGAAAAACAACTTCAACCTTTTGCCCTACCTGTGAATGAGCAATTACCGTACATACTTTGACGTTTGGATGGCGAAACAGGATTTTTAGCAATTCGCCTCCAGAATATCCGGATGCCCCAACTATTCCTACTGATAATACTTTATGCACCTCTTTGCATTTTTAACATAAATCAAAAGATACCAACAAAGAAGTCTAAAATACATTATGGAATAAAAATCTGTACTTAAAATGAAATTACAGGTAGCAAAAGGGTAAGAATGGCACATGAAAATGCTCCAGAAAGTATATCATCACATAGTACTCCGAAGGTACTTGGTAATGCCTGTAGATGATAAATTGGAAAAGGTTTTAGAATATCAAAAAAACGAAAGAGCGAAAACGAAATCAAGTAATAAACAATATGTTGAGGAATAAACAGCAGGGCAATGGTCTGCCCAACCCATTCATCTATGGTAATGCAAGAAGCATCGTGTCCATAGTATTCCTCTGCTGCCGGAACTGAGATAAATGAAATCAAAATAAAAAATGTGAGCAACAAAAGAAGATTTTCTAAATTTAGTTGCAGAGTGATTATGACTAATGTGCAAATTAAACTTGTTACTGTTCCCGGAGATTTAGGAAAATAACCCAATCCAAACCCGGCTGCTAAAAAGTATTTAATTTTAAGTGGCATATACTAATCATTTAGTACTTAGTATGAGGGTGTTTTCAACTTGAGTTCCTGTATAAACCGATATAGATATTCAAAAGCAGTATAAATTGATAGGACACACAAAATGAATGCAACCAAATGAACCCATGAATGCTGAATAAGGTAGTTAGATAAGTAAAAAATAGTATAATTTGAAAATATTTTTAGAGAGAATAAATCAAGTAAAAGTAATACGTAAAGAAAAATGGATTGCAAGAACGTTTTGACTTTTGCGAGATAACTTGTAGATACAGGTACACCCTTTTTTTCAGCATAAATTCGCATTACGGTTACAAAAATATCTCGTCCCACTATTATAGCGGTCATCCCAAGACTGAGAACTCCATAATACACAAATACGAAAAGTCCAATTCCAAAAAGAATTTTATCCGCCAATGGGTCAAGAAATGCACCAAACCTTGATACCACTTTAAAACGTCTTGCATGGTATCCGTCGTAAAAATCTGTAATAACCGCTATGGTAAAAATAGAAATGCCTAATAGGCGGCTTTTTATATCACTGGAAAGGGATAACCACCCAAAAATAGGTGCTAAGATGATTCTTAATGTAGTAAGTTGGTTCGGAAAATTAAGCATTTGACCCCCCCATGTTCCATTTGAGCGCCAAGCCGATATTGGGAAAAACAGAAACAAATATTTTTTTAATTTCTTCTGCAATATCACGATGCTCCTTCTGAGTAGCACTGTCTGTCCTCAATTCTATGTAATGAATCCAACTTCTTACGGATCCTTTCATGTAAAGTTTTGTTTGAGTACTTAATGGTAAAAGCATACGGGCACTTTCTTTTGCAATACCACGGTGAATAGCCTCTTTGTAACGAGAAAAAGCCATATCTCTTACCTGTTCTTGAGCATCGTGGAACCACTTCTGATTTTCAGGGCTGAGATCATCGAATGAGTTTTGTCTATTCTTTTTGTCTTGTGATCGGGCTGAGTATATTTCAACCTCGGTGGGTTCGGCATATCTCTGTGAAAACTCTTGAAATGAAAAACTACGGTGACGGAGGATTTGAGGTGAAATAGCGCGTGATGTGGTGATTTCTACAGTCATATCCGCCATTTCGAAAATACTCCAATGCTTATGTGTGATACAGTACGAGAGCAATTTTTCGTAAGAACTGTTTTCCTGATTGGAATTAGAAACTCTTGCACAGTAAACCATAAGATGTTCGATAGAAATTTCATTTTGGTCAAACGAAACAACAGGTTTTGTAAAAGAAACTAAACGTACATTCATAAAAATAAAAAGTAACGTGACGGGGGGGGGAGTTGAACCCCCGACCTTAGGGTTATGAATCCTACGCTCTAACCGCCTGAGCTACCCCGCCAAAAAAACACGATGAATCTATTAAATGCCATGTTCGGCAAAGTTACAAAAAAACACACACTAATCGTCAAAAAGTGAGCTCACAGAATCATCATCATAAATTCTGCGTATAGCTTCTGCAAAAAAGGGTGAAGCCGAAACCACATCTAACATCTGCATATTTTGGTTATCTCGCGGAACAGAATCCGTCGTGATCAAAACTTCTATGGGTGACTCCATTAATTTATCAATGGCGGTACCCGAAACAAGGGCGTGTGAGCAAGCTGCAAATATTTGTTTCGCACCTTTTTCCTTCAACGCAATTGAGGCATTCACAATGGTGCCCGCAGTATCAATAATATCATCCGTAATAAGAATATTTTTTCCCTCCACATCGCCAATTACATTCATCACCTCTGACTTATTCGGCTCTGGACGGCGTTTATCAATGATTACCAGTGGTGCATTTAATCGCCTCGCATAAGCACGCGCTAATTTAACGCCACCTACATCCGGCGACGCGACTGCAACATTTTCAATTCCATACTCCAAAAATCTCTTTGCAAGTAAATTTGATGCGTAAAGATGATCTACTTGAATATTGAAAAACCCTTGAATCTGGTGTGAATGTAGATCCATCGTCAATATTCTATGCGCCCCCGCTGCGCTAATTAGATCTGCAACTAATTTTGCCGTAATCGCAACACGAGGCTTGTCCTTGCGATCTTGTCGAGAATATCCATAATACGGAATGACCGCAGTGATTCTACTCGCAGACGCTCTCTTCGCAGCATCAATTAATATCAGCAACTCTAACAGGTTGTCCGAAGGCGGATTCGTAGATTGAATGATAAACAAATCACTTCCTCGTATTGATTCATCATACTGCGCAGAAATTTCACCGTCAGAAAACGTTTGCAAATGTGCTTTACATAAGGGTACAGAAAGCTCCAACGAAATCTTCTGTGCAAATGACAAATTACTCCGACCGGAAAAAATCTTAATTGTTTTTAACATGATGCTCAAAGTGATTATTGTTAATTCAAAATTATGACTAATTGCCAAAGTTATTATGAAAATTTAATACACCCCTCTATCTTTTCTTTTAATAAATATAACGATGTTCAATTTTAACCTATGTTTACGGTATCATCTTATTTTCATTTTAATCTATATTTTGGACTTAAATTTACATTTGTTTTACAATTAACTTTAATCATACTTATTATGGAACAATTAAATCAAATGCCACGAATTGGCGATTCTGCACCAGATTTTGATGCGATAACAACGATTGGTAACGTCAAATTCTCTGAATTTATCAAAGGAAGTTGGGTGATTCTGTTTTCTCATCCCGCAGATTTTACCCCCGTTTGTACTACCGAGCTTATTGGCTTTGCTACAGAAAAAGAATTTTTCAAGGCACATAATACAAAATTAATCGGGCTAAGTATAGATAGCATTCACTCACACATTGCTTGGGTACATGCAATTCAAGAAAAAACCAGTACCCTTTTGGAATACCCAATTATTGCAGACATAGATATGAAAGTTTCCAAACTCTATGGTATGATTCAACCTGGCGAAAGTGAAACAGCCACTGTAAGAGCCGTTTTTGTAATTGACCCTCAAGGTAAGGTACGTCTTATTATGTATTACCCTTTGAATGTGGGTAGAAATATGGATGAAATCAAGCGAACACTTGTTGCATTGCAAACCGCCGATGATAACAAATGTGCTTTGCCTTTAAATTGGAAAAAGGGTGAAAAAATCGTTGTACCCGCGCCTCGCACCGTAGAAGCACTAACCGAGCGAAAAGCAAGTAACTTAGACATGATCGATTGGTATTTAGCCAAACGGGCACTCTAAAATCAAAGATAACGTCATCATTAGACAAGCAAGGCACATTAATCCTAACAGAACTGGTTTCACAAAATGAATCGCGTTAAATCTGAAGCTTATTTTCTTAGAGCAAAAAAAGTTATTCCCGGTGGGGTCAATTCCCCTGTGCGTGCGTTTAAGTCCGTGGGTGGAGACCCACTTTTCATAAAAAAGGGAAATGGATCAAAAATTTGGGATGAAGATGGAAATGAGTTTATAGATTTCGTTTGCTCTTGGGGTGCTTTACTTTATGGGCACTCTCATCCAAGGGTACAATCAGCACTTAAATCCGTAATAGAACACATAGGTACAAGTTTTGGTGCTCCTACTCTCCGAGAAGTAGAGTTTGCCGAACTCATTCAGATACTTGTCCCCGCCGCCGAAATGGTTCGTCTCGTTTCAAGCGGAACCGAAGCCACAATGACCGCCATTCGCATAGCGCGCGGATACACAGGTAAAGATAAAATTATAAAATTTGAAGGCTGTTATCACGGACACGGAGATTCCTTTTTGATTAAAGCAGGGTCAGGCGCAACAACAATGGGAACTCCCGACAGCCTTGGTATTCCAAAAGGGTTTCTTCAAGAAACACTTTGTGCAGAATTTAATAACATAAAATCGGTTGAAACCCTTCTCAACGCCAATAAAAATCAAATCGCAGCTATCATTATCGAACCTGTCGCCGGAAACATGGGAGTTGTTCCTGCACATACAGACTTTTTAAAGGAACTTCGTAAACTCTGTACCCTAAATAACATCGTTCTTATTTTTGACGAAGTAATGACAGGCTTTCGCCTAAGCAAAGGTGGATCTTCGGAACTTTACAGCATCACACCCGACCTTATCACATTCGGAAAAATAATTGGCGGAGGATTACCCGTCGCTGCATATTGTGGAAAAAAAGAAATTATGAGTTATGTATCCCCAGAAGGCGGCGTTTATCAGGCAGGCACACTTTCGGGCAATCCACTTGCCGTCGCCGCGGGAATTGAAATCCTAACCATGATTAAAGAAGATCCCCCATATAACCAATTAAATAATCAAGCAATCTTTTTTACTAACGAACTAAAATACACACTAAAAAAAATCGGTATGCCATACCAAATCAACCAGGTCGGATCCATGTTGTCGCTGTTTTTTACAGATGTGCCTGTTACTAACTATGCAAACGCAAAAACATCGGACACAAAAAAGTTTGCAGTTTATTTTAACAAAATGCTTGAACAAGGAATTTATTTGCCACCCTCACAATTTGAAGCCATGTTTCTTTCAACACAAATCTCTGACGCGGACATCTCACAGACGATAGAGGCGTTTACACATGCACTGAATTAATGCAAAGATCCCTACTCAAACGGGTCACGTAGGCACGTGATTGTTCCGCCGTGCATGCATGTAACACACTAATTTTGAAAATTGTAGTAGAAATGAACAACAACCTCCAAATTAGAACGACCTCCACCCAACCTAAGCCTGAAACAAGAGAAATTCGTGTTGAACGGGATAAACGTCCCGAACGAATTGATTCATATTTAACCCGTCAAATTGAGTATGCAACTCGCACAAAAGTTCAAACCGCCATTGAAGAAGGACGCGTACTTGTGAACAGAAAAGATGTGAAACCAAGCTACAAAATTAAACCGAACGACCATATTCTCATTACATTTACACATCCTCCTGCACCTGAATTACTTCCCGAGAACATTGCTATTGACATCATCCATGAAGATGATGCGATTCTCGTCATTAACAAACCGCCCGGAATGGTTGTCCACCCTGCTTATGGTAATTGGACAGGCACGCTTGCGAATGCTGCCCTTTACCACGCCAAGCGTCTTTCGCAAAACATAACCGCCGAATTCTCACAAATTCCTGAAAAATGCTCGTCACTTCGGCCGGGAATTATACATCGATTAGATAAAGACACATCAGGCGTTATCGTGATCACGAAGACGGACGAGGCTGCTCATTTTATTTCCAAACAGTTTGCAGCACGCACGACAAAGAAAACGTATTTTGCTATCACATGGGGAAAATTTAAAAACCAACACGGAAAAATTGAAACAAACATTGGGCGCAGCAATAAAAACAGAAAAGTCATGTCTTGTTATGATGTAAACAGTAACGACGGAAAATATGCTTTAACAGAGTATCACGTGCATGATTCAAATCGTGGATTTTCGTGGGTCGAACTTATTTTACACACGGGACGAACACACCAAATTCGCGTTCATCTTCAATATATGGGGCATCCAATAATTGGTGACAAAGTGTATGGAAAAGCATCGCTCAATATCCCAACAATAGAAACCAAGCGTACAAGCAATTTCGGAAAATATGTGGAAAATTTGCTTGAGCTTATTCCACGTCAGGCACTTCATGCGCGAGAATTAAGGTTTATCCATCCTCTTACCCGAGCAGAAGTGCTGTATAAAGCAAACTTACCCGATGATATGGAGCGTGTTATTAAAAAGATTGGCTTTCAGAATTTACAGATTTAATAAGTTCCTCCTGTTCTTCGCGATACACAAATAAATAGTGAAATATTTCTTTTAAATCCAAATCCTCTATACTATTTTTGCATATTCTTTTAAACGTTATTGGAACGTTCAAATAATGGAGTTGTAGCTCAGTTGGTTAGAGCGCCGGCCTGTCACGCCGGAGGCCGCGGGTTCAAGTCCCGTCAGCTCCGCTATTCTTAGTGTGCTAAAACAAAAGCGAGTTTCGTCATATGTTCAAGCGTGTACATCTCATTAGCTTTTGTAGCGTATTGAATTTTTCTGCTTTGAAATTCCTCACAACATCAACCCATAAAGCCTCTGCCTGTAATTTACGAAACTGCGAAACTTACAAGATATTTGCTCAAAGTCTAATTTTTCGAAACAACAAGTGAAGACCCCCTTCTATAACGTTGCCTGAAATAATTGCAAAATGTGAAGGTTTTGACATTGACTTTTTTCAGAAAACGTATTTCTAACGTCCGTCGTACAGCCCTAATTTCCCAAAATAGTTTAGAAATCATAAGTCCTACCGGTAGTGCATAAAAAAGTGTGTTTTTAAAACCAACAAGTTAATCTTTTATACCCCCTTTCTGCCATAAACCTGCGAAATTGCACGAAAAATGAAATAAACAGCATGGGAACGCTCCGAAATCGTTTGGGAACGCTCCGAAATCGTTTGGGAACGCTCCGAAATCATTTGGGAACGCTCCGAAATCGTTTGGGAACGCTCCGAAATCGTTTGGGAACGCTCCGAAATCGTTTGGGAACGCTCCGAAATCGTTTGGGAACGCTCCGAAATCGTTTGGGAACGCTCCGAAATCGTTTGGGAACGCTCCGAAATCATTTGGGAACGCTCCGAAATCATTTCGGCAGATGTTAAAATCATTTCAGCAGATGCTTAAATCATTTCAGCAGATGCTTAAATCATTTCAGCAGATGCTTAAATCATTTCAGCAGATGCTTAAATCATTTCAGCAGATGCTTAAATCATTTCAGCAGATGCTTAAATCATTTCAGCAGATGCTTAAACCATTTCAGCAGATGCTTAAACCATTTCAGCAGATGCTTAAATCATTTCAGCAGATGCTTAAACCATTTCAGCAGATGCTTAAACCATTTCAGCAGATGCTTAAATCATTTCAGCAGATGCTTAAACCATTTCGGCATTGACCGAAATATCATTTTTTATCAAAAAAATCATTTTACTTCTAACCAGTGACGTTTTTCTTTCCCAAAAGCAAAGACCAAACACGCTCGTTCCTGCCTGTGCGTTTCACGCATACTGGCGGTCTTGATTGAAAACAATTTTGCTCATCTTTTAATATTTAAAGTGCTCACATTGTCCGATATTATAGCAAATGGATTAACAAAAAATGACGTTGGTAAAGTGATAGTATTTTAACCAAAAAGATTGTCAACGACAAGATGGAACTTGAAAAAGGTAAAGATGTGGATTTTCGGCTTATTTGTCGGGTTACCTATGTGGATACGAAGAGTAACAATATAAAAATGTGATTTATATGCGTCTGCATTTTTCCAAAGTGCATCGCCTAATTGTTTTTGGTCGGTTACTGTCATGGTTCTTCTGGTTTGAAAAATTTATCTTCCTGCCAATTTGATGGATTATTTAGGATATAATTTGAAATTCTTTGAAACGCTTCATCATTTCAGATGATGTGGTCGTGGAATCGTGTTTGCCATTCAAAATCAAATCCTAAATGGTGGGCATGTTTGGTAACGGCGGATTTGTAGGAACAAACAATGGTTGAAACCGAACGTGATTTTGGAGAAATATCCGCCATTTTTTCGTTGATACGGGTGATGGGTGATTTTTGTACAGACGTTGCATGCAACGTCTGTACGGCTACGTATTATTATCATTATTTAGCAAAGAATATAAAATCTTGCCATTTACATTTCTTGTTATTATTTTGTGAATCCTTTGATTAGTTATTATCATAGAATGATTAAATATAACAAAGCAAAATATGAAAGCAAATCAGACAAAAATAGAGAAGTTTTTAGCGACAAATGAAACGACCTTTGCAATCCCTGTTTATCAAAGAAACTATGATTGGACTTTAATCCAATGTAAGCAACTTCTTCACGATATACTTGAAGCAGGAAATAATAATGAAACAAAAGCACACTTTATAGGTAGCATCGTTTATGTTCATGATGACGTTTATACAGCCTCTGGGCTTACAGAACTTACTATCATTGACGGACAGCAACGACTAACAACCATAACTCTAATTTATATTGCTCTTTACCGACTTGCAAAGCAGCTTGATAATCAAATGTTAATGAATAGAATTCATAAAACATATTTGATTAATGAATTTTCCACCGAAGCCGAAAAACTAAAACTCAAACCAACTGAAAATAATAAATAAGCGCTTAGACACATTTTAAGCGCGACCGACGGTGAAGAATTTAAGGGCTACTCTAAAATCATTGAAAACTTTGATTTTTTTAGGTCTAAAATTACACGTGATAATTTTGAGATTGTTCAACGCGGATTGTCCAAATTAATTTTTGTTGATATTTCTTTGGATAGACAGAACGACAATCCACAACGAATTTTTGAAAGCCTAAATTCAACGGGTTTAGAACTTTCGCAAGCAGATCTAATCAGAAACTATATTTTAATGGGGCTTTCTCGGAATAACCAAGAGGAAATCTACAGAAACTTTTGGGAAGTCATTGAGAAAAACGCAAAGGATGAATCACTCAACAAAACGAGAGTATCAGAATTTATTCGAGATTATCTAACTTTAAGGAATAAGGAAATCCCAAATAAAGGTGATGTTTATGTAACTTTTAAAAAGAAATACCCAACTACAACCGTCGATGAATTAAAGAAGATTTTATCAGAACTAAAATCCCTGAGCCTATTTTACAACAAACTTGTAAATCCGCAGAATGAAGATGACAAAGACATAAGACAGCAGATTGAATATATTAACAGACTTGAAATAAATGTTGCTTTCCCATTTTTAATGAAAGTCTATGAAGATTATTCTAACAGTTTAATTGACAAGCCTACATTGATCTCTGTTTTGTCTCTTGTGCAGTCATTTACTTTTAGACGTTTTATTTTAGGATTGCCAAACAATGCTCTAAATAAGATTTTCATGAACTTATATGACAAAGTTGAACAGGAAAGCTATCTTTTATCAATTCAAAAATCCTTGATGCAACGCTCGGGAGTTCACCGTTTCCCAAGAAACACAGAAACCGTCAATGCATTTAAAGAAAAAGATGTTTACAACATGAAGCCAAAAAACAGAACATACTTATTAGAACGAATTGAAAATTACCAAAACACAGAACCTGTAATTATTGATGGAGCGGACATTACCATAGAGCATATTTTTCCTCAAAACCCAGACCCTAAATGGAAAATTGAACTTGGAGCAGAAGAATATAATTTCATCAAAGAGAATTATCTAAACACAATTGGAAATTTGACCCTTTCGGGAAACAATGGAAAACTCGGTAATAAACCTTTTGCCGAGAAACAAGTAATGAATATTGAAGGTAAAGAACAAGGTTATCAATTTAGCAGGCTCTGGCTCAATAGAGATCTTAAAGAAAAAACAAAGTGGGGCAAACAAGAAATAGAAGATAGAGCTAATAAAATTGCTGACCGGGTTTTAAAAATTTGGGAAATACCAGACATAAAACTTGAAGAGCAATCAATCCGTGATGAAAAAAGTATATTTGACGCGGAACCTCCAACCAATTATAGAAAATTAAACTATGCAACTTTTCTTGGTGAACGACTTGAGGTAAAAGATGTAACTAAATTATATGTTGAAGTATTTAAGCGATTATTTCAATTGCAACCTGAATTATTTTTAGGTACTCCATTGGGAGAAAAAATGGGAATTTCTAAAACCCAAGAAAATTTAAGAGCGCCTGAACCTTTGGTTGAAAATTACTTTATTGAAAAAAATATTGGGAGTAATCAATATAAATTTGACAGGATAAAAGAGGCATTAACACAATTAGATTTAGAAGAGGAGTTAATGATTAAATATGCAGACTAATACGGAAAGACGAAGTACAACAAGGTAACAGCAAAAGCTGGGCAGAAGTGCTAAGCGAGCATTTGCAATTCTAATTCCACACCCTAACGCCAAACCCGAAGTCGCTAGCACCACGCAATGAGAGTTCTAAATTTAAGCATCGACACTAACGGGTAAAAATCCATTTTCACCTAATGCTTTTGTGATACTAAATATTTGAATTAACACATATAAAATTAACAATTAACAAAAGTACTAAGCAAAGTCTTAATTATCAACGAGTTAACGAATATAGTTTATTTGCAACAATTAACATATAGGCTAAATGGATTTGCATTTTTAAGTAAATTACAATTCACAGATTAAAGATTAAAGCACGAACAGACTTGT